>CM023825.1:26752720-27273677 GCA_013266295.2 Branchiostoma floridae x Branchiostoma japonicum
ATTAAACGTAAATTTCATTAAAAGCTTGACATGACCCAGCTCTTGATGATTTTGCTATTAAAACACAAAATAAGGTTGATATGCTAGTTTTTGATGTAGATAATGAACTCATCATGATTACCGGTAATAACTTATAATGCTTGGGAGAAGGGCTACCATGACAGTAGTGTCTACAAAAACAAAGAAAAGACATGTTTGTGTATTATATTAAATTTTCACAGCAAGGGAAGCGATTTCCAACTTTTTTTAGGTCTTCTCTTTTTATATTTCACCCCATACTATGATATGGATGAAGTATAATTTTTTTCCTCGTTTCTTCTTCTCCTCCTCCTCCACAATCATTTGGTCAAATTGATTCAACTTCATTTTGGGACCAAACAGCTGAACAGTCCATTTTGGACTGGGGATGTAGTGAATTATGCTGTATTTGCTCCTGAGCAAATGCTGGCCTTTCTAGTTCTGTACAGCAAATGCCAGAAATAAAATGTGAAACACTAATTCAAACAAATCTTCCTGTAGCTATAGTGTATAGCAGTATGCTTAGCAGTATTCTTACATGTATGAAAAACAATATAAATTTAAGCAAAGGGATTCAGTCATATCAAATATATATTTGAACCATTTATTGTAAAAACCCAAGCATATGAGTCCAAATATTAGTGCATTTGTGCTCAGAGATATCAACATTAAAATAAAATATGTTAACTATTTTCTAGACACCAACAAAATCGTGTTCCTGATATCAATTGAAAACATATAAAACATACATGTAAGAAAGATGTAACTTGTAAGGAAGTGGGGAAAACTTTTTGAACCTTGTTGAATAGCTTTTATTTGCTCCATCGTCAGAGGAGATCTCACAATAGCTAACACCCAATGTCAATCTCCATTGTCTTTCTCCAGTAGGAATTTTCATTTGTATGGGTATACATATATATACAGGTGTATATACGACCATGCATGTACATTTGTAGCTGTACTGTATAAGCAGAGCTCACACTTTCTTAAAAGGTTTCTCACCAATGTGTTTTGCTACATGGCAGTTCAAGCTGGATTTCTGTGCTGCAGAATAGTCACATCGGTCACACTTGTAGGGTTTTTCTCCTGTATGCCTTCTCATATGCATGGATAACGTACTCTTATGAGCTGTCCTGTATCCACACTCCCCGCACATGTAGGGTTTCTCACCGGTGTGCTTTGCTACATTATGGCGGTTCAAATGACATTTCTGTTCAGTAGAATAGTCGCATTGGTCACACTTGTAGGGTTTTTCTCCTGTATGAGTTCTCATATGCAATGATAATGTGCCTTTTTGAGCTGCCCTGTATCCACACTCCCCACACATGTAGGGTTTCTCACCGGTGTGTTTTGCTACATTATGGCGGTTCAAATGACATTTCTGTTCAGTAGAATAGTCGCATTAGTCACACTTGTAGGTTTTTTTGGCTGTATGGGTTGTTGTATGCATGAAGAGGTCGAAAACTCCAGCTGCCCTGTGCCCACATTCTCCACACATGTAGGGCTTGTCACCGGTGTGTTTTGCCAAATGATGCTGATCCAAATGGCATTTCTGTGCAGCAGAATAATCACACTGGTCACACCTGTAAGGTTTCTCAGTGTGTTCTGCTAGTTGATGGCGGCCCAATTGGCATTTCCGTGCAGCAGAATAATCACACTGGTCACACTTGTACGGTTTTTCTCCTGTATGAGTTCTCATATGCAATGATAATGTGCCTTTTTGAGCTGCCCTGTATCCACACTCCCCACACATGTAGGGTTTCTCACCGGTGTGTTTTGCTAGATGGTTGTCCAATGTGGATTTCTTCGTTGTAGAATATTCACATTGATCACACTTGTAAGGTTTTTCCCCTGTATGCTTCTTCATATGGTTGACTAAGGGATACCTGTACTCTGCCCTGTATCCACACTCCCCACACATGTAGGGTTTGTCACCAGTGTGCTTTTTCATGTGTACAGCTAATTGGGACTTTGAAATCCCACGAAATTCACACAGATCGCACTTGTAAGGTCTTTCCCCTGTGTGTGTTGCTAGGTGACTGACCAAAGTGAATTTCTTTGCTGCAGAATAGTCACAGTAATCGCACTTGTATGGTTTTTCCCCTGTATGAGTTCTCATATGTGCAGTAATGTCATACTTTGTAGTTGTCCTGTACCCACATACCCCACACATGTAAGGTTTGTCACCAGTGTGGTTTGCCATATGCCTGTCCAAACCCTGTTTCCATGCTGTAGAATAGTCACATTGGTCACACTTGTAGAGCTTTCCCCTTGTATGAGCTCTCATATGTGCGGACAGATAATACTTTCTAGCTGCCCTGTACCCACATTTCCCACAAATGTAAGGTTTCTCACCAGTATGTTTTGTCATGTGATTATCCAAACCAGATTTGTGTATCGCACAAAAGTCACATTGTTTACACTCGTAGATGTGGGCCTTTCCTCCGTTTTTATTGTGGGTTTTCTTGTGCACAAGTAGGATCTGCTTATTACGTGTCCTGAACCCACACTTCTTACACATATAGCGTTTCTCAGTATTGAGTTCAGTAACATAACTGTCCACCTGCTGTGAATGTGATAATGATGATGCATTGTCAGTCTTCCTAACTTTCCCATCATGCATTTCCTTGCCCGACCCTTGACCTTTTTTGTTTTGCTGCCTGCCCGTGTCTGTCCTCTGGGCCTCCCCGCTGTTTGTCTCGTTCCCAGGATGCTCAGAGTGCAGGGCGTCCATCGTTTTTCTGTTGTGGAAAAGAAATGACAACAAGAAAGAAAGTTTATTTGATGGGTACTTCTTCTGTAACAAAATCAACTTTATATCATACCTGGGCGGCGATACAGTGCCTCCCGGCCATGTTGTATCCACCCGTACAACACGGGTGTATAAACCGGGCTTCCATAGAACGATTCGAACGCGTTTCGCCCCAACTGCGTGCGCCGCTTTCGAAAATTCGAATACAGGATTCGGACGTTGGAATGGATGTTGTAGCAGTTTTTTTGCTTAGGGACACCAAATTTTTGCTCATTTCGCCTTGAAAGACGTGTTTTCTAAGGTGGGTATGATATAAATAGCATACAACACGGTGTATTCCACATCACCCTCGGTCTCAGCCCTCCCGCGAGTCTGGCCGATACGTCGGGCAATACGGAATGCACCGTGTTGTATGCTCTATGTATAAAACTGAGGGAAGCTCATACATGTATATACAAAAGTCACGGATTTATGTAAATCTCAGTCCCAGTGCAGAAGTGCCCAACTGGATACCCAGTGCTGAACTTTCTTCAGTGCTAGGCAACCAGTGTTGAGGCCAAGTGGATCATAGATTCAGCACTGGAACACAACTGGTAATTTGGAACCATTACTTTTGTATATTTGGCAGGGAAGCACTGACAGGCACTTTGTCCAACTCTATACAAAGCACGAATGGAAGCACATTCACTGGTTCCTTATACTTCTGGCTTTTAACCTTTCCCACTGATTCATATTGTTGCTAGGGTCTGAGAATACAGGCTACAAACGTCTAAATGTCTAGAGTACAAACGTCTAAATGTCTAGAGTTAGACGTTCAAAGGTTAGGTGTAACAGGTCGTTCGGTGTAATGTAGCCAGCTGCCGCCGCGCCGCGTGCCTGCGAAGCTGGTGTGTTACGCCGAAGGGCGGTTATACCGGCTATACAGATACAGATACAGATACAATGGGCTATTCCAAAAAATAAAGGAGGATGGGGTGTGTGTGGATCATACAAATCTGTGTTGGGGTTTTGTGCAGGCGCAGTGCGTTCTGCCGACGTGCTGGGCCAGGAAAACCTGGACTGGACAGGGGGGTTGGGTCAAAATCAATGAAATTGGACTGGACAGGGGGTGGGTAAAAATACCTGGACAGGGAGGTTGGGTCAGAAGCCGAATGTAGGGTTCAGAAAGCCGAATTTGAGACCACTTCCACCACCACAATACCCCACCCCCACCACGATTATTTTTTGGAACAGCCCAATGTACCTCCTCGTCTCCAGGGTCAACATGTCCCCAAGGAAATTTTACCAGAGACCGGACCTCCTCAGTTAGACCGCGAGAGACAAATTGGGCCCCAGGTACAAACTACGTGATGGGGGAATTCGAATGTGGCTTCCCCCGGCCGAAGAGCTATCGTGTCACGCTGGTGCCTGGCATCCAGGCTAAACAAAGTTTTGCCCCCCTCCCCATTCACCATCGATCACTGACCGTATTATATTGGTGGCTGCGATATATAGAAAGTCATACCGAACAAAGACTTACATGTAACAAGGGTGATGCTATCCTTAACACGTCCGTGGTGTCTAGAAAGATCGCGAAATTGTGTCCTACGGGACAGAAACGAAGGAACAAACAATTTTTGGACCAAAGTACAGAGAGCGTCCCCTTTGCTTTTCTGGTCAAAGGTCAACGGTCAAAGTTTGCTATCCTGTTTAACGAGGACAACAACAACAACATAGGCGACAATCCTCCGTGAATTTTTATACTTTGCAGATTGGGAACAGTAGTGAGAGAGGCCTTTAATGTTGAATATTGGCCAAAGCATTTTGATTGAATTTGCAATCATGGTAATTAAGTAATATGTTGCCTTTTTATGTTAAGGCAGGTATGCATTATTGAAACACTATGCAAAAAAAGATGTGTTTATACTGAAGTTCATTATTTTTGTTTGTATAGATATGTTTGTATTATAATTTTTGTTATGTAAATATCAGTAGTGCTTGTATATAATATACTACATGTATGTGTAACTTGAATGAATTTTTTAAATGATATGCTATATGCTTATAAGCAATGGAATATTTCATGAGTTTTTTTTCTAAAAGAATTGGCGTGTTTTAATCAGTGCAAAACCCTGCATTTAATGTAAAAAAACACTTTCTATGTAAAATTCAGAAATTGAATTAAAAGGGTCAACATATACCCAATATGATGCCATACGTAGTTCCAAATATCATATATGCCCCCATCTGCGTGTATATGATACATGAGCGTTGTACAGGACTTTTCGTCGTTACTTCTGGGTAAAGAAGTACAGTTTTGGGTGGCTGAGCTGTGGGTTTGTGAGTCAGTTTTTCCACACAGAGTAGGTTGACAACACACGGGTGGGGCAAGATTGACAGGCAGAATGTCAGGAGGCCAACAGGCCAGACTCAGGAAATGGGGTGATCAGGATGTCGAATTCAGGATGTGGGGGAATTTATTTATTTCTATTCCAACATGTAATGACAAGACACGGTGACGGCACACTCAAGTTTTTTCAACTTATTATTATACCAACTGACAGAGGACAATACAATACAAATATACACCTGGGTGAGGAAAGTCGTGTAAAGTGCCTTTCCCAAGGGCACAAGATCGGAGGCATGGCAGGGTTCGAACCCGGGACCTCTTGGTTCCGAGTCGAACACGCTACCGTTTACGCCACACGACCCCACACGATGTGGGGGAATTCAGGAAGCTGAGGATTGTATACATCTGCCACTGTCGGATGAAATGTGACGTGGTCTGGGCTGTGGTTCTACATCGGAATCACCCAAACTGAAGGGTATTATCTGTGCCAGAATAGATATAATTGAATAAAGATAACGTAATCATTTCACGGTAGAAAAGCACATTTGTGACGTTAAAACGTTATCAACACTCTCATGGAAGGGGAATAACATACCTCTTCCTAAACACCATCCACAAATAGCTCATAGTCTTGTCCTTGGGCTTATTTTTGGCGTGTTTTAGGCTTTTTTATTGGGCTTTCTTTTTTCACTGAAATTTTGTTTCTACGTTGGGTTGGGTAGAAACAAAATTTCAGTGAAAAAGAAAGCCCGATAAAAAAGCCTAAAAACACGCCAAAAATAAGCCCAAAATCCAAACCTCTGCTTGGAGAGTAGTCTTGTCCCTGGTCCCTATAACTACATAGTGCCATACCTGTCCTTGGTGCTGAACACAATCCGCACCGATTTTTTTGCCAACAGCAGGATTTTGAGTGGAGACTCATTACTGAGTCGATGGCAGGTTCTGAAAAGCTTTACGTAAGATGTGACCTATCAAGGAACTTTGATACAGATTACAGCTCTTCGATCGTATCGAGACTTCAAACTCTTGGTGTCCGTTTCTTGAAACCAATCTTGAAACCACATATTAGTCTGTCTCTTGTTACGTAAAGAGCAAAATGTCATTCAAAATATTTCCATATCCATATAGTTTTCATCGTTATAGAAGGCACACTCCAGGTGTGCTAGTACAGTACAGATGTACGAGCAAGCACAGCCAGTTCGGACCCCGCTCAGGGGGCGCGGCCACCGCCCCAAAACCGCCCGGCCGCCGTCCCCAGCCCCTACCGTTCGTCGGAGTGGCACCAGCGGACGTGTCGACCATGGTGATGGCTCTTCTGACAAGAAAGCAGAGCGAACCACCTCTTCAGACACGTACGAAAAAGCAGAAGCGGTGAAACCTGAGCGTCTCTCGGAAGACGAAAGGCATCATGTCAACACACCTGATGCAGGGGACACGTCCACAGGTAAGCTACCTTAGCTTCTTTAAGGATCTTGCGCAGACTTTCTAGTAACCTGGTATCCAGTCAAATCGTGATTGGGGCAGGGTCTCTAGAGGCCGGTAGTAGTGTTACGCCTGTGATAGGAGTTTGGCTGTGATAGGAGTTTGCCCCAACATTTAATTTCCCGTGAAAATCCTACCAGGGAGCCTTGCTGTGGCGGGCGGGGTAAAGTTTCAGCGGGCCCGAAGAAAATCTGCCCCAATCACGTTAGACTGGATACCAGGTTAGGGAGGGCCGGGACGAGCAGTGACACGCCTCGCGGCGGACCGCAAGCCCGGTCCCAAGATCCAACTACGAGCTTTTTAACCGCAACAACTTTAATATACGCTATTGGAGCTGGAATTACCGCGGCTGCTGGCACCAGACTTGCCCTCCAATAGATCCTCGTTAAAAGATTTAAAGTGTACCCATTCCAATTACGGGGCCTCGAAAGAGTCCCGTATTGTTATTTTTCGTCACTACCTCCCCGAGTCGGGAGTGGGTAATTTGCGCGCCTGCTGCCTTCCTTGGATGTGGTAGCCGTTTCTCAGGCTCCCTCTCCGGAACCAAACCCTGATTCCCCGTCACCCGTTATGACCATGGTAGGCACAGAGACTACCATCGAAAGTTGATAAGGCAGACATTCGAATGATCTGTCGTCGGTGCGAAGACCGTGCGATCGGCTTGGTTATCCAGAGTCACCAAAGGGACCGGGGCGAACCCCGGGTTGGTCTTCCGCATGTATTAGCTCTAGAATTACCACAGTTATCCATGTAGGATGTGGCGATCAAAGGAACCATAACTGATTTAATGATCCATTCGCAGTTTGAGACAAGCATATGACTACTGGCAGGATCAACCAGGTAGCGAGGACGCGTGGCAGGCAGGCCCAGTCCTCCGGGAGAAGAAGTACCTAGCGCTGCAAGCCTGACGCACGCGCCGCGGGGGACGCACCGCGGGCCGCTGCGGAGGGCGATATGGCACCGGCGGCGGGACGAGCGGGCGGTCCACCTCGACTCGACCGGGAGTGCCGCACTGCCAAGTCCGTCGCTACCGTAAGGCAGGAACGCGCCGTGAACGTGGCCGCGAACCCTCGGGAGCCTGAGCGCAGAACTCCCGGCCACACCTGACCGTTACTTCCCTTCAACACCCGAGCCGTCCGTCAGGAACGGTCCCGCAGCGGCGTCGGGGTAATCTTAATACATCGGAACCGGACCGGCCACCGTAGCCTTCATGCCAGCGGCGGCGGGGCACTCTTATAAGCTTAATACATCGGAACGGGACCGGCCACCGTGCTCTTCATGCCAGCGGCGGCGAGGTACTCTTAATACATCGGAACCGGACCGGCCACCGTAGCCTTCATGCCAGCTAGCGGTGGCGGAGCACCCTTAATACATCGGAACGGGACCGGCCACCGTAGCCTTCATGCCAGCGGCGGCGGGGTACTCTTAATACATCGGAACGGGACCGGCCACCGTAGTCTTCATGCCAGCGGCGGCGGGGCACTCTTAATACATCGGAACCGGACCGGCCACCGTGCTCTTCATGCCAGCGGCGGGGGGTAATCTTAATACACCGGAACCGGCCCGGCCACCGTAGCCTTCACGCCAGCGGCGGCGGAGTACTCTTAATACATCGGAACGGGACCGGCCACCGTAGCGTTCATGCCAGCGGCGGCGGGTACTCTTAATACATCGGAACAGGACCGGCCACCGTGCTCTGCATGCCAGCGGCGGCGGGGTAATCTTAATACATCGGAACCGGACCGGCCACCGTAGCCCTTATGCCAGCGGCGGGGCACCCTTAATACATCGGAACCGGACCGGCCACCGTAGCCTTCATGCCAGCGGCGGCGGGGCACTCTCAATACATCGGAACCGGACCGGCCACCGTAGTCTACATGAAAGCAGGCGTCGGTCATCCTCTTAACATTGGATTTGGACCAGCCACCGTAGCCTATACGGTAGCAGGCGGCTGACACCTTCTGTACATCGGAACTAGTCCCACTTTTCAAAGTGCGGGGATGGGGGAAAGTCGCACACCGCCGTGAAGCTGGCGGTCCCCCTACATGGCCCGCACCGAGCGGGGTCCGCTCACCCGCTTGTTTAAAGCAGGAGGGACGGTAAAGTCCTTCGCCCATACTTAATACACGCATCGGAACTGGTTCAAAAGCACCCATACTTAATACATGCTTCGGAACTGCTCTAACGTTTCAAAGTGCGGGGACAGGGGCAACCCCGTGCCACCGCCACCACGGCCATCCCCGCTACTGTCGTACCGCCGGAACCGCCGGACTCCCCGGACACGCCCGGCCGAGCCAGGGAATCCTCTGCCCTGGTCGGAGTTGGGCGGGGATAAGGGTTCACCCTCCCCGCCGGCACCACACTCTCCACCCGGTGCCGAGCCGTTGGGGTGAGAAAGCGGTCACCGATCGAGTGACCCCGTCTTTTCTCCGGGCAAAATCCAAAAGCCCGGGGACGGGGGAAAGTCGCATACCGTCGTGTAGCTGGTGGTCCCCAAACATGCCCCGCATCAAGCGGGACCCGCTCACTTGCTTCCTTAAGGCGGCAGGGACGGTAACGTCCTCCTCCCCATACTCCTCATACTCCACATACAGGGATGCCTCGGACTTGGGCGGGCTTGGGCGGTCACCCTCCCGCCGGCACCTCTCTCGCCGACCAATATCATTTGTTTAACAGACTTGTTGCCAAACTTGATTATTTTGTTTAATTGATTCACTTACTTATTCTATTATTTTTTCTTTGTTATTATTATTTGATTAGATACATATGTAGCAATGTAAGAATATGATGTTAGTTAATTACATAGGGGGAGATCTCAAACAAGCCTTTATGGCTTCTTCTCTACCTCTGCATGTTTATTTTTTCCGGTGTATTATGTTTTGCAAATTTTGCTTTTACTATGTATGTGCAAATGAATAAAAAGAATTGTTCATTGCACTCATCAAATTCATGTATATCAATGCATTGCGTGCCGAATAGACTACAAATTACTAGATATGCACATAGTACTTGCTAGAACCATTCTGTATGCTTCGGATAGTTTTTAGTAATAATAATACGTTCATTGCAAATTCTTGCCCGAAGGCTAATTGCAAATAACATGGACAAAAGAACATTGAAACAGGGTACGAAATAACCATAATATCCACATAAAAAAGTAATCGTTAATGAAACGAATGGAGCCCCTGCCATTCTTTATTCTCATGGTTCCACCTATGCAAGTTTTTAGTCCTCAAATTTTTGTCGGAAATCGTTCTCATCAAGGCCTTTCGTTTTATTCTATAGTTCACATGACAATGTGGGATTTTAGCAAAGCCAACCAACCAACCAATATCATTTGTTCAACAGATGACGCGGGCAAGGTTGGCCGAAGCCGCCGCCTTGTTTTCTGTGATTTTCTCCGCGCCCGCCTCCGCTGCATGGTCGCCACGCTGGCTGTAGTAGTAACCCTGGTCAGTCTGGGACTGGTCCTGATGTTGACTGTCAATGCCAAGTCCGACAAACATGACAAGGTAAGTACTCGGTAACCTAAATTCGGACACAAATTGTTAACTTTTAAAGGGTCACCAAGGATGGTCACATTGTCAGAGTTTATTTTAGCTCCCATTTTACCTATAGACCTGTCAAGTTCATCCAGGCTATTGCCCTGGTCTGATGGGGGTCTGTAGTATGTACAGATTATCAGTGGTTTCCTTCCTTCTAGTTGGGTTTGTGTCCAGAGGACCTCACAGTCTGTGTCTAGATCTGGTCTGTGAGTAACAATTAGATCATCCCTGTTGGCCTGAAATACACCACCTCCTGGGCCAGTTTGTCTGTCTTTCCGGTGTGCTAATTGTTGGGGAATATTTCACTACTTGCTACGCCTTGATTGAGCCATGACTCTGTGCCTGCTACAATATCTGGCTTATAAGTGTCGAGTACAGTCGCTAGTTCAGCTGTTTTGTTTCTCACGCTCTGACAGTTCACTAGGAGAAGTTTACTTTTGGATCTTTTGTGACTATGGCCCTTCATGTACTGATTTAATACCCTGCTTGGATTAAAGTGGAGGAGATGTAGCCATTGGGATGTCGCCTGGTATACTAGAGTTAGAACTCAGTGTATCAAATGAATTTACTGAATGGAAAGTATCATCAGTGATATCAAACATAGCTGATGTAAAGTTGGGTATACCACAGTCACAGCATACCCACGAGTATGATCGGTGGGTTTCTAGTACACTGTATACTTGAGAGCATAGCCCAATGCAGTCTTTATGGTACCATCTATTGCAAACATCACAACAAATGGCAGTGTGGGTGTTCTGTACTGCCTTGTTACAGCTCCCGCAGGGAAACTTTGATGGTCTAGGCGCTGGGTTGATCTAGACATCCCCGCTCAAGATCAAGATCATGATCAGTGAAAACTTTGTGCTACTGTTGTGCAACAGCATTTTCTTGTGACTGATGTGAGTCCCGTTCGTCCCACTGTGCTTTATCATGAAAGCAAAATCGGCCCAATTAGCTGTGCTATCTATTCTGAAATTGTATGTGACCTGTCCTTTGTTTATCTCTTGTTTGTCTTTTGGCTGTGATCCTGGCTCAGCCTTGCATAAGTATTGTGCAAAGGGCTAGGAATATGCAAGTCTTTTTTATTTCCAGTCACCGCTCCTGTTATTCCTTAGCGGGACCCAGTCACCGCTCCTGTTATTCCACAGCGGGACCCACTGTCACCGCTCCTATCATTCCACAGCGGAACCGGTCGACCCACTGTCACCGCTCCTGTTATTCCACAGCGGAACCCAGTCACCGCTCCTGTTATTCCACAGCGGGACCCAGTCACCGCTCCTGTTATTCCTTAGCGGGACCCAGTCACCGCTCCTGTTATTCCTTAGCGGGACCCAGTCACCGCTCATGTTATTCCACAGCGGGACCCAGTCACCACTCCTGTTATTCCTTAGCGGGACCCAGTCACCGCTCATGTTATTCCTTAGCGGGACCCAGTCACCGCTCCTGTTATTCCACAGCGGGACCCAGTCACCGCTCCTGTTATTCCTTAGCGGGACCCAGTCACCGCTCATGTTATTCCACAGCGGGACCCAGTCACCGCTCCTGTTATTCCTTAGCGGGACCCAGTCACCGCTCATGTTATTCCACAGCGGGACCCAGTCACCACTCCTGTTATTCCTTAGCGGGACCCAGTCACCGCTCATGTTATTCCTTAGCGGGACCCAGTCACCGCTCATGTTATTCCACAGCGGGACCCAGTCACCGCTCCTGTTATTCCTTAGTGGGACCCAGTCACCGCTCCTGTTATTCCTTAGCGGGACCCAGTCACCGCTCCTGTTATTCCACAGCGGGACCCAGTCACCGCTCCTGTTATTCCTTAGCGGGACCCACTGTCACCGCTCATGTTATTCCACAGCGGGACCCAGTCACCGCTCCTGTTATTCCTTAGTGGGACCCAGTCACCGCTCCTGTTATTCCTTAGCGGGACCCAATCACCGCTCCTGTTATTCCACAGCGGGACCCAGTCACCGCTCATGTTATTCCTTAGCGGGACCCAGTCACCGCTCCTGTTATTCCTTAGTGGGACCCAGTCACCGCTCCTGTTATTCCTTAGCGGGACCCAGTCACCGCTCCTGTTATTCCTTAGCGGGACCCAGTCACCGCTCCTGTTATTCCACAGCGGGACCCAGTCACCGCTCCTGTTATTCCTTAGCGGGACCCAGTCACCGCTCCTGTTATTCCACAGCGGGACCCAGTCACCGCTCATGTTATTCCTTAGCGGGACCCAGTCACCGCTCCTGTTATTCCTTAGCGGGACCCAGTCACCGCTCCTGTTATTCCTTAGTGGGACCCAGTCACCGCTCCTGTTATTCCTTAGCGGGACCCAGTCACCGCTCCTGTTATTCCTTAGCGGGACCCAGTCACCGCTCCTGTTATTCCACAGCGGGACCCAGTCACCGCTCCTGTTATTCCTTAGCGGGACCCAGTCACCGCTCCTGTTATTCCACAGCGGGACCCAGTCACCGCTCATGTTATTCCTTAGCGGGACCCAGTCACCGCTCCTGTTATTCCTTAGCGGGACCCAGTCACCGCTCCTGTTATTCCACAGCGGGACCCAGTCACCGCTCCTGTTATTCCTTAGCGGGACCCACTGTCACCGCTCTTGTTATTCCACAGCGGGACCCAGTCACCACTCCTGTTATTCCTTAGCGGGACCCACTGTCACCGCTCTTGTTATTCCACAGCGGGACCCAGTCACCGCTCCTGTTGTTCCACAGCGGGACCCAGTCACCGCTCCTGTTATTCCTTAGCGGGACCCAGTCACAGCTCCTGTAATTCCACAGCGGGACCCAGTCACCGCTCCTGTTATTCCTTAGCGGGACCCAGTCACCGTTCTTGTTATTACTTAGCGGGACCCAGTCACCTATCCTGTTATTCCTTAGCGGGACCCAGTCACCGCTCCTGTTATTCCTTAGCGGGACCCAGTCACCGCTCCTGTTATTCCTTAGCGGGACCCAGTCACCGCTCCTGTTGTTCCACAGCGGGACCCAGTCACCACTCCTGTTGTTCCACAGCGGGACCCAGTCACCGCTCCTGTTGTTCCACAGCGGAACCCAGTCACCGTTCCTATTATTCCACAGCGAGACCCAGTCACCGCTCCTGTTATTCCTTAGCGGGACCCAGTCACCGCTCCTGTTATTCCTACGCGGGACCCAGTCACCGCTCCTGTTATTCCTTAGCGGGACCCAGTCACCGCTCCTGTTGTTCCACAGCGGGACCCACTGTCACCGCTCCTGTTGTTCTACAGCGGGACCCAGTCACCGCTCCTGTTATTCCTTAGCGGGACCCTGTCACCGCTCCTGTTATTCCACAGCGGGACCCACTGTCACCGCTCCTGTTATTCCTTAGCGGGACCCAGTCACCGCTCCTGTTATTCCTTAGCGGGACCCAGTCACCGCTCCTGTTATTCCACAGCGGGACCCAGTCACCGCTCATGTTATTCCTTAGCGGGACCCAGTCACCGCTCCTGTTATTCCTTAGCGGGACCCAGTCACCGCTCCTGTTATTCCTTAGTGGGACCCAGTCACCGCTCCTGTTATTCCTTAGCGGGACCCAGTCACCGCTCCTGTTATTCCTTAGCGGGACCCAGTCACCGCTCCTGTTATTCCACAGCGGGACCCAGTCACCGCTCCTGTTATTCCTTAGCGGGACCCAGTCACCGCTCCTGTTATTCCACAGCGGGACCCAGTCACCGCTCATGTTATTCCTTAGCGGGACCCAGTCACCGCTCCTGTTATTCCTTAGCGGGACCCAGTCACCGCTCCTGTTATTCCACAGCGGGACCCAGTCACCGCTCCTGTTATTCCTTAGCGGGACCCACTGTCACCGCTCTTGTTATTCCACAGCGGGACCCAGTCACCACTCCTGTTATTCCTTAGCGGGACCCACTGTCACCGCTCTTGTTATTCCACAGCGGGACCCAGTCACCGCTCCTGTTGTTCCACAGCGGGACCCAGTCACCGCTCCTGTTATTCCTTAGCGGGACCCAGTCACAGCTCCTGTAATTCCACAGCGGGACCCAGTCACCGCTCCTGTTATTCCTTAGCGGGACCCAGTCACCGTTCTTGTTATTACTTAGCGGGACCCAGTCACCTATCCTGTTATTCCTTAGCGGGACCCAGTCACCGCTCCTGTTATTCCTTAGCGGGACCCAGTCACCGCTCCTGTTATTCCTTAGCGGGACCCAGTCACCGCTCCTGTTGTTCCACAGCGGGACCCAGTCACCACTCCTGTTGTTCCACAGCGGGACCCAGTCACCGCTCCTGTTGTTCCACAGCGGAACCCAGTCACCGTTCCTATTATTCCACAGCGAGACCCAGTCACCGCTCCTGTTATTCCTTAGCGGGACCCAGTCACCGCTCCTGTTATTCCTACGCGGGACCCAGTCACCGCTCCTGTTATTCCTTAGCGGGACCCAGTCACCGCTCCTGTTGTTCCACAGCGGGACCCACTGTCACCGCTCCTGTTGTTCTACAGCGGGACCCAGTCACCGCTCCTGTTATTCCTTAGCGGGACCCTGTCACCGCTCCTGTTATTCCACAGCGGGACCCACTGTCACCGCTCCTGTTATTCCTTAGCGGGACCCAGTCACCGCTCCTGTTATTCCTTAGCGGGACCCAGTCACCGCTCCTGTTGTTCCACAGCGGGACCCACTGTCACCGCTCCTGTTGTTCCACAGCGGGACCAAGTCACCGCTCTGTTATTCCTTAGCGGGACCCAGTCACCACTCCTGTTATTCCTCCGCGGGACCCAGTCACCGCTCCTGTTATTCCTCCGCGGGACCCAGTCACCGCTCCTGTTATTCCACAGCGGGACCCAGTCACCGCTCCTGTTGTTCCACAGCGGGACCCAGTCACCGCTCCTGTTATTCCTTAGCGGGACCCAGTCACCGCTCCTGTTATTCCTCCGCGGGACCTACTGTCACCGCTCCTGTTATCATAGTCCACAGCGGGACCCAGTCACCGCTCCTGATATTCCACAGCGGGACCCAGTCACCGCTCCTGTTATTCCACAGCGGGACCCACTGTCACCGCTCCTGATATTCCACAGCGGGACCCGAGTCACCGCTCTCTAAATTGTATACAAGGTTACAAATATTATGTATAAGTATTCTTATATTATGTATAATTTTTCTTATCGTATACAATACTTGGTAGCACCAACGTTTGGGGAGCTAGTATTTTTGAGATGTGTTATGCTTTGTTCTGTTTATTTTTTGGTATTGCACAGCAGCATCAGATATATATAGAAATAAAGAAATACTAAAACAAATAGAAATACTAAGAAAAATCAAAGGACGAATAAACAGTCATATAATGTCATGTCTTTTCGAATGTTAGTTCTACATACAAACATCTATACGGCAACGTTGATGTTTAACGTTTTAAAGATAAGGACAAGCGAGAAAGAGTAAAAAGAGAAAGAGAGAAAAAAAAGAAAGATATATATAATTTGTTATCTCCTAGATGATATTATCAATTTTTCCACATAGGCGTGTGCTTTTTACTTACGAAGCTTGCATGTGTCTTTCTCACCTCCATATCATAGGAAATTTCGCTGGATGCCTTCAAATGCAACCTGGACAACGAACGAAACCAAACTGTAACAATGGCCAATCGTACGCGTCTTCACGACAAATGCAAGATGTCGGGTGAGTGTCGTCTTTGACTCTGTGTCTTTACACGTACAGATGCGCATACGTCAACAATCCTGTCGTCTTGCGGATTTCGCGTTGAATGTTTGGTTATTTTGGTTTTCTACAGGTTTCAAATTCTTTTATTTACCAACACATTTTCACTTTCTATGTTGCAGATGTTCCTCTTGGTCACAAAAGTAAAGTTGGACCTACTGGACAACCCGGGGCTGCTGAACCTCCTGGACATACCGGATCTGTGGAACCCCCTGCACAACTCGGACCTTTGAGAACTACCAACGTTCCTATTAATCATTTTGGTAAGTCTTTCATTCCATATTCTATTTCAGAGTGGAACAACTTAAGTCTGAATACCCACACTCTCGATGATTTAGATTTTAAATCTCATCTTTTTAAATCTGTACGTCCCGCCAAATTCAGTCGTTTCAGTATTGGTTCTCGTTATTCCGGCATTTTCATCTCAGGACTTCGACTAGGCACCTGAAGTCTAAACCATAGTCCGTGAATAGTTTCATCAGGTTGGTAAGTCACTGAATAACGAGACTCTTTCTACACAACCAAGTGTTTTATTCAGCCGACGTTTCGGTGACCGTCTGTCACCTTCCTCAGGGCAATTCTGACTGGTTCACATTGCACTGCAGCAAAGGTGTCGCTGCTGTAGATGCGTTCCCAAACGTATTTACATGTCTACAAGTACACTGCAGTGCAATGTGAACCAGTCAGAATTGCCCTGAGGAAGGTGACAGACGGTCACCGAAACGTCGGCTGAATAAAATACTTGGTTGTGTAGAAAGAGTCTCTTTATTCTCTAAACCATAGTCTTTTCACGCGAGGTCTTGCAACAAGTCCATCATGTGGCTGCGCGGGTGTCCTCACGAAACAATTACTCATTACCTACCAACTATATATCTACCAACGTTCAGTTCTCATCGGCAGGCTCTCTAAGATTCTGGGACACACATTCAATTTCAACACTCTATTCGACAACGTTGAACAACTTTTAATTCTACGTAGTAGTTTGCTCAGCTCTCATTATATCAACTGTAAAAGTTAGCCACACACGATTCTAGCATCATAGCACCAAAAATTTTTAGTTGTTTATGCTTTCTTCCATGGAGGGAGGGGGTGCACGGGACTCAAGTTCATCATAGCCATGCATTTATGTATACTGTCTTTTAGTCACTTGTTGAACATTTCATTTTCATTGTACAAGTGGCGGCTAGAATATAAGTTGTGCACAACTTGAGTAGGCCGCCACTTTGCCTTCGTCCTTTCCTTTGTATTGTTGTTTCTGAATATGAATTAAAAAAAGAAAAAACTCGGACCTGTGCGACCGCCTGGATAACCCGGACCTCTGGGACCCCCTGGACAACCCGGACCTGTTGGACCCCCTGGACAACCCGGACCTGTGGGACCCCTTGGACAACCCGGACCTGAGGGACCCCCTGGACAACCCGGACCTGAGGGACCCCCTGGACAACCCGGACATTTGGGACCTCCTGGACAACCCGGACCTGTGGGACCCCCTGGACAACCCGGACCTGTGGGACCCCCTGGTCAACCCGGACCTGAGGGACCCCCTGGACAACCCGGACCTGAGGGACCCCCTGGACAACCCGGACATTTGGGACCTCCTGGACAATCCGGACCTGTGGACCGCCTGGACAATCAGGACCTGTGGAAACCCCTGGACAATCAGGACCTGTGGGACCGCCTGGACAATCAGGACCTGTGGGACCCCCTGGACAACCCGGACCTGTGGGACCCCCTGGACAATCAGGACCTGTGGGACCGCCTGGACAATCAGGACCTGTGGAAATCCCTGGACAATCAGGACCTGTGGGACCCTCTGGACAATCAGGACCTGTGGGACCGCCTGGACAATCAGGACCTGTGGGAACCCCTGGTCAACCCGAACCTGTGGGACCGCCTGGACAATCAGGATCTGAGGGAACCCCTGGACAATCCGGACCTGTGCCCCCCCCCCCGACAACCCGGACCTGATGGACCTCCTGGACAACCCGGACCTGTGGGACCCCCTGGGCAATCAGGACCTGTGGGACCTCCTGGAGGACTTGAAACTGGTGGGACCCCCTGGAGAACCCGGACCTGTGGGACCTCCTGGACAACCAGGACCTGTGGGACCCCCTGGAGAACCCGGACCTGTGGGACCTCCTGGACAACCAGGTCATGTGCGAACCCCTGGAGGTCCCGGACCTGTGGGACCTCCTGGAGAACCAGGACATGTGCGAACCCCTGGACAACCCGGGTCTGTGGGATCTCCTGGACAACATGGGCATCTTGGACAACCTAGACCTGTTGCCCTAGGACAACCCGGACTTGCTGCCCCAGGACAGCCCGGACTTGCTGCCCCAGGACAGCCCGGACTTGCTGCCCCTGGACAACCCAGACATGCTGATCCTGGTAACCCCCGGACTAGCTTGCTGCTCCTGGACAACCCAGACCTGCCCTCCAAGGACAACCCGGATCTACCGCCCCTGGAAAACCGGGACAACACGGACATCACGGACATCCTGGACAACCCGGACCAGTTGCAAAAGAACAACCCGGACCTGCTGCCCCTGGGCAACCCCGGACTTGCTGCCACTGGACAACCCGGACCTGCTGTCCCAAGATAATCAGGACCTGCTGTGCCAGGACAACCTGGACCCCTTGGAGCAACTGGACAACGCGGACCACCTGGAACAGTCAAACCCGTGGACAACCCGTACCTCTCGCGGACCCTTTGTACAACTCGGACCCTTTTGACAACCCGGACATTCCAGACGCCATGGACAACCCGCAACTGCCAGACGTCCTGGACAACCCGGACATCTTGGACCCCCTGGACAACTCGGACCTCTTGGACACCCTGAATATCCCATGAGTCACCCGGGTCCCTCGAAATCCATATGGACAACTTGGACCTCCCAACCCCCTGGACAACCCGGACATCCTGAAACCCTTAGGCAGCTCTGGCCTGCCTGACCCTCTGGGCAACCAGGCGACTCTGGACCACCCGGATCCCCCGGAAAACGTGAGCCTACTGGAGCTCTTAGACAGCTCGGACTTGCAGGAGCAGCCGGACTCCCCTGGGCCATCTGGCTTACTCGTTACTCGCTCTGCCGGACCCACATGGTGTACATGGCCCATCTCGTTCCCCTGGCAGAAATCCAACTTGTCCATCAAAAGACCGATCAATCCAACTGCGACAACCCAGCAAAACCCGTGAGTACACCAGTCTGGGTTGCTGGTGAGACGCTCCTCTTGACCGCTCAATTCAAACACTCGAGGGGACAGATACACGGCTAGATGGTGCATACAAAGCCCGTCAAAACGCCATCGAAACGTGTTACCAGGTAGCACGAGATCGTGGTTCTACCGTGTTTGCTGTACAGGATGGCGGGCAGTGTTTTGGTGGACACCTTATTCAAGCACGGACCGTCCGCAGCCTGTGAAGAGGACGGCGAAGGCAGGACGTGGGCAAATGAGGTCTACCAGATTACAGGTGAGACTCCTATAAATTCTGTAGATACCAGTGAACAACCCTGACTTCCTGGACCCCCAGGACAACCGGAAGCCCGTGGACAACCAGGACCTCTGGGACCCCCTGGACAGCTTGGAAAACCAGATGACCAGATTACAACTGAGACTCTTATAAATGGTTTAGATACCAAAGGAAGTGAATGTACGATCGATTCAAGACACTTTCCTTCTCTGTTTCAGCTTCTCGGAACGAAGGCTGCAAAGTCGGATACAAACTCCTTGTCGGGACCTGCTTCAAGCTCAATTCCCGACCAATGTCCTACGACAGCGCCAAGAAGGCCTGCAAGAGGGAGGGAGGGAGACTAGCCATGCCTAAAACGAAACAACTGGACATCGCTGTGAGAAACCTGGTCCGCACGGAAGGACAAAATCGTAACCACTGGATCGGTATGAGGGATGTTAACAGTCCTCGGCTTTTTAAACTTAAAGGCCGCTGGCAATGGGAAGATGGGTCTACTCTAGGCAAAAACATGTACAAGGTACGTCGACACGCCTTATATGTCGTTGGTTACCTAAACACTGCAGGAAAAGTTGCATTTACCAATGTTAGTAAATTCCAGTAAAGTCGGGTAATGTTTACTTGGTAAACAGTAGCGGGCTTTAACTTCGGACTTAACGTTGGTAGTAAATGAAATGACCGGACTTGACTTTTATTTACCACCTTTGTAAAGTCCGGTAAACATTACCCGACTTACTGGCATTTACTACCATTGGTAAATCCAACATTTCGTGCAGTGAAAAGAACACTACAGACTAGATTCCGACGGTTTCTTTATCAAATGCAGAAACTTCTTTCCCCAGCAGTGTTTGTATCAGATTCAGATTTTATTCCCAATGACATAGCAGGTACAATATAACATCAAAACCTGAAATGCGTCATTGCTTGCAAAGCCGCCATTAAAATCCAGGATAAAATTCATGATACATGATAAAATAGAATTCTAAAAATCACAGTAGGTAAGATAAGGTAATATATCAAACACTATTTACAAAATGTTTCTGGTGTGAGCAGCAGACACGTACATATATCAGCGTGTGCCACAGGTCAGCTCAAACAAACCTATCTCAGTGCTAGCATTACAAGTAAATTAAGGAGAAGTTTTAGCAATGTGGTCCACACACTATGTCCACACGGGCCATTGGTGTAAATTGGCCCCTAAATACAACTATAGAGAGAACTAGTTGTCAATAGCATAGAGCAGTCTTAAGGATCTTGGAATGAAAGACATGGCATGTCTTTTACTCTTGCTAATCATTGTTCTGTACGTATCATTGTAGGAGTACCTGAAATATGATGTTTTATTTTTTCAAAATAGGGATGGAATCCAGGACAGCCAAGGAACTTTCGTTGGGCCCTTACACGTAAACTGTGCGCGCAGTACTGGTCTGATCCCACTGGTACTCCTATGTGGGACGATGATATGTGCAGAGGAAACCGCAGGTCTGTCTGTCAGACCCCTCCTCCATAAATGACGAAAACGTCAACAAAACAGCACGTCGGCAGAACGTACTGCGCATGTGCAAACCCCTGATTTTTCACGTTTTTCGTTGGATGTTTGGTCAACGTTACATCAAAATTTTGCCTGTTGCAGACGATATCTTTTCCTATACAACATCTGAAAACTACAGACAGGCTGTCAACCTTATATGCTCTAATACAACCTTATATGAGACGTTCTGCCAAAGCGCTATGCACAATACATTACGGGTTTCGCGCAGGTGCAGTACGTTCTGCCGACGTGCTCAACAAAACATGCTGGAGTCATCCGAGCATTCTCTTATCAGTAAAGCTTGCCAAATATTAGAGTTTAGATGTGGGAAATTAAATCTCACCTGAATTGTGACTACTATATATTTTGTCAGTTGAAGTAAAATTCGTATTATTATTGGGTCATACGTAAAACGCCATTTTCATTAACAAATATGAGTTTGGTTACATTTATAACAACATCAACTAATGAGTCTGTACTTAGGTCTTATATGACTCTTAGATTTGTGGCTATATTTCTCTTTTTTTCGTATCGTTGAATTGGATGGATTGACGTTTCGTTTAGGTTGTAACACAAAACTTCAGTTACACGTACACACTAATGTTATGTTAGGTCATAAAACAGCATACAGTTGTGAAATATAGCGTCCCATATTAGGGCAACACTTATACAACTGAATGGCATTGTGATGTGCGCCATTTTGTTGTCATGTAGATGTTACGACTGTTCAACGATTTTCTTGTCTCTCGATAGTGATAATTGTAGATCTTCTTGGAATAAGACGAAGCAAATTAATGTAAAGCTATTTTGTATTCTTTTAAAGAGCCTTCATATCGAATGTCTCTTTTTTAAAATATTTTTAGGTTTCCAGCTATTTTTTAAAATTGTATGCTCTTGAGTGAGGACATAAGGGGATGAGTATTGCCTTAGTCTTACCTCATGTAGTTTCAGATTATCAGCGGCTTTAGCATATATCCTACATGTACATGTATGATTATTGTTAAACCATTGAACAAGACTGGCAATGAAAACATACATTGCCATGGCGACGGTGGTTGCTGTTAGGGTTATTGTTTGCATGGCACTGCGGCCCTGTCATCATTTCATGATTTTGAGGAAGACTTGGTACCTATACAGATACAGTGCACTCCCCCCGAGTGTATAATGAACAAGCCCCGGGGTCACAGAAAGTAGGGCATCCAGCTGGGGTAGCTCTGAGAGGTCTTCTGTGGGACTCCCAAAGGTGTCCAGGAATGTGGGCATAGATGTAGGTCAGAGACATGCCTGTAGACATTCCATTCCTGTGGACAAAATGCCTGTACAATTCCTAGAATTCTTGCGAATCACACACAATACTGTACCATTTGGCTCCTCCCTGAGACGTCGCCAAAAATCGCTGGGATACAGACTAGGAGAAAACAGTAGCTCAAACAAGCACCAGTATGCTAGTCCAGTAGCATTGTTTGTTTGACAGAGAAAATAGGGTTGTGTTGGAAGGGCCTGTCCACATGTAAGTTTAAGTAATACATAAAAACAACTAAGAAACAGAACTGAATGTGATGTTTTGACAGATTGATGCCAAACAATGACAACCATATGTCTAACGAACTTGAAGACTTTTCTTTTAATGATGTTTTGTATTTAAAAATGCCTCTACATGTTGTTGAATGCTTGTACATGTACTATTCGTGAATGCATTATTATTGTGTATGCGCCAGGCTACCTTTTACAAGTAAGGCCACATCGACTTAATTTTATGGATGACATCCGCGCGGATGGTTTTCGCCTGTTCTAAAAAAAAAAAAAAAAAAAACGGAACTCCGGAACTCGGCTGGAACTCGGCGGCTTATCGTAAAACGAAGGAGGAAGCTGTGAAGGAGGATGAGACCTGAACAAGACTATCTACATCTACCTCCTGCAAATAAAAACTTGTTTGTTTGATGCAGTCACTGTGTCCTGTGCTTCAATTCGCAATACCGGCTTTGTATTCCTGTGGTTAAGCAGCATTTTTTTTGCTGGATTTTTTTTTTCGCCCTCTCGCATTAGTTTTGTGGTCCCCAGAGGATGTCATCCATAAAATTAAATCAGTGTGGCCTAATACATAAAAAAAACCTAAGAAACAGAACTGAATGTGATGTTTTGACAGATTGATGCCAAACAATGACAACCATATGTCTAACGAACTTGAAGACTTTTCTTTTAATGATGTTTTGTATTTAAAAATGTCTCTACATGTTGTTGAATGCTTGTACATGTACTATTCGTGAATGCATTAGTATTGTGTATGCGCCAGGCTACCTTTTACAAGTAAATATAAGAAAACTGTATTGCCACAGCCGACGCAAGTTGCTTTAAAGTTTCCAGAACTGAGTGGTAAACTGTCAAAATCATTTACTGCCTGGCTCTGAGAGAGACCACAATGCATCACCCTGCACATGCGCACTTGGAACTGTGAACTGACTTATTCCTGTATCAGTTTGAAGTTTGCTAAGAGAGCACGTTACAAATGTAAGAATGTTAACATAGCATTTCTAAATAAAATGTGAAAACACCAATACATTGTTGGTTCTATTATTGAGTTGCCATGCTTCGTCACGAGCGAATTCAACACTGCCTTTGACTTCTGGGAAAGAGCACACCATGACAGAATCTTGTATCAGTGCTACTGCAGCTTAAAAAGTGTCAAGTTGAAAAAAATGATACCATCAGGCGATGCAAATGAAGCAGTTAACCTAAGGGATTGGTCACAATTGCAATTCTTGGGTGGGTATTTTTACAAGGAGACAACAAACCGATTCTGACTGTCCATCACAATTAGCAGTTCAACCAATGATGCCATATCAATTAACGGTTAGACCAATGAGAAAGCACTTTTGACACATCCTACATTAAAGAAGAACTTTAAAGTCTTTCGCTCGTGTGTGTGTGTGTGTGTGTGTGTGTGGTGTGTGTGTGTGTGCGTGTGTGTGTGTGTGTGTATGGGGTGTGTGTGTGTGTGTGTGTGGTGTGTGTGTGTGTGTGTCTGTGTGTGTGTGTGTCTGTGTGTGTGTGTGTCTGTGTGTGTGTCTGTGTGTGTGTGTGGTGTGTGTGTGTGGTGTGTGTGTCTGTCTGTCTGTGTCTGTGTGTGTGTGTGTGTGTGTGTGTGTGTATGTGTGGTAATGATTTACTGCTTGACGGGGATACCACTTTGTTTAGAATTAAGACTGGATAACCAGTTTATTTTTCGTGTTCTTCCGCCATCTGATGATATATTTTTTTCCGTACAGAAATACTTCGATTTTAAAAAAGAGTTGTTTTTGTCAACAGCAGCAGCATTTGTGCACGTGTGCAGACCCATTACTGAGTCGTTTGCAAGTTCTTAGAAAAAAACTAAGATGTGAAGCATACGTGCTGTTTGATCCGGACATTCCCTGTCAAATTACATTTTGAGTTGCTGTTTGATCCGGACATTCCCTGTCAAATGACATTTTGAGTTGCTGTTTGATCCGGACATTCCCTGTCAAATTACATTTTGAGTTGCTGTTTCATCCGGACATTCCCTGTCAAATGACATTTTGAGTTGCTGTTTGATCCGGACATTCCCTGTCCAATTACATTTTGAGTTGCTGTTTCATCCGGACATTCCCTGTCAAATTACATTTTGAGTTCTGGAAAGAGCGGCTGTTAAAAAGAGCGGAAAACAGCGAGAGGAATCATACCAAGGGGCTTTCATACAGATTAAACCTCTTCGATCATATCGAGACTTCAAACTCCCGGTGTCTTTTCTTGTATTTTTTTTTTATATAATGTGCTGTGGTGAGCAATACCCACCAGACTGTACATACATGTAGAAAACAATCTAGTGGCTCACAGCTGCCAAGTGTTCACAGTTTCAATGAAGGAGGTGTCGATGGACTCTCACTTTGAAGGACTGCAGGCCGTTGTTGTTGATTGTGCCCACGACGGTGTCTGGGAGTTGGTTCCAGATCTGAACTCCAGTGTGGATGAAGGTCCGGCCGGTGGAACAGGTTCTAGATACTGGTTGTGCAAGTGCATGGGATGGCATAGCAAGGCTAGTTCTTGTTGTACGCCTGAGGGTGTACGGCTTGGGAAGCATTGAAACCAATCCATGACTTTATTTTGTACCCACACAGATTAGTCTGTCTTGTAGGAAAAGAAAACAAAATGTCATTCACAAAACTTCCACATTCATACAGATTTCACTGTCATAGACGGCGTACTCCTAGCTTGTTAGTGGGCGTGACTTCCATGGTAACGACCGGTCGCATAGATAGGAAGAAGGACCCGCACTATCTTTAAATTCAAGCACGTTTCAAACACCCTACATTAAAGTACACGATTTTAATTAATTCTACGGTGGAGTTTCAAAGCTCGCCAAACATGAGTTTTATTGCCCCCGGCGTTGCCCAGAGAGCCGTGACGTCATCACCAGCGACAGGTGAGAACTTTATTACCCGTGCCACGGCCACGGACGATGTCGGGGGACCCGACGTATGTGCTTGGCCGACGCATCTGGGCGAGAGGAGTAACCCGGGCCTAAACTTTTATTGCTCTTTGTTTTCTTTCTCTCGTTAATAGTAAAAAAGTCCCTCGTAATACATTTCAATGGAGAGGGACTTTTTTTCATGCTTTTTATGACTTTACGGCCGCTGATGACGTCATCGCCCGGCGGCTTCCAACCCGTCAGAAACCTCTCGCCCAGGTACATCGTCCAAGCACAAAACGTTTGGCGGTGGAGTTTCAAAGCTCGCCAAACATGAGTTTTATTGCCCCCGGCGTTGCCCGGAGAGCCGTGACGTCATCACCAGCGACAGGTGAGAACTTTATTACCCGTGCCACGGCCACGGACGATGTCGGGGGCCCCGACGTATGTGCTTGGCCGACGCATCTGGGCGAGAGGAGTAACCCTGGCCTAAACACTTATTACTGTTTGTTTTCTTTCTCTCGTTAATAGTAAAAAAAGTCCCTCGCAATACATTTCAATGTTGAGGGACTTTTTTTAATGCTTTTTATGACTTTACGGCCGCTGATGACGTCATCGCCCGGCGGCTTCCAACCCGTCAGAAACCTCTCGCCCAGGTACATCGTCCAAGCACAAAACGTTTGGCGGTGGAGTTTCAAAGCTCGCCAAACATGAGTTTTATTGCCCCCGGCGTTGCCCGGAGAGCCGTGACGTCATCACCAGCGACAGGTGAGATCTTTATTACCCATGCCACGGCCACGGACGATATCGGGGGCCCCGACGTATGTGCTTGGCCGACGCATCTGGGCGACCTTTCCAATGAGACCAAGTTTGCCATGTTTGGACATAGTTTACTTTTAACCCTAACCCTAAGCCTAATACCTTGGGTTAGGGTTAGGGTTAACTTTAAAACAGCGATAACTCCGCGAGGACGTCAGATATTTGAAAACGGATTTGAGTTATCAACTCCTGGGTGGGAGACCTTTCCAATGAGACCAAGTTTGCCATGTTTGGACATACTTTACTTTTAACCCTAACCCTAAGCCTAATACCTTGGGTTAGGGTTATGGTTAACTTTAAAACAGCGATAACTCCGCGAGGACGTCAGATATTTGAAAACGGATTTCAGTTATCAACTCCTGGGTGGGAGACCTTTCCAATGAGACCAAGTTTGCCATGTTTGGACATACTTTACTTTTAACCCTAAACCTTGGGTTAGGGTTAGGGTTAACTTTAAAACAGCGATAACTCCGCGAGGACGTCAGATATTTGAAAACGGATTTCAGTTATCAACTCCTGGGTGGGAGACCTTTCCAATGAGACCAAGTTTGCCATGTTTGGACATACTTTACTTTTAACCCTAACCCTAAGCCTAATACCTTGGGTTAGGGTTAGGGTTAACTTTAAAACAGCGATAACTCCGCGAGGACGTCAGATATTTGAAAACGGATTTCAGTTATCAACTCCTGGGTGGGAGACCTTTCCAATGAGACCAAGTTTGCCATGTTTGGACATACTTTACTTTTGACCCTAACCCTAAGCCTAATACCTTGGGTTAGGGTTAGGGTTAACTTTAAAACAGCGATAACTCCGCGAGGACGTCAGATATTTGAAAACGGATTTCAGTTATCAACTCCTGGGTGGGAGACCTTTCCAATGAGACCAAGTTTGCCATGTTTGGACATACTTTACTTTTAACCCTAAACCTTGGGTTAGGGTTAGGGTTAACTTTAAAACAGCGATAACTCCGCGAGGACGTCAGATATTTGAAAACGGATTTCAGTTATCAACTCCTGGGTGGGAGACCTTTCCAATGAGACCAAGTTTGCCATGTTTGGACATACTTTACTTTTAACCCTAACCCTAAGCCTAATACCTTGGGTTAGGGTTAGGGTTAACTTTAAAACAGCGATAACTCCGCGAGGACGTCAGATATTTGAAAACGGATTTCAGTTATCAACTCCTGGGTGGGAGACCTTTCCAATGAGACCAAGTTTGCCATGTTTGGACATACTTTACTTTTAACCCTAACCCTAAGCCTAATACCTTGGGTTAGGGTTAGGGTTAACTTTAAAACAGCGATAACTCCGCGAGGACGTCAGATATTTGAAAACGGATTTGAGTTATCAACTCCTGGGTGGGAGACCTTTCCAATGAGACCAAGTTTGCCATGTTTGGACATACTTTACTTTTAACCCTAAACCTTGGGTTAGGGTTAGGGTTAACTTTAAAACAGCGATAACTCCGCGAGGACGTCAGATATTTGAAAACGGATTTCAGTTATCAACTCCTGGGTGGGAGACCTTTCCAATGAGACCAAGTTTGCCATGTTTGGACATACTTTACTTTTAACCCTAACCCTAAGCCTAATACCTTGGGTTAGGGTTAGGGTTAACTTTAAAACAGCGATAACTCCGCGAGGACGTCAGATATGTGAAAACGGATTTCAGTTATCAACTCCTGGGTGGGAGACCTTTCCAATGAGACCAAGTTTGCCATGTTTGGACATACTTTACTTTTAACCCTAACCCTAAGCCTAATACCTTGGGTTAGGGTTATGGTTAACTTTAAAACAGCGATAACTCCGCGAGGACGTCAGATATTTGAAAACGGATTTCAGTTATCAACTCCTGGGTGGGAGACCTTTCCAATGAGACCAAGTTTGCCATGTTTGGACATACTTTACTTTTAACCCTAAACCTTGGGTTAGGGTTAGGGTTAACTTTAAAACAGCGATAACTCCGCGAGGACGTCAGATATTTGAAAACGGATTTCAGTTATCAACTCCTGGGTGGGAGCTCGAGACCTTTCCAATGAGACCAAGTTTGCCATGTTTGGACATAGTTTACTTTTAACCCTAACCCTAAGCCTAATACCTTGGGTTAGGGTTAGGGTTAACTTTAAAAAAGCGATAACTCCGCGAGGACGTCAGATATTTGAAAACGGATTTCAGTTATCAACTCCTGGGTGGGAGACCTTTCCAATGAGACCAAGTTTGCCATGTTTGGATATACTTTACTTTTAACCCTAACCCTAAGCCTAATACCTTGGGTTAGGGTTATGGTTAACTTTAAAACAGCGATAACTCCGCGAGGACGTCAGATATTTGAAAACGGATTTCAGTTATCAACTCCTGGGTGGGAGACCTTTCCAATGAGACCAAGTTTGCCATGTTTGGACATACTTTACTTTTAACCCTAAACCTTGGGTTAGGGTTAGGGTTAACTTTAAAACAGCGATAACTCCGCGAGGACGTCAGATATTTGAAAACGGATTTCAGTTATCAACTCCTGGGTGGGAGACCTTTCCAATGAGACCAAGTTTGCCATGTTTGGACATACTTTACTTTTAACCCTAACCCTAAGCCTAATACCTTGGGTTAGGGTTATGGTTAACTTTAAAACAGCGATAACTCCGCGAGGACGTCAGATATTTGAAAACGGATTTCAGTTATCAACTCCTGGGTGGGAGACCTTTCCAATGAGACCAAGTTTGCCATGTTTGGACATACTTTACTTTTAACCCTAACCCTAAGCCTAATACCTTGGGTTAGGGTTAGGGTTAACTTTAAAACAGCGATAACTCCGCGAGGACGTCAGATATTTGAAAACGGATTTCAGTTATCAACTCCTGGGTGGGAGACCTTTCCAATGAGACCAAGTTTGCCATGTTTGGACATACTTTACTTTTAACCCTAACCCTAAGCCTAATACCTTGGGTTAGGGTTAGGGTTAACTTTAAAAAAGCGATAACTCCGCGAGGACGTCAGATATTTGAAAACGGATTTCAGTTATCAACTCCTGGGTGGGAGACCTTTCCAATGAGACCAAGTTTGCCATGTTTGGACATACTTTACTTTTAACCCTAACCCTAAGCCTAATACCTTGGGTTAGGGTTATGGTTAACTTTAAAACAGCGATAACTCCGCGAGGACGTCAGATATTTGAAAACGGATTTCAGTTATCAACTCCTGGGTGGGAGACCTTTCCAATGAGACCAAGTTTGCCATGTTTGGACATACTTTACTTTTAACCCTAAACCTTGGGTTAGGGTTAGGGTTAACTTTAAAACAGCGATAACTCCGCGAGGACGTCAGATATTTGAAAACGGATTTCAGTTATCAACTCCTGGGTGGGAGACCTTTCCAATGAGACCAAGTTTGCCATGTTTGGACATACTTTACTTTTAACCCTAACCCTAAGCCTAATACCTTGGGTTAGGGTTAGGGTTAACTTTAAAACAGCGATAACTCCGCGAGGACGTCAGATATTTGAAAACGGATTTCAGTTATCAACTCCTGGGTGGGAGACCTTTCCAATGAGACCAAGTTTGCCATGTTTGGACATACTTTACTTTTAACCCTAACCCTAAGCCTAATACCTTGGGTTAGGGTTAGGGTTAACTTTAAAACAGCGATAACTCCGCGAGGACGTCAGATATTTGAAAACGGATTTCAGTTATCAACTCCTGGGTGGGAGACCTTTCCAATGAGACCAAGTTTGCCATGTTTGGACATAGTTTACTTTTAACCCTAACCCTAAGCCTAATACCTTGGGTTAGGGTTAGGGTTAACTTAATTAAAACAGCGATAACTCCGCGAGGACGTCATATATTTGAAAACGGATTTCAGTTATCAACTCCTGGGTGGGAGCTCGAGACCTTTCCAATGAGACCAAGTTTGCCATGTTTGGACATACTTTACTTTTAACCCTAACCCTAAGCCTAATACCTTGGGTTAGGGTTAGGGTTAACTTTAAAACAGCGATAACTCCGCGAGGACGTCAGATATTTGAAAACGGATTTGAGTTATCAACTCCTGGGTGGGAGACCTTTCCAATGAGACCAAGTTTGCCATGTTTGGACATACTTTACTTTTAACCCTAACCCTAAGCCTAATACCTTGGGTTAGGGTTATGGTTAACTTTAAAACAGCGATAACTCCGCGAGGACGTCAGATATTTGAAAACGGATTTCAGTTATCAACTCCTGGGTGGGAGACCTTTCCAATGAGACCAAGTTTGCCATGTTTGGACATACTTTACTTTTGACCCTAACCCTAAGCCTAATACCTTGGGTTAGGGTTAGGGTTAACTTTAAAACAGCGATAACTCCGCGAGGACGTCAGATATTTGAAAACGGATTTCAGTTATCAACTCCTGGGTGGGAGACCTTTCCAATGAGACCAAGTTTGCCATGTTTGGACATACTTTACTTTTAACCCTAAACCTTGGGTTAGGGTTAGGGTTAACTTTAAAACAGCGATAACTCCGCGAGGACGTCAGATATTTGAAAACGGATTTCAGTTATCAACTCCTGGGTGGGAGACCTTTCCAATGAGACCAAGTTTGCCATGTTTGGACATACTTTACTTTTAACCCTAACCCTAAGCCTAATACCTTGGGTTAGGGTTAGGGTTAACTTTAAAACAGCGATAACTCCGCGAGGACGTCAGATATTTGAAAACGGATTTCAGTTATCAACTCCTGGGTGGGAGACCTTTCCAATGAGACCAAGTTTGCCATGTTTGGACATACTTTACTTTTAACCCTAACCCTAAGCCTAATACCTTGGGTTAGGGTTAGGGTTAACTTTAAAACAGCGATAACTCCGCGAGGACGTCAGATATTTGAAAACGGATTTCAGTTATCAACTCCTGGGTGGGAGACCTTTCCAATGAGACCAAGTTTGCCATGTTTGGACATACTTTACTTTTAACCCTAACCCTAAGCCTAATACCTTGGGTTAGGGTTAGGGTTAACTTTAAAACAGCGATAACTCCGCGAGGACGTCAGATATTTGAAAACGGATTTCAGTTATCAACTCCTGGGTGGGAGACCTTTCCAATGAGACCAAGTTTGCCATGTTTGGACATACTTTACTTTTAACCCTAACCATAAGCCTAATACCTTGGGTTAGGGTTAGGGTTAACTTTAAAACAGCGATAACTCCGCGAGGACGTCAGATATTTGAAAACGGATTTCAGTTATCAACTCCTGGGTGGGAGCTCGAGACCTTTCCAATGAGACCAAGTTTGCCATGTTTGGACATACTTTACTTTTAACCCTAACCCTAAGCCTAATACCTTGGGTTAGGGTTAACTTTAAAACAGCGATAACTCCGCGAGGACGTCAGATATTTGAAAACGGATTTCAGTTATCAACTCCTGGGTGGGAGACCTTTCCAATGAGACCAAGTTTGCCATGTTTGGACATACTTTACTTTTAACCCTAACCCTAAGCCTAATACCTTGGGTTAGGGTTAGGGTTAACTTTAAAACAGCGATAACTCCGCGAGGACGTCAGATATTTGAAAACGGATTTCAGTTATCAACTCCTGGGTGGGAGACCTTTCCAATGAGACCAAGTTTGCCATGTTTGGACATACTTTACTTTTAACCCTAACCCTAAGCCTAATACCTTGGGTTAGGGTTAGGGTTAACTTTAAAACAGCGATAACTCCGCGAGGACGTCAGATATTTGAAAACGGATTTCAGTTATCAACTCCTGGGTGGGAGACCTTTCCAATGAGACCAAGTTTGCCATGTTTGGACATACTTTACTTTTAACCCTAACCCTAAGCCTAATACCTTGGGTTAGGGTTAACTTTAAAACAGCGATAACTCCGCGAGGACGTCAGATATTTGAAAACGGATTTCAGTTATCAACTCCTGGGTGGGAGACCTTTCCAATGAGACCAAGTTTGCCATGTTTGGACATACTTTACTTTTAACCCTAACCCTAAGCCTAATACCTTGGGTTAGGGTTAACTTTAAAACAGCGATAACTCCGCGAGGACGTGAGATATTTGAAAACGGATTTCAGTTATCAACTCCTGGGTGGGAGACCTTTCCAATGAGACCAAGTTTGCCATGTTTGGACATACTTTACTTTTAACCCTAACCCTAAGCCTAATACCTTGGGTTAGGGTTAACTTTAAAACAGCGATAACTCCGCGAGGACGTCAGATATTTGAAAACGGATTTCAGTTATCAACTCCTGGGTGGGAGACCTTTCCAATGAGACCAAGTTTGCCATGTTTGGACATACTTTACTTTTAACCCTAACCCTAAGCCTAATACCTTGGGTTAGGGTTAACTTTAAAACAGCGATAACTCCGCGAGGACGTCAGATATTTGAAAACGGATTTCAGTTATCAACTCCTGGGTGGGAGACCTTTCCAATGAGACCAAGTTTGCCATGTTTGGACATACTTTACTTTTAACCCTAACCCTAAGCCTAATACCTTGGGTTAGGGTTAACTTTAAAACAGCGATAACTCCGCGAGGACGTCAGATATTTGAAAACGGATTTCAGTTATCAACTCCTGGGTGGGAGCTCGAGACCTTTCCAATGAGACCAAGTTTGCCATGTTTGGACATACTTTACTTTTAACCCTAACCCTAATACCTTGGGTTAGGGTTAGGGTTAACTTTAAAACAGCGATAACTCCGCGAGGACGTCAGATATTTGAAAACGGATTTCAGTTATCAACTCCTGGGTGGGAGACCTTTCCAATGAGACCAAGTTTGCCATGTTTGGACATACTTTACTTTTAACCCTAACCCTAAGCCTAATACCTTGGGTTAGGGTTAGGGTTAACTTTAAAACAGCGATAACTCCGCGAGGACGTCAGATATTTGAAAACGGATTGCAGTTATCAACTCCTGGGTGGGAGCTCGAGACCTTTCCAATGAGACCAAGTTTGCCATGTTTGGACATACTTTACTTTTAACCCTAACCCTAAGCCTAATACCTTGGGTTAGGGTTAGGGTTAACTTTAAAACAGCGATAACTCCGCGAGGACGTCAGATATTTGAAAACGGATTTCAGTTATCAACTCCTGGGTGGGAGACCTTTCCAATGAGACCAAGTTTGCCATGTTTGGACATACTTTACTTTTAACCCTAACCCTAAGCCTAATACCTTGGGTTAGGGTTAGGGTTAACTTTAAAACAGCGATAACTCCGCGAGGACGTCAGATATTTGAAAACGGATTTCAGTTATCAACTCCTGGGTGGGAGCTCGAGACCTTTCCAATGAGACCAAGTTTGCCATGTTTGGACATACTTTACTTTTAACCCTAACCCTAAGCCTAATACCTTGGGTTAGGGTTAGGGTTAACTTTAAAACAGCGATAACTCCGCGAGGACGTCAGATATTTGAAAACGGATTGCAGTTATCAACTCCTGGGTGGGAGACCTTTCCAATGAGACCAAGTTTGCCATGTTTGGACATACTTTACTTTTAACCCTTAATACCTTGGGTTAGGGTTAGGGTTAGGGTTAACTTTAAAACAGCGATAACTCCGCGAGGACGTCAGATATTTGAAAACGGATTTCAGTTATCAACTCCTGGGTGGGAGACCTTTCCAATGAGACCAAGTTTGCCATGTTTGGACATACTTTACTTTTAACCCTAACCCTAAGCCTAATACCTTGGGTTAGGGTTAGGGTTAACTTTAAAACAGCGATAACTCCGCGAGGACGTCAGATATTTGAAAACGGATTTCAGTTATCAACTCCTGGGTGGGAGACCTTTCCAATGAGACCAAGTTTGCCATGTTTGGACATACTTTACTTTTAACCCTAACCCTAAGCCTAATACCTTGGGTTAGGGTTAGGGTTAACTTTAAAACAGCGATAACTCCGCGAGGACGTCAGATATTTGAAAACGGATTTCAGTTATCAACTCCTGGGTGGGAGCTCGAGACCTTTCCAATGAGACCAAGTTTGCCATGTTTGGACATACTTTACTTTTAACCCTAACCCTAAGCCTAATACCTTGGGTTAGGGTTAGGGTTAACTTTAAAACAGCGATAACTCCGCGAGGACGTCAGATATTTGAAAACGGATTGCAGTTATCAACTCCTGGGTGGGAGACCTTTCCAATGAGACCAAGTTTGCCATGTTTGGACATACTTTACTTTTAACCCTAACCCTAAGCCTAATACCTTGGGTTAGGGTTAGGGTTAACTTTAAAACAGCGATAACTCCGCGAGGACGTCAGATATTTGAAAACGGATTTCAGTTATCAACTCCTGGGTGGGAGACCTTTCCAATGAGACCAAGTTTGCCATGTTTGGACATACTTTACTTTTAACCCTAACCCTAAGCCTAATACCTTGGGTTAGGGTTAACTTTAAAACAGCGATAACTCCGCGAGGACGTGAGATATTTGAAAACGGATTTCAGTTATCAACTCCTGGGTGGGAGACCTTTCCAATGAGACCAAGTTTGCCATGTTTGGACATACTTTACTTTTAACCCTAACCCTAAGCCTAATACCTTGGGTTAGGGTTAACTTTAAAACAGCGATAACTCCGCGAGGACGTCAGATATTTGAAAACGGATTTCAGTTATCAACTCCTGGGTGGGAGACCTTTCCAATGAGACCAAGTTTGCCATGTTTGGACATACTTTACTTTTAACCCTAACCCTAAGCCTAATACCTTGGGTTAGGGTTAACTTTAAAACAGCGATAACTCCGCGAGGACGTCAGATATTTGAAAACGGATTTCAGTTATCAACTCCTGGGTGGGAGACCTTTCCAATGAGACCAAGTTTGCCATGTTTGGACATACTTTACTTTTAACCCTAACCCTAAGCCTAATACCTTGGGTTAGGGTTAACTTTAAAACAGCGATAACTCCGCGAGGACGTCAGATATTTGAAAACGGATTTCAGTTATCAACTCCTGGGTGGGAGCTCGAGACCTTTCCAATGAGACCAAGTTTGCCATGTTTGGACATACTTTACTTTTAACCCTAACCCTAATACCTTGGGTTAGGGTTAGGGTTAACTTTAAAACAGCGATAACTCCGCGAGGACGTCAGATATTTGAAAACGGATTTCAGTTATCAACTCCTGGGTGGGAGCTCGAGACCTTTCCAATGAGACCAAGTTTGCCATGTTTGGACATACTTTACTTTTAACCCTAACCCTAAGCCTAATACCTTGGGTTAGGGTTAGGGTTAACTTTAAAACAGCGATAACTCCGCGAGGACGTCAGATATTTGAAAACGGATTTCAGTTATCAACTCCTGGGTGGGAGACCTTTCCAATGAGACCAAGTTTGCCATGTTTGGACATACTTTACTTTTAACCCTAACCCTAAGCCTAATACCTTGGGTTAGGGTTAGGGTTAGGGTTAACTTTAAAACAGCGATAACTCCGCGAGGACGTCAGATATTTGAAAACGGATTTCAGTTATCAACTCCTGGGTGGGAGACCTTTCCAATGAGACCAAGTTTGCCATGTTTGGACATACTTTACTTTTAACCCTAACCCTAAGCCTAATACCTTGGGTTAGGGTTAGGGTTAACTTCGTCGATGTCTAACAGTGCACACTACACGCAGAACGACCGACGTCAACCATCAAGTCCCTGGTGGAACTCTTCAAGGGACTACAAGAAACCTGAGCGACGACCACCTTCTCCGTGGAACCCGACACCTCCCTCACCTCCGGAGTGGAACCGACAGACAGGGCCGACGGGAGACTCACAGCTGCAAGACAAGCGTCACACTGTGGAGACACTGATAAACATGCTGACTGACTTTCTCAGGCATTAGACTCAAGATTCACGCTACAAGGATGAAAAGACCCTAGCACCCAAGTGTTCGCTCAGGTGACAAAATTCCGATCTCCTTTTTCTCTTTTGCTTTCATTTAAACTACTAAAGTGATATCTATTATATATGGTTTGCTGGTACTAATATGTACAGCTATCTCCGTATAATGTAATATGAAAGAGCATACCCACTTGTAACACAGTCACTCTAATTATGTTAATTTGTATTGTTTCACTCTGCGCACAATGTAGCTATGCTCTTACTACTGTAATATCCGTAGTACTACCATTTTGTACGTTTGATTTTAATATGTCAGCTCAAAAGGTCGCTCTGAGGTTCTGTTCTTGGAACGTTCAGGGTGGCTTTAGGAGAAAATGTCAGAACGATGATTTTGTTAGTTGTTTAGAAGAATATGATTTCGTATGTTTGCAGGAGACATGGCTAAAACCCAAGGAAAGCTTTAGATTAGACTCTTTTAGTTATCTTAGAAGCGATAGGGACGTTAAAAAGACCACGAAAAGGAACTCAGGGGGGGTAGTTATCATGTTCCGAAACAAACTGATGAAAGGCCTAACAAAACTTCCCACGAAACACCCCGATTTCCTATGGTGTAAATTAGACAAAACTTTTTTTGGTCTAGAACGGGACTTATTCATAGGTTGTGTATACTTTTCTCCTGAAAATTCATCTACCCTCGATAAAAGAAATAACTCACTCTTTGACATTCTACAAAATGACATCTGCAAATTTTCAAACCAAGGTAACATAATGCTATTAGGTGATCTAAATGCAAGAACTGGGTCTCTGCAGGAGACTGCTATCCAAGATGAATGCCTTGATCACGAGTTTATAGATTTCAAAGAGGACCTACGATCTAGGTCAAGTTTCGACAATAGCGTAAACAATTATGGTAAACAACTTATAGAGCTTTGCTCTTCGGCTAATCTAGTCATCTTAAACGGTAGGGTAGCAGGAGATTTAGCAGGGAGATTTACTTGCCACAAGTACAACGGGTCTAGCCTGGTAGACTACTGCATAATTAGCTCAGAATTCCTACCCAAAGTACAATATTTCAAGGTAGGCGACCCGTCTATATTTTCTGATCACTGTCCGATAACCTGTTCAATCTCTACAAATTATTCGCCTTACCTCAGGAAAGATAAATCCCCATCATATCCACTACCACCAAAATATATTTGGGACAACTCCTCTGAGGTAAAATTTTTAGAGGCATTACAAGATCCTGCAACTCTAAATAACGTGCAAAGATTTATGGACACGCCCTTCACAAGTGTGGAAAGCGCCGTTAAAGAAATCGCTGATATAATAATACATGTAGCTGACAAGTCCATAAGAAAGATTGTTCACAAGAAAAGAAAGAAAAAGAAAAAGAAAAGCAAACCATGGTTTACCCCGTCTTGCGCTTCTCTCAGGCGCAAACTCAATCATCTAGCTACTGAATTTTCCAAATGTCCCTGGAAACTTAACATCCGCCATGCATATTTCAGCAACCTTAAGACCTACAAGAAAATGATTAAAACGGAAAGAAAAGTCTTTAAGGAAAGGCAATGGAACAATCTATATAAACTTAGTAAAACAGACCCACAAAAATTCTGGAAAGAGATGAAATTACAAAGACAGGAAGAGAATGACAAACCTGTTGAAAACAATAGCATTAGCCCTGAAGAGTGGAAAACCCACTTCGAAACCCTGAATGACTCTGTTAACAGTAATGAATCTGATACAGGTTTTCACCAATATATTGGCCATAAGAGACCCGACCTTCTACAGACAGCTTATAGTGACACTGTAATTGACAGAGGAAATGAGGAATACACAGAAAATATTATTAACAACCTGGAAAATGAAACAGGAAACCCACTAGATTTTTGCATTTCTGAGGAAGAAATTATAGCAGGACTACACAAACTAAAAGGCAATAAAGCGGGTGGCACAGATTCTATTATTAATGAAATGCTAAAATGCGGTAATAGCAAACTCGTCCAACCATTAAAGAAACTGTTCAATCTCATCCTTCAGTCCGGTAACTTTCCCCATCAATGGAGTAAAAGCATTCTTGTTCCAATACACAAAAGTGGCGACTTGTCAAACCCATCAAATTATAGAGGTATTGCAATTTCTAGTTGCGTCGGGAAACTTTTCACTCTCATTTTAAGTAATCGACTGCAAAACTTCCTAGAAGATACCAATTTATTAACTCCTTTTCAGTCTGGTTTCCGCAAGAATTTCAGAACAAGCGATAACATATTCATACTTAAAACTATTATTGATAAACAGCTGGCTGAACCTGGTGGTAAGCTTTACGCATGCTTCGTGGATTTTAAAAAAGCCTACGACTCCGTGTGGAGAAATGGTCTATACTACAAGTTACTATCATCAGGTATAGGAGGAAAGTTCTTTAAAATTATTCAATCCATGTATTCCAATGTACAATACTGTGTTAAAACACCTAATGGTTTATCAGACTACTTTAATTCAACTCGAGGCGTGCGTCAAGGATGTAATTTGAGTCCTTTTCTATTTAACTTATTTGTAAATGACCTCCCTTCCGAGTTATCCTCCCCTCTTTGCGACCCTGTCATCCTCGGCGATTCCACAATTAACAGTCTCCTTTGGGCAGACGATCTGGTACTATTTTCAAAATCAGAAAAAAGACTGAAAGAATGCCTAAAAAGACTTGATACTTTTTGCTCGCTTTGGAAGCTATCAATCAATAGAGACAAAACTAAAGTAATGATCTTTGGTAGGAATATGCGAACAGGCAATAACAGAAACCCAAATTTCCAATCACATGGTCAGATTATAAACATAACAAACTGTTATACATACCTCGGGGTAGATATAACACCCTCAGGATCATTTCATCGTGCAACAAAACAACTCAGAATAAAAGCCCTTCGAGCGTCTTTTAAGCTCAAGTCCCTCCTTATGTCAAACCATAACCCATCCATCCCTCTGGCTCTTGATCTGTTTAATAGTTTAGTTAAACCAATCCTGCTCTATTGTAGTGAAATACTAGGACCAACTATTCAGTCACGAGACCTCATTCTCAACGGAGTAACTGAATATCCTAATGAAAACATTAGAGCTTTGGTATCCAATATTATATCTCCGATATTGGGTAGAGATATAAATATAAGCAAGGCTTGCCGTGTTGGTAAAAAATCTAAATCCGACTCATCAACGCCTTCATCTAGCCGCCCTATTCTCATTCGACTCAGAAATTACAATGACAAGTTAAATATTATATACCAATCCAAAACACTAGCAACCCAAAACGTAACAGTAGTCCAGCCGACTATTTCTTACGAGATTTCTGACCTAGAATACGTTCTCCTAAACTTCTGTAAGATACTTCTCCACGTCCCAAGAAGTTCAGTTAATGCTGCTGTAAGGGGCGAATTAGGCGTATTTCCCCTATACATAGATATCCAGACACAACTGATCAAATATTGGATAAGATTAAACAACCTGCCTAATAGACAGAATTGTTAAAAAAGCGTATAACGAAACTGTAAGTCAAGAGCAAGACTGGGTAGTCCATGTACGAGATACACTCTGTAGACAAGGCTTGCAAAATATGTGGCTAAATCCTCCCACCGACGCCAACTATTTCGGACGTATATTCAAAGAACGCCTAAAGGACGAATTTCTATCTGGCTGGAGACAAAAGATAAGAAGTTTTAACAAACTTGACACATATTCAAAAATAAAAAAGGACTTTCACATCGAGAACTATCTCCTATCAATTCAAAACAAATCATTCGTAGTTAATATTACAAAACTGAGAATCGGCGCACACCGCCTAGAGATTGAAAAAGGTAGACATGACAATATACCAGCCAGTCAGAGATTGTGCCCTACGTGCAAGAATGATGTTGAAGATGAGCATCATTTCTTGATGACTTGCCCCACATACAACGAAGAAAGACTTAAATTAATGCAGATGATCAAATGTAAGACTACTAAAACCTTACCCAAATTAATACAACTAGAGAAACGTTCCAGGTACTTATGTCATGTCCCGATATAATCTCCGTATATCTAGGCCAATACATTTATACTGCAATGCAAAAAAGAAATCTTCATATGACTACTTAGGAATATCAACATGTAAAACTGTTTAGTAGGTACATAAGACCTCATTGTATTAGTTATTAATTATGTACATGTAGTTTAGCGTATATTAGCACCTTTTTTGGTAGAACTGTAACAGACATTAGCCAGAAACTTAGTCAATACTTTGTACAATACGTGTAGAACCTGTATAGTATATGTACAGCGTAGTATAGCGTAGCTTAACATTTACTTGTAGAAGTGCACAAGCTCTTAGTCAGTAGTTCTATTCAACATTTTACCATATATAGTACCCATTGAACCTGTATATAGACTTTTGCTAGACCCATACCAGCTAGTATTCCGTTCTGTCTGCCATACATTGTACCTGTTACAATTGTTGTGCAATAAACTTGACTTGACTTGACTTGAACTTTAAAACAGCGATAACTCCGCGAGGACGTCAGATATTTGAAAACGGATTTCAGTTATCAACTCCTGGGTGGGAGACCTTTCCAATGAGACCAAGTTTGCCATGTTTGGACATACTTTACTTTTAACCCTAACCCTAAGCCTAATACCTTGGGTTAGGGTTAGGGTTAACTTTAAAACAGCGATAACTCCGCGAGGACGTCAGATATTTGAAAACGGATTTCAGTTATCAACTCCTGGGTGGGAGCTCGAGACCTTTCCAATGAGACCAAGTTTGCCATGTTTGGACATACTTTACTTTTAACCCTAACCCTAAGCCTAATACCTTGGGTTAGGGTTAGGGTTAACTTTAAAACAGCGATAACTCCGCGAGGACGTCAGATATTTGAAAACGGATTTCAGTTATCAACTCCTGGGTGGGAGACCTTTCCAATGAGACCAAGTTTGCCATGTTTGGACATACTTTACTTTTAACCCTAACCCTAAGCCTAATACCTTGGGTTAGGGTTAGGGTTAACTTTAAAACAGCGATAACTCCGCGAGGACGTCAGATATTTGAAAACGGATTTCAGTTATCAACTCCTGGGTGGGAGACCTTTCCAATGAGACCAAGTTTGCCATGTTTGGACATACTTTACTTTTAACCCTAACCCTAAGCCTAATACCTTGGGTTAGGGTTAGGGTTAACTTTAAAACAGCGATAACTCCGCGAGGACGTCAGATATTTGAAAACGGATTTCAGTTATCAACTCCTGGGTGGGAGCTCGAGACCTTTCCAATGAGACCAAGTTTGCCATGTTTGGACATACTTTACTTTTAACCCTAACCCTAAGCCTAATACCTTGGGTTAGGGTTAGGGTTAACTTTAAAACAGCGATAACTCCGCGAGGACGTCAGATATTTGAAAACGGATTGCAGTTATCAACTCCTGGGTGGGAGACCTTTCCAATGAGACCAAGTTTGCCATGTTTGGACATACTTTACTTTTAACCCTAACCCTAAGCCTAATACCTTGGGTTAGGGTTAGGGTTAACTTTAAAACAGCGATAACTCCGCGAGGACGTCAGATATTTGAAAACGGATTTCAGTTATCAACTCCTGGGTGGGAGACCTTTCCAATGAGACCAAGTTTGCCATGTTTGGACATACTTTACTTTTAACCCTAACCCTAAGCCTAATACCTTGGGTTAGGGTTAGGGTTAACTTTAAAACAGCGATAACTCCGCGAGGACGTCAGATATTTGAAAACGGATTTCAGTTATCAACTCCTGGGTGGGAGACCTTTCCAATGAGACCAAGTTTGCCATGTTTGGACATACTTTACTTTTAACCCTAACCCTAAGCCTAATACCTTGGGTTAGACAAAACCGCATCACCCTTGCTTGCGGACTAATACCAAAAACGCTTCGCTGGCCGTCCGATTTTACCACGCCCGAAAATATTTAAAACCACGTATTTTTCGGTAAATACGACAACCTTTTTTATTATCTAAAACGATCCCTGAGCAAGGGGGAGCCAAACTTAGCGTGACAAGTCAACCACCCAGATTCGGCGATTTACTGCCGCACTATTTGGAACCCTGGTCAAATTTGAACTCCGACCCGGAAGGCTCTCTACGCCGACTTCACCTGACCACAGTACTCAGGAATAAAAAAACTGTATCCGTCCGACGTTCCGTCTGGTGCTGAGACTTTTAAACCTAATCCCGTTATAAATAAACAAGATTATTGCTCAAATCTTTTTGATATTAGGTGGGGTCGATTAAAAGAAATTAATGATCGACACAAACAAACGTTTTTTTTGGGTCGCAAAGTTATTTTAGGCCGGACTCTTTTAGACACAACACATGCGGAGTGATTTAGTGACAAGACCCTGCCCCGTTCATACGGATGCGCTGAAAGCGCTTTCGATGTGGTTTGGCCGGATTCTGGATTCATGTAGCTCCATCTGAACGCTCCGAATCGCATTGAAAGCGCCTCGATCCCAAACCACATCTGGATGTGGTTTCAAACCGCCTTGACTAGATCGCGATTTGCGTCTGAACGCACCGATGCGCTTTCATCAGGTTTACTTTGCATATCAACCCGGTCATTGACCTCGGGGTCCGCAAATAACAAGCGTCGGCGTCGGCAACGAATTCTTACAAGGCCCACCCGTAGCCTGTGTCTCCTTCGTACTCCTCTGAGCCGGTTGCAAGCGATTATCCATAAGAAAAACACAGCAACTTCTTTGCCATTACTCGCCATATTTTAGGGCAGGATGCACTTTCACCCCTAACCTCTAACATTGGCAAGACGCCACCTTGCTTCTTTTCATCAAACAACAATGAATGTAGTTTAGGCGAATCGTGCTCGGGCACGGTTTAGAAGGAAATTGCGGCACGTGGACCAGATGTGAGGAATGTGGTTTACCCGAATTGCGCTCAAAGCGATTTCGTTTGAACGGGACCAATGACATCCTTGGTCTGTGCCGTAATCCATGACAGGGTTAATATGCAAAGTAAACCAATGAAATCGCATCATGATCATACGCGTTCAGAGGCCCCGTTCAGACGGAACCACTGAAAGCGCATTGGATGTGGTTTATTTTCCCCGAATCAGGATTCATGTGGCTCCATCTGAACGCTCCAAATCGCATTGAAAGCGCCTCGATCCCAAACCACACCGGGAAGTAGCTTCTTTTAAAACCGGATCGCGATTTGCGTCTGAACGCGATGCGATTTCACCGGTTTACTTTACATATTGACCCGGTCATGGATTACTGGGTGATAATCAGATATTTCTTTATTTATATGCAATACCAAAATCTACGTGGCAGCAAGTTTAAGAGCAGTAATGACCGAATAATGTTCCCATTCTAGGACGAGCTTCACTGCCTCTGGCGGGACCACGTCGGCATTCGGCCGAGGTACGCTGGGAGGGGGGCACCAGCTAACAGGTCGTTGACCTCTGACATTGATAACACGCTACGTATACGTATAAATAAAGGAAATTATCGTTTGAACAACTTGGATTCTACTCCCACTCCAGGATGAAGTGACGTGAGTTTGGTTCCCCTATATATAACAACTTGCTCTGGAACTGCAGGAAAGTTATATTTCAGCCATACCATGGTATGGATGAAATATATTGTTTTGTCTCATGTTTCTCCTTCTTCTTCTCCTCCTCCTGTCATTCGGTCAAATGGATTCAACTCTGCCATTTTTCAGCCAAATGACCTAAAATTTGGCATGGAGGTAGAGTGGGCAAATACCCTAACCGTTTTTTGTTCTTTTTTTTTGATACAGGCTTTGAAAAATGTTTTATTTGATTTTTTGGGGGGTCATTTTCAGGCAAAAAATGTACATTTTGGGATCTGGAGCCCTGGTACTACATCCGAAAGACGCAAAATTTGGTATTCACCTTGCTGGCATACATGTACACAGCTTTCAAATTGTGTAAAATGGGACTTAAACATGGGAAGGAAATGGTTGAAATATGCCGTATTTGCTCCGGAGCAAATGTCGGCCTTTCTAGTTTATACCTTCGCCAAGAAGGTTATGTTTTCAGTAGCGTTTGTTTGTCTGTTTGTCTGTGTACACCATAACTCAAGAAGCTTTTGATGGATTGTCATGAAACTTGGTAGGTGGGTAGGTCTTGATGAGAGCTAGAAATGATTAGATTTTGGGCCCCCTAGCGGCTTTCGTTGGTACTGCAGCTGAACTTCCTGTTTTGATATCTCATGATCTGGACATCGTAGGGTCACCAATTTTGTATGTTAAATAGCTCTTGGGCTAGGGAAGAAGTGACATGAGTTTGGGCCCCCTAGCGGCTTGTCCTGGAACTGCAGGATCATTTGTTGAAAAATCTTCTAAGGAGGATAACTCAAGAACCAGTCGACGGATTGTCTTGATTTTTGGTATGTAGGTAGCGGAAGTGATGCTTGACATGACTAATTAACAATTATGCAAATCAGGATCTAATTTGAATAATTAATGAGGAAATTCTATAGATCTGCTTTGTTCGATAATAGGGCTATGAAACAGTTGTGACATGTAATTGAGAACGAGGGGATCATTAGCAGATATTGATTATGTAAATGAGCACCTAATTTGCATAATTAGTGGGAATTTTCTATAGCATCATAGTGGTTTTAACTGCTGGGAAATTAATACATGCCGCATTGGGAAGTTAAGTGAAGGTGAACATCATTTAACATAATTTATTCAAGTCATGACCTTATTTGCATAATTTATGAGATGTTAGATTAGTGTTCTTTCTTAAGATAAGACGGTCGTTGGGTGGAGAATATGATCAACTGATATGATTTATGCAAATGAGGCTCTTATTTGCGAAATCAATGACTAAAAATGTATAATTCGTCCACCAGAAGGGTTAACATCATTTGGCGAAGGTATGAGGTCGTGGAACTCTTGTTCTCTATATTTTCTTTGCATGTCCTATATTCAGTCGTACCTAACGTTACAGAGTTGTTCTAGAACAGGGAAACTATAGGTCTGGGTTGGACAACGCAAAACAAAAAACAGTATGACATGGGGATTAATTTTGTCCTTCCCAAGGGTTTTAGCGCATATTTCAGTTTTTATCGTTGACAGATATTGAGTTTCTCTTATGATTCGCTACGTAAAATGCATTAAATTTGAATACCTACTCAAGTGAGACTCCGTAACCCTGCAATGTGGTATCCGCAATAAAGATTCAAAGAAATATTGTTTCCGTATCTATATATTTCTGATTGGAGCCCTTGGCGTTCTAAAATACATACATGTACATTATGACGCCATAGACGTTTATATTGTATCTCAATGTGTAGGAACGTTCTGGAACTTCTGGGGGGCTATGTGTCGGCGTGTCGCTAGATGTCGCTAGGTTACCATGTATGAAAGCATGGGTACCATGTACGATGATCCGGACGACATCCTGGACGGGGAGGGAAACAGTGGTGAGGACAGCAGGCCCCAGTCGCCGCCACTCTCACCGCTACGTCGGAGCGGCAGGCACAAAGCTCGAGCATCTGACAACGCCAAGGTTTGTTTCTTTGTTTGTTTCTTTGTTTGTTTCGCATAACCAGTAAACCACCTTTAGGCATAACACACCAGTTTTGTACATGCAAGTACAAGCTGCGTAAGACCGGACTGTAAGGCTTGAACCACTCACACCGGGAAGGGCCCCTACTCTTTTCGATTAGTGCGGTGGGATCTTTAACGTGCTCGAGGTATGGCTCTCCTCAAACACGGGACCTCCAGCTTTACGTCCCATCCGAGAGGACGTCCCTAACCGAAGCTAGGTACTCATTTTCACCTGAGTCGAGTGGGGAAATAGGTGTTAAGTGCCTTACCCAAGGGCACAACAGTGGGGTCTGCCAGGGATTCGAACCCAGAACCTTGAGATTCTGAGTCAACAACCCTAACCACAAGACCACCTTGCCACCTTTGTTTGTACCAAGGTTTGTACTTTACGCCATCAAATTCGATACAAATGGTAGATCTTTCACCATTGTTGTGTGTTTTAACACAGCGTCGTTCAATGGTTTTAAACGATAGGAGGGTAGCGACTACGAATGCCGGCTGTTTTATCTCAATGGATAGAAATAATATCATCCAATCTGTTCTCAAATCCGATGCAATCTTCCATAACACACTCTTCCGTATACGTAATGTCTGGGGCCGTCTGTACTCATAGTCATATTTTAACCCAGTCTGTTGTTATTATGTGTGCCTATATATGTATGTTTTCTTTTATTCATGCTTATATGGGCCGTGGATGCCTGAAATAAAGACTAAAGAAATACAACTGCCAAGAGTCTGGACCATCTAAGTGTCGGTCAGCATAACGTTTACGTGACAACTGTACAACTCTTATAGTAGCAACAGTTAGTAGTGATTCTTTTTCGACTTCAGGACGACCATAGCCTTGTGAATCACTTTTGGCCGCTCTTCTCGCACACGGTCCTTGAGGATGTGCGAGACAACACGGGTGTTATCGTTCCTGTTCCTCGTCTGCAGGCCAGCGCCGCCGCCTACAGACCTCTGCAGGTGATACGATGGACTCGTTTTTTATTGTTTGTGTGTGTTTATATATATATTTACGGATTTGTAAAGGAAGCGTAAAGATATGGAATATATTTACGTCGTATTTAAGCTCACTGAAAGGTGACGAAAATGCGGAATTTGCCTTTCAGCGGCCTTTACGAAGTCGTAAAGTCAACTGAAATATTTTCCCACCTTTAATACTTCTTTACATAATGCGGAAAGTATGCCTAAATGTCTGTTTTCGTGCTGTGTGTGTGTGGGGGGGGGGGCGGAGGTGTGCGTGTATGTGTGTGTGTTGTGTGTATATGTATGTGTGCTTGCGTGTGCGATTGAACTTCCTTGGTGCGTGTGCGTGTGCATGTGTGTGTGTTTGTGTGTATATGTGTGTGTGTGTATGTATGTATGTGTGTGTGTGTGTGTGTGTGTGTGTGTGTGTGTGTGTGTGTGTGTGTGTGTACCTTAAAAAGACAAGTTCATGGCAGATCAAATACATACGAGAGAGAGGGAAATATGGAGAAACGGCTACATGAAATACCGTAACACTTGATCCTGTGGATGAATACACCTACATGTCGTACGACGTTTACCAAAATGGCGAGATCAGCCCACAATTCCAAGCCCCTAGGATATACTGTTTGCTCCAAAAGCTGCCTCAACAAGAATGAAAACTGGCATCTAAAGGAACTTCACTGGGTCACACCAACACCAGCCTGGCCCTAAATCGGCACAATGTGTCAGCTTTTCACTTGTTTCTCTTCACACGAGTGCCATGTTGTTAGCTTCCTATTCCTTTAAAGGCATCCAATGCAATTTCAGGGCGGCAAAACAAAAGATGTTCTGGATGAGGAAATCTGTCTGATATTGACATTTAATAACGTTAACGCTACTGCCATATTTCTTCATTTCATACTTGAAGCCTTTGAAATAGCCCCCACACAAGCCATGTGAGGAGTCCCTTCATTATTTGGTACCACCAGAACCAGCTTACGATAGGAAACAAGCAACTGTTTTCCGTCAGCGACATCGCATTTTGCCTAACAGATATCAGTATGCTTTGGGATAGAGTTGATTCATCTTAATACATTAAAAAATGACACAAAAATTGACTTTGAAAACCCAGTTTTACTGCCCTGAAATCGCTTTGGGTGCATTTAAAGATTAGTACCATGCTCTTGACACATTGCTATGACTTGCCTGATGTTTGTTCTGTGTATACCAGATTTTCCATGACCGGCTGGAGCACAGCGTAGTTCGGAGCCTGAGTAACGTGCAGCGGAAAGTCGTCAGCATGGGCGGTGGTGGGGGCACGCTTGTGCGCATGGGCAGGAGAATGGGACTACGGTAGGGGTGAGCACGTCGGCAGAACGTACTGCACCTGCACGAAACCCGTAATGTATTGTGCATAGCACTTTGGCAGAACGTCTCATATAAGGTTGTATTAGAGCATATAATCTTGACAGCCTGTCTGTAGTTTTCAGATGTTGTATAGGAAAAGATATCGTCTGCTACAGGCAAAATTTTGATGCAACTTCGACGAAAAACGGGAAAAATCAGGGTTTTGCGCAGGCGCAGTACCTTCTGCCGACGTGCTAAGGTAAGGGTGCCAACAATTGCCTTTCCAGGTACTCAATGTGGGGTTTTTGCAAAACTGAAAATATTAATCTTGATGACAAAATTCTCTTTTTTTATATTTACAGGAACTTTAGTTTAGCATGTTTAGCAATTTTGTCTTTCCAGTCATTACATGCAACAATGCAAAAGACACGAGAATTGAATTCAAATATCGTCCTTATATCTTACTTGAAGTATCTTAAATGTGCATAATATGTACAGTATTTCCTTTCTTTTTTGACCTTAGGCCACAACACTGATTGATTGATTTTCGCTTGTTCGCGATTTCAAAGTGCACGTCTCAAGCAGATACGCCGACAAAATTTTATGTTCCTAAATATTCTGTAGTTTGTACCTTCTTCTCAAACATATTCGATTTTCGTATTTGTGAAGTGCACCTTACTATAATGTTTACCGCGTCGAAGTGGGTCATCTTGGGCTCCATAACTATAATCCCCATAGGGCGAAAACTGTGTTCTGCTACCTAGTGAACCCTTCTGTGTGGTCCATGTAGGTTGGAGGGAATGGACGATACCATCGTCTCTCAGGAAATCTACCTGCGGGAGGAACACTTCACTGTCACACCCAAGGACTCCCACATCCAGGTCATCCGGAGGAGAAATATCAGGTGTGGGGGGTATATAGCGCTAGGGTAGATAGATGGATAGATAGATAGATAGATAGATAGATAGATAGATTTATTTATTAATTATGTTTGTGTATGTGTATGTGTGTGTGTGTGTGTGTGTGTGCGTGTGTTTAGGTCTCTGTAGGTGTGTTTGTGTTCTTATTTGCCCACAAATGTGTGTTTGTTATTACCCTCGCCTAGCCAAGGTTATGTTTTTGGTAGCGTATGTACATGTATGTATGTATGTATATATATATGTGTGTGTGTGTGTGTGTGTGTGTGTGTGTGTGTGTGTGAAGGACGTTAATTCAAAAACCGGTTGACAGATCGTCGTAATTTTTGGCATGTATGTAACTAAGCTGATTTTTTGACATAAATTTATAAATAGGTGACAGTTATGCAAATCAGTATCTAATTTGCATAATTAATGAGTCTGCAGCATTCCATGATAGGGCTATTCAAACTTGTGACATATCTAATTGAGAACAAGAGGAACACCGGCAGATATTATGTAAATGAATGCCTAATTTGCACAAATAATGAGAAAATGCTATAATATCATTGTCGGGAATTTCATACTTGCGGTATTTGGAAGTTAAATGGAGGTGTACATCGTTAAACATAACTCATTCAAATCAGGGCCTCATTTGCATAATTTATGAGGATATGATAGAATAGCCTTCTTCGTTAAGATAAGACTGTCATTGGGTGTGAATATGATTGATATAATTCATGCAAATGAGTATCTTATTTGCAAAATCAATGAGAACATTAAATCCGTCAGTCGTAAAGATTAGAATCATTGCGCGAAGGTATGACGTCGTGGAACTTGTTGTCGTTCCAAGCATTATCCCGGGAAGGTCCCTCTGAAGAATACCTGGAAATAGCAATTTCCGGGACCGAGAAAAATCATTGTTTATAAAGATTTGTTTAAACCAAAAATAACGCGTCTACTGAAAAGGCTAATTGAGTCTGCCAGCAGTCATGGCAAGGCACTCCACAGTCCCACCGGAAACATGGAATTGTCCGGAAAACAGCACGTCGGCAGAACGTACTGCGCCTGCGCTAAACCATGATTTTTCACGTTTTTCGTTGAATGTTTGGTCAACGTTGCAAAAGTTTGCCTGTTGCAGACGATATCTTTTCCTATACAACATCTGAAAACTACAGACAGGCTGTCAACCTTATATGCTCTAATACAACCTTATATGAGACGTTCTGCCGAAGTGCTATGCACAATACATTACGGGTTTCGCGCAGGTGCAGTACGTTCTGCCGACGTGCTCCGGAAAACGATATTTGGAGGAGCGCTTACCCCTTTATGGTAAAGAGCCAGGTCGGCCCTAAAATCGTAAAAGAACTCCGAACCGAGACCAAAAGAAAGACCACCACCAAATGAGTACTTGCCTCCAGATGAAGAAAGTGGAGGAGTATCTCCTGACTGATCGACTTTCCTTTTTGTCATGACATTGTAGACCAGATGGTGAGGGCCCGCCTGCAGTTGCCAAGATTAAGATAATCTTTGACGTGGTCGGAGTCACCAAACTGACCACGCCGCCTCGTGACCTTCAGGGTGTCCGAGTGGACTGTGTCCAGGATGTTGGTGCCCACAGGTATGAGTCTAAGCTAGAGGGGGTGGATTGTCCAGGATGTTGGTGCCCACAGGTATGAGTCTAAGCTAGAGGGGGTGGGTGGATTGTCCAGGATGTTGGTGCCCACAGGTATGAGTATAAGCTAGAGGGGGGTGGACTGTGTCCAGGATGTTGGTACCCACAGGTATGAGTATAAGCTAGAGGGGGTGGATTGTCTAGGATGTTGGTACCCACAGGTATGAGTATAAGCTAGAGGGGGGTGGACTGTGTCCAGGATGTTGGTACCCACAGGTATGAGTCTAAGCTAGAGGGGGTGGACTGTGTCCAGGATGTTGGTGCCCACAGGTATGAGTCTAAGCTAGAGGGGGGTGGATTGTCCAGGATGTTGGTGCCCACAGGTATGAGTCTAAGCTAGAGGGGGGTGGACTGTCCAGGATGTTGGTGCCCACAGGTATGAGTCTAAGTTAGATGGGGATAGACTGTCCAGGATGTTGGTGCCCACAGGTATGAGTCTAAGCTAGAGGGGGGGTGGATTGTCTAGGATGTTGGTGCCCACAGGTATGAGTCTAAGCTAGAGGGGGTGGATTGTCCAGGATGTTGGTACCCACAGGTATGAGTCTAAGCTAGAGGGGGTGGATTGTCCAGGATGTTGGTATCCACAGGTATGAGTCTAAGCTAGAGGGGGGTGGATTGTCCAGGATGTTGGTACCCACAGGTATGAGTCTAAGCTAGAGGGGGTGGATTGTCCAGGATGTTGGTGCCCACAGGTATGAGTCTAAGCTAGAGGGGGTGGATTGTCCAGGATGTTGGTGCCCACAAGGGTATGAGTCTAAGCTAGAGGGGGGTGGATTGTCCAGAATGTTGGTACCCACAGGTATGAGTCTAAGCTAGAGGGGGGTGGATTGTCCAGGATGTTGGTATCCACAGGTATGAGTCTAAGCTAGAGGGGGTGGATTGTCCAGGATGTTGGTACCCACAGGTATGAGTCTAAGCTAGAGGGGGTGGATTGTCCAGGATGTTGGTGCCCACAGGTATGAGTCTAAGCTAGAGGGGGGAGGGGGGATTGTCCAGGATGTTGGTGCCCACAGGTATGGGTCTAAGCTAGAGGGGGTGGATTGTCCAGGATGTTGGTGCCCACACACGGGTATGCGTCTAAGCTAGAGGGGGTGGGTTGTCTAGGATGTTGGTGCCCACAGGTATGAGTCTAAGTTAGAGGGGGTGGACTGTGTCCAGGATGTTGGTGCCCACAGGTATGAGTCTAAGCTAGAGGGGGGTGGATTGTCCAGGATGTTCGTGGACTGTGTCCAGGATGTTGGTGCTATAGGTATAAGCCCATTGGCCATGAAATGCGTAGAAGGTCCCCATGCACTATCTAACATATATTTTAAGTTAGAAAATATGTCTACAGAAGTAAACTCTGTTTCTAAATATAGGCTTGATATGAGATTATCCTGTATACAGATTATGTCGATATCTTCTTTATTTCTTTAAGATCTTTCAACTACATCTACGAGACATTCCTGGCAGAGTACGTCAAATGCAAGACAGTAAGTGAGGGAACTGGTGTTGCCGAACCACAAATAAGAGTAGGTGTTGTCAGGAACTGTCCAATCGCGTACAGGCAAGTATATAATAATACTAACCTCCAGCACGTCGGCAGAACGTACTGCGCCTGTGCGAAACACGGATTTTTCCACGTTTTTCGTTGGATGTTTGGTCAACGTTGCATCAAAATTTTGCCTGTTGCAGACGATATCTTTTCCTATACAACATCTGAAAACTACAGACAGTCTGTCAGCCTTATATGCTCTAATACGATCTTATATGAGACGTTCTGCCAAAGTGCTATGCACAACACATTACGGGCTTCGCGCAGGTGCAGTACGTTCTGCCGACGTGCTCTAACCTCCGGGGTTGGACGACATGCGAGCGATTTTTGTAAACAAGACTTGTAATTAACTAAAGTGTCTTATTTCCATTTTTTACAACAGTTTTAATGCATAATATGCATACATGTAGACATATTTTCACGATAAAGTAGACAATACTAATCTTACCAAGAAAATTCGGAATAATCTGTCCAAATTTGCGTAATTTATGTAAGATGATATTATCTCAACCCAAGAGACATACGTCACAAATGTGTAATCTCATAATTACTATTTCATAATTTATTAAGGTTTCTTATCAAATAAGGTCCTTATTTCCATATATCATATCTATTGATATTCTTCTCCACTTACAAATTACTAATGTCCCAAGTGAGAGCATACATCGGCTTTTCTAGTTGTTGTCAGATCCACATATTACTGTTGTTATTATGCATCTGAAGTTAAAAGAAAGTTTGAAAATAAAGATCTTTGAGTCGTTGACAAATAGAATTAATTAACAACTTGTGAAGCATCTATGTTATGTGATAGTGGGAACTGCTGATGGACTTTCAAACACATGACGTCCAACATTTAGGCCTTCTTCACATTAAGCTCGCGAAACCGCATTGAAGCTAGAATCCACCGAAGCGGGATTGACGTGGGTCCATCTGAACGCTCCAAGTCACATTGAAACCGGCTTGATGCTAAACCACCCCCAAGAGGTAGTTTCGAACCGGCTTCAACGCATTTCGACTTCAGTCGGAACGCAATGTGTCTTCACCGTGAAACAAATAGAGGCGAGTAGAACAGAAAAAAACCCTGGCTCCCAGGTGCCGGGAATCGAACCCGCGCCAAAAGGTACGCGGCCGCGCCGCAACTTCAAGGGTGGTAATGACCGAATAACGTTTCCATTCTAGGAAGAACTCCGCTCCGTCTGGCAGGACCACGCCAGCACTCGACCGAGGTCCCCCTAGCGACGCTGGGCCTGAGAGGGGGGCAACGAGCAAGCAGATCGTTGACCTCTGACATTGACAGGACGCCACCTTGCGTCTTTTGATCAAACTATCAAGGATTCTAGCTTGGGCGACTTGCCTTTGGGCACGATTTCGAAGAAACGTGCGGTGCGCGGATCGCGGTTTCGCGAGCTCAGTGTGAAGACGGCCTAAGCTTTATAATGATGGTTTATTTGCAAATACATGCCCGAAGGCTAATTGCAACATAAAATAACGAATACGGTATACAGATAGTACAATGGTAGTAAGTGACTACTCTAAGAGATTGCTACAGACTACATCTTAAGTTTGGGTTTGACTTTTTTTTTGGAAGCAGTGGAAGACGAAGTGTCCCACTTTTTCTGCAATGAGTGGGTTTGGGGAGGTTAACAGGGTTGTAGTTTCCTTTTCGTCAGTAAACGTTTGTAAGTTATGGTGGATTTTGGTGGCTTCTTTAAACAGCTCTTTTCTTTCCTGGTCGTTAAATGGGCAGTTGGAGATAAAATGTATTTCGTCTTCCACCGCTTTTGACATACAGTATACGTAGTTACAAATTCTATCCCCTACGGGTAACTTTTTGTATCGTTCAAATCTGATTGACAAGAGACAGCGATTGACTATCTTACGGTTGGTGGAAACAAATCTACACCATTGTATAAGAAAAATGTATCCTTCTGTTCCTCAGGTTTGCCAAAATAAAGGTCAACAGGGACGGTGTGGTTACTTCGGTGGACTTGAATGTGACGTCACGTGATCTAAGAAACTTGGCCGTCCCCAAACTCAGCATGGCAGACGTGGTGTCCATCACCGGAAACTGGGTACACTGACGGGAGGTCGCGTGACATGCGTGGGAACCGCTGTACCCCACCTCAACCCCCCACCCCACACCACCACACAACCTCCATCGACAAGCATGCCGCTGCAATAATGATTGTTCTGAAATAAAGCCGCTACAACTACAAATACTACATACCGACCTCCAACCTAGATCCATACTATGTGAGACAGACGTGTGCAGGCAATTAGCTTTGAAAATATAATCTTGCCAGCTTGGCACATGTATATGTACATGATAAAGATGCAGAGGTTAATCTTTGACTGTGGATGTCATCAATAAAACCGAGTCAGTGTGTCCTATCGCTAACGATCATGAAAATCCATAAATAATACTCACTGGTCGTTAATGTATGTTGTTCACACATGCAAGTATTTTAAACATGTCAGATATCAGAACTCTCCAAGCAGAAGTTTCGGCTTCGGCTTATTTTGACGTATTTTAGGCGTGCTTTCCTTTCTGTACAGGTATCTTTTTTTTCGGTGGCGTATTGGATACTGCCCTGTCAATTTGACACTGTCTTGCCAATTTGATACTGTTTTGTAGTCACCAAAAGATTTGAATGGAAATAAGGCTATCAGTTGTGCAAAATCACACACACAAAATCCAAAATCACGCTAATTCATCTATAGATTCTTCTATCTGTCAATCAAAAAAACAGCAACTCAACTAACGCACCTACCAATTCCAATGGAAATATAACCTTCTTGGTGGAGAATATAGAGTTCAAATGAAGAAACATGGGATCTTATCTTGAAAGTTTATCTGTGTTGGTAGAAGTCATTATGGCACGAGTTTAACCTGTAATTTCCAACACAAGGAATTGGACTTTTGTACAACTCCAGTCTCACAACATATACATATAGAATCACCTGGACATTCGGTCTCATTGGACAAAGTAAGAATCTTGGACTCCGAGCCAGACTTTTTTGCACGAGGTGTTAAAGAGGCCATCTACATCCACAGCATTACAACCATCCCTCAACAGAGACGGGGGGCGCCACAGACTTTCTGCAACTTACGATCCACTGCTCACAGAGTCACGTGTGTCATCTGCATAACGTGACGTCACGGAAGAGGTGGATTGCTCATTCCTTGACAAAGACTGGAGTTGTACAGTCGAAAATTTGGGTATGTCCAATTTCTTGTGTTGTAAATTACAGTTTAAACTCGTGCCATAACAATGGGATCTGCTTGCAAAGTGTCACTAAAAGGAGGAAGAGATCTTGCCCCATATCAGCACGTCGGCAGAACGTACTGCGCCTGCGCAAAACCTTGTTTTTTCACGTTTATCGTTGAATGTTTGGTCAAATTTTGCCTGTTGCAGACGATATCTTTTCCTATACAACATCTGAAAACTACAGACAGGCTGTCAACCTTATATGCTCTAATACAACCTTATATGAGACGTTCTGCCAAAGTACTACTATGCACAATACATTACGGATTTCGCGCAGGTGCAGTACGTTCTGCCGACGTGCTCCCCATATCAACGTCAACCGGGACCATCATTTGTTCTTAGGCATGCTGCATGGTCTTCTTTGCAATGTAGCGTTGGTTGTAGCTCCCCCTTCTGTGTTGTGGAGAGAAGAAGCCTTTCCTCTTGCAGTCTTCTTCAGGCTAATATGGATAAGAAATAAAGTTACACAATGACATGCCATATATATTTATGGCTTCACCACTATGTGGAAAATTCGAAGACATATTGTTTTTCCTCATGTTTCTCCTCCTCCTCCTCCTCCTGTCATTTCTTTAAATGGAATCAACTTTGTCATTTTTCAGCCAAATGACATTTGAAATTTGGTATGACGGTATAGTGGGCCAATACCCCTAAGCGTTTTTTTTCCTTTTTTTTTTGGATACAGGCCTTTAAAATTGTTTTATTTGTGTTTTTTGTGTGTGTATTTAGGATAAATGCACAGTTATCAGTGTGTTTGTTTTGACCAAAAAACGGATTGATAGAAAATCAAATGATTACAGGGAACAAGCAACAGCAATCAATCTTGAACCGATATTTGTTAAAGATATATCAAACACCATGTCAGGACTGACCATCAACATCCAGAAACAATGTTGGGAAACCCTCGGTTTGGTCAGTGGACAGCTCACAACCGTTGGGAGGGTAGAACCCCTGCACGTCTCGACAGGAAAAACGATAGTATCGCCCAGTCGCAGCATTGTAGACGTCAATCTGGAAGAAAAATACCCTTTTTTTCACAAACTTAACAAGAGTTCGGAGATCTCATTCGAGAGAGAGAGAGAGACTGGTTTATTTGTACCATACAAGTACATGCAAAAGCCTGTAAGCAGCCATAATTGGCTGAATTGAAAATAAATGCTTTAAAACACAAGATGCGCTTATACTTATAGTACAGCTAAGTGTTCAGGACCTTTGATAAAAGTTCGTTACATTTGATAAAAACTATATACCTCCACTACTCAAACAAGAAGAAGTCGAAGACATCATCTCTCCATGAAATATTTTGTGGTTTCGTTATGTTTTGGTGTATTTTGTGTTATGATATGTTATTAGGGATATTATGTGTTTGTTTTTATCGCCATAATGATAAAAATGTCTTCTTGAAGGATTGTGTTGTAGGTCTTTGTTGTTGTCAGGGAATTATGAGAAATGTTGTTACATGGTGTTAGTGTTCTGGCCATGGTTGGCAAGGTTGGCAAGGTGATATCATCGGCATGCCCCACGTTCAACGTACTGCTGTACACTCAGCGGTTGACCTTCTGCTCATAAAAACAGAAATAGATCGGGGGAAAAAACACCTTGTGGTGCTCCAGATGGTAATATGAGCCAAATTCCACATTTGTCCATATTTGCATAATATGCTTGCAATTGTGTGCATCTCTGTCCAAGCTACCTACATGCCTAAAATCATGAAAATTCTTTTGTTGCAGTACCTAGGACAGGGAGCCCATATTTGACCTTGACCTTCATGTTTCCAAGCCCAACCCACATAACAAATACCGCAAACCATCCATGCCTTCTTAATTGAGTTATGCTGACCAAAGAAAAATGTTTAAAACCGCGAACCTTGTGCGCAAGGCTACGTATAAAAGAAAGGCCCATACGCACCGCATGCGCAATGAGGATACACAGAAGTGTGACTTGCCCGTAAGACCCTATCGACAAACAGAATTTCTTCAGAGTTAAAATCAAGCAGCATCACGTCCCATCACCATTCCTCAGTCCTTTGAGTGGTTCAGGTTTGCCTGTATGCAAATTAGCTACTGATCTGCTTAATTAACATCTAATTACGACAATCACCACTCCTTGACGAAGGTAACAAACGTACATTAAGTAAAAAAGCAACACGTCCAGTGGAGATAAACCTCCTTCTCGAAGGTCAAAAACTATTAGGGGGCCAACAAACCAAATATCAAATGGAACAACGAATATGTAGATACTGTGATCTAGGAAGAATTGAAGATGAGAAACATTTTGTATTAGAATGTAAACTATACAACAAAGAGAGATCAGAACTTTATTTTTATAGTTTGATTCAACCCATGTTCCCCTACTTCAAACACCCAAGCAGTACAGACAAATTTATATTTCTAATGAGACAAACGTTCAATTATGAAACATATCTGTTCTTACCTTTTTACCATTACTAAGAAACGAGACGAAACCGAATGTACTTAGTTGTAGTTACTTAGCAATGTATATATGTAACGTTATCTGTATTTTATTTTTTTGTTGTGACCTGTACTAGTTAAACCCAGTGGGTATGTGTGTACAATAAAGGCCTTCATTCATTCATTCATTCATCAAAATATTCACTAACGAGTTTACGAGTCACGCTGTCCACATCACACAAGTAGAAACCAAAAGGCGAAAGTAATAAATTCTTACCCAGTCTAGTTCCAACCAGTCTTGTCCGTTGGCGGTAAGTCGAAGACCCGTGGGATCACCGAAATTTGAAGCGGAAAAGGTCCGAACGAATACGGTCCTTCAAAATATAAATATGGAATAAAAGATACATGTGGATACGGTCCTTCAAAATATAAATATGGAATAAAAGATACATGTGGATACGGTCCTTCAAAATATAAATATGGAATAAAAGATACATGTGGATACGGTCCTTCAAAATATAAATATGGAATAAAAGATACATGTGGATACGGTCCTTCAAAATATAAATATGGAATAAAATTAAAGATACATGTGTATACGGTCCTTCAAAATATCAATATGGAATAAAAGATACATGTGGATACGGTCCTTCAAAATATAAATATGGAATAAAATTAAGAATACATGTGTATACGGTCCTTCAAAATATCAATATGGAATAAAAGATACATCTGGAGGGTACTCGGGGGTTCATCAAATTGTTGCTGTATAATAAATGCAACTATTGCCAAGTCAAACCTCAATGTCAAGTTGCCGTTATAATTAATGTTTTGGATTCAGAAATATAGTATAACACTCCCTGAATCGTCTTTTGTTTGCCGATAGTGTCACAGGGAAAGAGTCACATCACAACGTGACTATAGATACATGTGTAGCGATAAGGCCACAGCAAGTAAATCTTATGGATGACATCCTCCGCAGACTCCAAAATTAATGCGATAGAGCGAAAAAAAACAAGGCGGGCAAAAAAACAAGATTCCTACATTTTCAAATTTTGAGATCATAAACCTTGTTAAACAGGAATTGAAGCTACAAAACATGATATCATAACCAACAGGTCTTTTATTCCTGTATTCAACAGTATCACCTGTCCTTGTCGATGTGTACGCGTCTGGATTAACTAGAACAATTATAGAAAAGAGCTTGTCCTATGGGCATGCAGCTACTACACTGGGTATTCATATGCGATGGAACACCTTGGAGTCAACACTTGCCATCAAACGTGAGCAATTGTGCCTCAAGTTTGCTGGATCCCTGATGGTCTCTGAACCGATAGACGTTTACGACTATTTGCCAATTTTCAGCATGTGGACCACCGTTGGAGGGCAAACAAATTCATGTTTTTTTCCCCGAAATCAGGCGAAAATTCATGCACGCGTTGATGTCATCCATAAAAATTACTTACTGTGGCCTAAAGTATTAATAGCTTGTAATCGTACCCACCCCTTTGTATTGAGTCCGGAAACCGTCGTGTTTGCACAGACACCGTTGCAAGTGTCAGAAAAGATTTCCACGGTCAAAGCATTACTACTCCCGGACTCCTTAACATCGCTTGTCCTGATCCTCAGGATGTGAGTGTCTGTTTGGTAAAACAACATCATGGTATATGCTGTGTACCTAAACCCACGTTTAGGTTCAGGTCCGGATTCAAGTCCATAGGTTTAGGTTCAGTTCCGGACTTGTAAGTCCGGACCTAAACCCACAGTATATACAAAATTGCATGTTGGCAACCTTGCAATGTTGTCTGGGCGAAACTGTGGCCACATAACATGGAGGCCGACACTTGACAATACCCAATGGCAATGTTTTCTTCATTTTGCAGCACAGATTTTGCGATCTATGGAAGGTTTTATGTGGTTCGTTACGAAAAGGGGTATGTGACATGGTTTTCTTCCCAACCAAGTCCGGAACTGGTTCCCGCAATTCAGTTTTTTTTACTTGAACCTAAACGTTTTTACAAGTCCGGAACTGAGTCCAGCGAACCGGTACACAGCACTACATCATGGTTATCCACTACATCAATACCCAATAGGAGGGGGGGGGGGGGTAGTGTCCGCCGCTGTGACATGATGTGACTATAATAAGTGGGATTTCTTTTTTCTTCCGGGATCGACGGAAGAATTGTTTTTGGTACCCTTTCCTGCGTACACTGGGCGGAGATTCGGTCTCAGTTGATTTACAGGGTTGCGACCCTACATATGCCCTGGACCGTAGGATTTGGTCACCAGGAATGTGTAATAGTGTAGTACGTTACGTCATACAGTCGTATGAGTAATAATGTATTCTATGATGTATATATATATACGTAATTCATTAACACTTCCCGGAAATGTCCGATTTCCTTTTTAAGAATTACACTGCACAAACAGTAATCAGAGTTCGTGCCGTCTAGCGGCTTTCCTGCGCAGTGCAACTGTTTGTTGCTTTGATTTCACATCTTTGGTAATAAGACCATTCAACACCTCAGTATAGTAATGACGAGGCCTTTTTAAATTATAAAATAATAATAATTTAGAATTTGTTAAAGAAATATCAAACATCATGTCAGGACTGACCATCAACATTCAGAAACAATGTTGGGAAACCCTCGGTTTGGTCAGTGGACAGCTCACAACCGTTGGGAGGGTAGAACCCCTGCACGTCTCGACAGGAAAAACGATAGTATCGCCCAGTCTCAGCATTGTAGACGTCAATCTGGAAAAAAAGTAACTTTTTTTTCACAAACTTAACAAGAGTTCGGCGATCTTATACCTCCACTACTCAAACAAGAAGAAGTCGACCACCTTGATGGCAACAACTATTGAACATAAGTACAAAAAAGGTATAGAATAAAACTTAACATCCTAATTACTGAAACAACAAGGGCAAGTGCAATATGCAATCGAGTGAGGCTAATCATGAGTTTCAGTATTTTTCTAATAACAAAGCAGTCTTTTACATATTTACCTATTTTTGCATCGTGAGAGTTATTGCATTTAAAGATATGTTTAAATCTGTCTGTAGCATCGAGTCTTTTGAAATCTGTTGTACTTGATTCGAGAAATGTGAATAGCTTGTTACGTAAAACATCATATCTACAGCATTCCATGACAAAATGAAATTCATCTTCAATTTGATTTAGACAAAATGGGCGAAACCTTTGGTCAGATGTATATGTCAGTGTACGAAATACTTTTTTTGAGCCAGGTTGCCCAGTGGCAACCTAGGATGAAAGCTAGGTTAACGTTGCCCATCAAAATTCCAGGTTGCCTGCCTCTACATTATGATTTACTTTGTTAGAATGCAATGGGCATTTACACATTTCTGACACAGAGTTGTTTCCCCTTACCTGAAGTGATGAGCTCTTCCATGGGAACTTCTCAATAAACAGTTCCCAATGGAAGAATGGGGCATCCTTACCACAAAATTTAGGGAGTGCACTGGGCTACCTGGGTGTAGAAATAGGTTGCACCAAGCAAAATATGGTTGCACAATGCAACTGGGCAACCTAGTATTTCGTACGATGATATGTACAAAAACTTACCCAGTCTAGTTTCATCCAGTCTTGTCCTAAAGCCTTCAGTCGAAGTCCCGTTGGATCACCGAAATTGGAAGCGGGAAAGGTTCGGACGTACTCAGTCCTTTTATGTCGAGTATATGGAAAAGTGCAACAATTTATTCATAATTCTACAATTGTATGGATGGTACAATGACTTTAAATTTATTGCAGCTGCATATAATTAGGCCACAGCAAGTAACTTTTGGCGACGTCTCAGGGAGGAGCCTAATGGTACAGTATTGTGTGCAATTCGCAAGAATTCTAGGAATCATACAGGCATTTTGTTCACAGGAATGGAATGTCCACAGGCATGTCTCTGACCCACATCTATGCCCACATTCATGGAAACTTTTGAGACCCTGCTTTGGGAAGACCTCTCTGCCCCGGATGCCCTACTTTCTGTGACCCCGGGGCTCGTTCACTATACACTCAGGGGAGGAGTGCACTGTATCTGTATAGGTACCAAGTCTTCCTCAAAATCATGAAATGATGGCAGGGCCGCAGTGCCATGCAAACAATAACCCTAACAGCAACCACCGTCGCCTTGGCAATGTATGTTTTCATGGCCAGTCTTGTTATATATGATATCTGCGCGCGCATTAATTTTCGCCTGATTTAAAAAAAACAAACAAGAAATTTTGTTGCCCTCCGGCGGTGGCCAACATGCCGAAAATGGGCAAATAGTCGTAAACGTCTATCTGCAGCTGTTCAGAGACCGTCAATTTTTTCTTAACAAGGTTTATGATTTCAACATTTCAAAATGTAGGAATCTTGTTTTTCTTTTGCCTGCCTGAGGAGGATGCCATTCATAAAATATTTACTTGCCGTGGCCTTATCGCCATTACAAGCAAGAGCTGTTTTCCAAGATTAAATGAAATCTATTCGAATTCTAACAATAACAAAGACTCGGTCAGCTCTCCCTTGGCTCTCAAACGACTGTACAAAGTAACTTCTATGAAAAAAACAAGATTACGGGTACGGAAAAGCTATGTCGTGTGACCCTATGAGGCAAAGGTCAGTATTACGCGCAGGCGCAGAGGGCCCGGTTTTAGTCTAGTTTCAATCAGATGGTATTCTCAAACCAAATGCAAAGAAGTGTTTTTCTTGGGAAATGTTTTTGTAGGTGGATTTATAGGTATGGGTTAAGGGTTGTAGTATTTTTATTTTGTTGAAAAACTTTCAGCCATGTTTGTGTTGTCTGGTTCACTAAAGAAGATACAGGTTTCCATGCGGTCATCAGCTGTCCAGAGGGGTCAGATTTCACTCTTGGAGGTTCGGACAGGAGTTCCTGAATTCGCCAAGTTCCACTGTATAGATTATTCTGATTTTGGAGCTTTGGACACTTTAGAGGTTGGTGTGCCCTGCCAATGTGTGTTTTTCGAGGTCTAAAACTGAGGTATCTGACTTTTGACCACTTTGTTCTGACATAATTCCCATACATTAAAATAGGAAAGCCAATTACTGGGCTGTGCCCTATGCTCACGTCACAATTCCTGACTTGTGAGGTGTGCTGTGCAAGCGGGTCCTCATGATGTACCCGATACACATAGCGTTTACAGTAGATACTAGATAATTATAACTGTGTTCACCGTTAGCCAGTAAATACTAGGCTGAGATATCATCCCCACATCTGAGATAAACACTGTTAACAGTTTTACTGTGATAAGATAACGGTGAACTCAGCGCTTCTATATTGCACCCATGATCAGTTATGATGAAGACCAGGCAGCTGGTCAAGTCTGTGAGGGAAAATTATCGGTATCTAATCGTACCCACCCGTACGCCTTGAAACCAGATACCGTCGTTGTTGCACAGACACCGGTGCAAATGTCAGAAAGGATTTCCACGGTCACAGCATTAGGACTCTGGGACTCCTTAACATCGCTCGTCTTGATCCTCAGGATGTGAGTTCCTGTTTGGTAGAACAACATCATGGTCATCCACTACATCAATACCTAATACGAGGGTGGGAATACTGGGATAGCGTCCGCCGCTGTGACATGCTGTGCCACACTGATTTGATTTTATAGAACTTTAGTACTTTATAGAACTTTATTTACTAAAAACAACATCGCAGGAGTACATCCTGAATTGTGCTGCAGTTTACAATACGTACAGCTGTCTAAAAACACTTAAACATTAACAGATTGACATTATCATGTGATCATTTATCTTTAAAATATTGTACTCATAATATCCGATTGTGATATAGATATACATTAAAAAGAGATTAAAACATGTTAACAAACAAATACTCTGCAGAGGTGAGAGTTAACAGACAACTGCTTTGCTGTTCTCTGTTTTATGGATGACATCCTCTGGAAACCCCAAAACTTATGCGAGAGGGTGAAGAAAAATCCAGCAAAAAATGCTGCTGAACCATAGGAATACAAAACTGGTATTGCGAATTTGCGGTAGTACATAATGACTTTTACAACAAGCCGGCACATGCTGGCCTTTTGCGGCATCGATGAGTCGGCACTGTACTGAGTTCTAGATCTGGGGTTCCGTGGAGCCTCGGTAGCCTGGGCGCCATCCTCCGTAGTTACCGCCGGCTCCCTATGGTCGCTAGCTACCATGGACTACGGGCGCGGAGGATGGCACCCATGCTAGAGCCTCGGAGGAGGCGACTATTTTTTTTGGAGAACAAGCGAAAATCAACTACTTGGTGGGGCCACCTTTTCCAATTGTCACCTAAGCACAAGTGGGGTGAATAACCTCACAACACGTACTGCTATTGGCGGTAAGTCATAAAATGGTTCATGATGTTGCGTACCTGGATCTATCTGGCAGATGAATCCCTTGGTTCCACTGCATGTCATATCGTCCCATTTGCCCGCCGTGTCCTTAATACCGGCACAGTGTTGTCTTCTTCTGTTATTGTTTGGTTCGCCAGGGTTCCAGTTGGAGTAACCCGTTGTGGCCAGGTTTTGCCCGTCCTCGTATACCCACTGTCCTTCACTGACGCGGTCAGTCATACCAAACCACCGTTCGAAAGCTCTGGCTTTTAGATCGGTGAGAAAAGTGTTGGTCGCCCTGTCTTTGGGCATCGCTAACAGACCTCCGTCTGCGACACACCTCTCACTAGCTTTATCGTAGGTCTTCTTCGTGGCAAAGTCCTTGTAGCAAACACCATTGAAACTAGAGTAGCTCGATATTCGACAGACTCTATTGCTATACGCTGTACGGCCTGTAGGGACAATAGAAATCTTAGTTAAAATTGGTAATACACACGTCGACTAACTATAAGTACCACGGTGGTCTGTTGCTACGGTATTCTTTCCCATTGCTAGGCGCGTTCGAAAAAGTATCGGGTTACAAGACGCAATTTCGGGCTAACCGTAAAACATTTGAAAATAAACAAATAGTATCAAAGGGTAAATTTCGTCAAAATAAAATGAACTTATCGTGTTTACATAATTTTAATGTTAGATTTTTACGTTAAATCACTGGTTTGTAAAAGTTTCGCTCCAAAATAAGTTTATTTTCGGGTTTCGGAGCGCCTGCCAGAGTCAGTCAGAGTCATCGTTATAGGCAAACCTCGTTAAGTATTGGCTACGTGTATTACCCTAAATCCCTGATTCCTATATTTTTCGACGACTGGGAATAACATCAAAAATCGTGTTTTAGGAATTTTTTAATTTCTGATTTTAAGTATGGTTTTTGGCGACATATTGGTGAAAAAACGGAATTTTTGGACATTTTTCGCACTAAATTATCCATAATTTAAAATTGAGGCCATTTTTCAAAAATCCCTAAAACACGATTCTGGGGACAACCGTTACAGTCATTTTGAGCCGTGAATGAGGTATGTTGGACTCTTTATGCTTCCTATACTTAACGAGTTTTGCAGACATGTCATGTCGCCCGAAAGTGGGGAGTGTGTTGTTGATACTAGCGTTAAGAATCATTACAATATTCAAGGTCACCCACGGATACGACAGTAGATTCGCTACATGTTACATGTCTACAACAAAATGATAGCGTACATTTACTGTCCAGGAAACGGTTTGTATCTGTAGAAAAGTGTTGTTTTTATCTGTTGCGAGGCACGGAGGGGGAAGGGCCTGTTTTCGCGGGTTTATTGTAAATGACCGGAGATGACCCCCAAATAGAACGCGCGTTCGGTTCGAATTACTCAGATCGAGTTCGATCGAACCCAGTTCGGGTTCTAGAAAAGGTGGGAACTTTGCAGCCCAGATTTGACCACCGTGTACAAGAGAACAGCATTTCTTGTCTAATTTATGGTATTGTTTTGATTTGTATATCATGTTAATAATGTTTGATATCGTAATCTGGTCGATATTGCATTGTTCTGTATTTATATTGTAGGGTTTAGGAGGGCAACTAGTAAAGGTGTCAATACACCTGTTTTGCTCTCCCTTCCACTTGTATATTTGTACTTGTGGTGAATTCAAATAAACAAATAAACAAACTATTTTGTATCTATTGGCCGGGAAAAAACATTTTTAGAGCAACGTAATTTAACGATGGTCGTAAATTAACTTACCAATACTGTAATCAAGGTGCTCAGCTAATTCATCACATTTCTGGAAATATTTAAAACCGTGACTTCTAGTCAGATCAAGATCAAATCTAGAACGTTTCAGGAACCGGCGACACGTTCAAAATGGCGTTGCCAAACTTTAGCTGTACATATACGAAGGAAACTAATCATAATCTATACCTACTGAACCGTGCATTGACTAAAGTCATAAGTAATGTTCCCGGCAAATTTATGCCATCAACATAAGAACATGTTTGTAATTTCATCCGTGAATAGTTTCATCAGGTTGGTAAGTCACTGAATAAAGAAACTCTTTCTACACAACCAAGTGTATCCAACTCCTGTACGTTTGGGACCGCATTGTAAATACAGTTCCCTGAAACAGTGCATGTGTACGTGTAGATATGTAAATATGTTTGGGAACGCATCTATAGCAGCGACACCTATGCTGCAGTGCAATGTGAACCAGTCAGAATTGCCCTGAGGAAGGTGACAGACGGTCACCGAAATGTCGGCTGAATAAAACACTTGGTTGTGTAGAAAGAGTCTCTTTACTCAACATAAGAACGTGTTTGTAATTTGTAAAGTTCGAGAATCTTACTCGAGACAGGCAGGCTTGTGGCGGTGGTGAATACAGCTGGTGCGATGGTGGGAAAACCTTTCCGTGCAATTGAAGTGAACAACTGCTGCTTGCTTACAACCGTTTCAGTTAAATGTTCAATTTTCCTCTTCACTTCTTGCATCCTTCCTAAAGAAAGTCAAAAAGTTGAAATTATTTCAAATATCACATTCTTTCACACGTATGCAAATTAAAAGAAAACTACTCTCCTCCTAACATCCGAAAACCCACACATTACAGAAAACATGGGATCTTTTGTCTTCCTCTGTCTTCAAAAGAAGTTAAACCCAGTAGTTTTTAGAGTTACGGTAGTTGTTTTATTTCTTGTGTCTAGATATGTATTATTTGCTTGTTTTATATCAAATGTCCTTTTGTATTTGCAATTAGCCCTCGGGCATGAATTTGCAATAAACTTATCTTTGAAGATAAGCCTGTTACGTGATTCATCATATTTTGATGGCAGGATCTGGCTTCAAAAACAATTGTGAGATAGGTAAACAAAAGTACGGTGGCCGACAGGTACAAAGTATTGTATTTTAATACTGTTGAAGTATAACATCTAGGGATTCTGACTATGTATGTTGGCGTCAGAAAGTAATGAACATTTGTCTACAAGTCAGTAGGTGTTACTGTCTGACCCTAATATACATAGTTAGAATCCCTAGATGTTATACTTCAACAGTGTTACAATACGTTGTAATTGTACCTGTCGGCCACAGTACAAAAGATACTGACTGCTCAAGTGAGTTGCTTGTTGTGCAGTTATCCCGTGCACTCCTGTACTCCAGCACAGAACGAAAATATACGTGAGAACGAAGACTTTGCTGCAGGTCCAGTTGGTCATGTTTCAACGTTTCCTCAGCTGAGATCTAGAGTGATAAGAGAGTCAAGAGTAATTAAATGTATAATAAAATTCCTGTTATTTCTCATACATGATAACAAAAAAAGATAAACTAACAAACCTGTAGCCTGTGTTTACAAGCTCTCGGCCGGAGGGAAAAAGGCCCCCAAGTTGCAGTACCAAGCAAAGTGCTTAATCGACCTTAACCTTAACACAGACACAAACAGATACAGATACAGACACATACTCACACAGACATACACACTCACACAGACACACACACACACACACACACACACACACACACACACACACACACACACAGGCACACACACACACACACACACACACACACACACACACACACACACACACACACACACACACACAACAATACCTCCATTTTTCATGGAAGTAACAACATTATCAGGCTGTTAAAAACGGGGACCATAAGATCAGTAAGCTTCTAGTTCATGTGCCGTAGTCGATCTAGCTGTTGAACAATTGTTCAAACCCCCACGACAAGGGTTTGCAACAGCATGTTCTGGCCTATTGTACGACAAATGTGGCCGAGGATTATGTTTACACCATCTCAAACATACTCGGTCGGTGCTTATTATCGCCGCAATAAAAATCGTACCACGATGTGACAGAGGATTTAGTAACATGTTTTGTATATATGAGAATTTAGAGTAACCCCTTGGAGTAACTAACTGTGTATTTATTGTTTTGCCCGATGCCATCTAGTCATCAGTTTGTTGCAAAAGTCACAAGATACATAGCAGTATTATTTTTTTTTTTAGCATAGTAGGCAACTCGAAATATGCATAAAAATGTAGAATTAGGCAATGATTCTATCTGATCTAACAACAACAAGAAAACATAAAGATATATGACTTACAAGTTTGCAGAAATGACCTAAACCACGAGTCGTACTCCTTATGGACGGAACGGCGTCTGATCAGAGAAAGCGTTTCTAGATAGTACCAGAAAAACTCCACATCAAGATCGGACTGCCTTCTCACACTCACTTACCAGGTTAAGCGACGTGTCAAAATGTCAAACTCCGGGAGGTAACTTCATTTATCTCATGTTATGGGCTTGACAATGCAACACGGTACCTTACCGTGTTGCATTGTCGGTACGGGTGCTACCAGTTAACGAGTTTTCGTGTTCCGTGCATAATTTCATCAGGTTAGCGACTGATTGAATAGCAAAGTTCTTTCTTCACACCCACCTGTTTAACAAGACGAAACGTTTCGAGTTTTCGTGTTGCCATGTTGACATTAAGGCCGTGTATTTTTGGCACTCTCCAATGTTTGTGGCACTACCAACTCAGGTAGGGAGGAGAAGGCACGATAGCGCTGGAAATGCCTGTCGTTTAAAGCTGGTCATTCTAGACAAGGAAACTTATCTGTTTTCATCATGAAGTTTAAAAGTTTGTGTTTGATGAGGTGTAAGTGCAGCATCCTGGCTGTGGTGGCGCTGTTTGTGTGCTGGGAGGATTGTGCCGTGGCGATGACCAAACAACAGTTGAGGTACATAGCTGGTAAGTATCAATGTCTTGACGTAAGGAATGCTCCAAACTTTACTTCACACACACTTGGTCATCACCATGAATATTCATCTTATGGATGGAAACTTAAATCAGTCACTAAGCACTTATGATGTGAAGAAAAGAACATTTACAATAACTGTAGCCAAATGGACTATTTTTAAAACCTGGGTATGGCTTAGGAAAAACCCACACCTGTATATCACAGACCTGTTTGGAATCTTTGAAATGGACCTTAACAACAGGATCACCAAATACTCTCATATCTAAGAATATTTCCTTTATTGTATTTAGTACATCTGTTGTCATTGTTCTATTTGAGGCTGTCTCTTGAGTTTTTGTACAGATGTGTTTTAGTGTTCTGTTTTTAAATGTGCTGTACATTGCAATACATTGTAAACGGTAAAAAAAAGAACAGTTGAGGTACATAGCTCGTATGTATCAATGTCTTGACGTGAGGAATGCTCCAAACTTTACTTCACACACACTTGATCTTCGTCATCACTATTCATCTTATGGATGGCGTCTGTTAGGGATTCACAATTTACAACCAAGGTGATCACTGCCCATGCCTATGTATATATTTTCCACGAAATCAAGATATCAAAGTAATGTATGCCCATTAATGTATATAGGGGTAGCATCTCTTAACTATTAGCCACATATGTTAGCTTGTTTTATCAAAATGGTTCTTTCTTTTGTTTACTGTGGACTGTCTAAAATTTGCCTTCACCTTACTTACATATCAAATCATAGTTTTTGGATACTAGTAAATACCTGTTCAACTACAGATTCCGTTAGTCACTGACGAAAAGTTGTGGATTCTATTTGAAACGTCTGACAATTTTCCAAATCTATCCAGTTTCTTGAGTAACTGCTTTCTTGTGTATCTCATTACCTGATGTCTAATCTTTATCGACGTATCAGCCACATGTATCACAGCACGTCGGCAGAACGTACTGCGCCTGCGCAAAACCCTGATTTTTCACGTTTTTCGTTGGATGTTTGGTCAACGTTGCATCATAATTTTGCCTGTTGCAGACGATATCTTTCCCTATACAACATCTGAAAACTACAGACAGGCTGTCAACCTTATATGCTCTAATACAACCTTATATGAGACGTTCTGCCAAAGTGCTATGCACAATACATTACGGGTTTCGCGCAGGTGCAGTACGTTCTGCAGACGTGCTATGTATCACGCCCCTGAGCTCTACATACCGACAATTTTTTTTCACACAAAAAAGTACAAAAGTAACATGAGGATTTCTCACCATATCATCAGGGAGAATCGCACAGATCCACGGGAAAGTGAACAGCACCAAGTTGAGTTTGATTGACACCAGTCTGTCCTTCCAGTCTATGGCGAACACAGGCCTTCCTCGTGTGGCCCTGGTGACACAGGCGCCATTTCATGACGTCAAAACTACACAACAACAACAACAACAACCACAACAACGTGGGTAACGTTACACAACTAAATGTAGTTGCCGTTTGAGCCTACTCTCCAAGCAGAGGTTGGTGGGGAAGATCGTTACCTTTTTATATGCCCCGTTTTTTTCTGTCGCTACTCCTCACCAACCTCTGCTCCGAGTCGCAGCCTCAAAGGTGTTAATAGAGGTTGGTGGGAAGTAGCGACAGAAAAAATCGGGGCATATAAGCAGAGGTTGGCGGAAGAGCGGTATGGCAGGTATAGCCCTTGGCAGCGCGGTGTGGAAGGGCTGTGGAAGAGGTGTATGGCAGTGTCGTTGTGGGCCTTCGTAGTTTGAGATAAAATGTATTTCGTCTGCCACTGTATTTGACGTATAGTATTTACTCATACACGTTCTTTCGCACACAGGTAGCTTCTTGTACCGCCCTTTCTCTATTTCATGGGGATCAGTACTAATTCCAATTTTGCTGATAGTGTATATCGAAATTAACTAGTTATTGATATTTTTTTCATAGTATATGTTGTTTTGCATGTCTTGTAAAATCTAAGATTATAGTTACTGTATATCAATACACAAATTATGACAGAAAGTTTGGATATTCATGTTGGAAATTATCATTGGACTATATCATTGTACATATAGACTTGGTGTCAAAGAGAGAATTACAGGAATAAAACAGATATAGGAGTATCCACCACAGTCTAATATTTCCTTTACACGATAATGAACGACTGACAGCGAAGTGGTTTTGACTTTGTTACTAAGTCAAAGCCACCATTGTTGGTTACTTAAGCAATATTATGTAAGATTTTCACTATTCTAAACATCGTTGCTTTACACATTTTCTTGCGCTATAAGCCTACCTGGGTTCATAATGACATTTGGGTAGTAAAAGATCAACGTCGTTGCGCCGCAAAAATGTGTTGGAAAACTGCCAACTCCTCGGCGCTAGCGCGGATGGCGGCCATGTTTGTTGTCATTGTTTGTTTACAATTTCATTTTAGGAGCCTCCTAAAACTACAGCGGGCCTGGTACAACTTATTCCCACGCTGCACTGAGTCGCCAGAAAAGCGAAATAGCGACACTAATATGTTGAAAGTTATTGAAAATGACAATCTAGATGAGAAAATTTCATTTATCTATGTTTACAGTTTTGGCGCAAAAATCTTACATAATATCATCACTTAAATGAAGTTTGTACTTTACTTCAAAACAATAGACCGTTGCTCACCTCGAATGTTCAGTCGCACATCCGTCGACCTTCTTCAGGAGTAAAGTGATTCAATTACTCTGAGCACGTGACCTGAGAGACACGTGACTCAAGTAATGAATCGTTATTACCAGGTTCGAGCCAGTCGGCAGAACGTTCTGCGCCTGCGCAAAACCCTGATTTTTCACGTTTTTCGTTGGATGTTTGGTCAACGTTGCATCAAAATTTTGCCTGTTGCAGACGATGTCTTTTCCTATACAACATCTGAAAACTACAGACAGGCTGTCAACCTTATATGCTCTAATACAACCTTATATGAGACGTTCTGCCAAAGTGCTATGCACAATACATTACGGGTTTCGTGCAGGTGCAGTACGTTCTGTAGACGTGCTCTTCACTCCTGAAGAAGGTCGACTGAAAATTTGAGGTGAACAACGGTCCATTGTGTTGAATAACTTCGTTATGGACTGTACCAACACAGATGAGCTTTCATGCTGATAGTTGGTTATACGTTACTGTTGAAATGTTTAATCAGCTGTCGGCTGCCCAGCCGGTTACAGACTGCTCGTCAGGACCTGCATCCGACTCGTTTTCGAAGAAACCTCCCATGATCGTGCTCACTTGGCCTGCTTGTCGGACGGAGCGATACTAGCCATGCCCAAGACGTACGAATTCGACTTGGCTCTGAGACAACTGGTCAGGGACGCTGGAGGCAACCACGATTACTGGATCGGTTTGTGGGAAGGCAGAGGGAGCACTGCTTGGCAATGGATGGACGGGTCTCCTCTACACACCAATGACTACCAGGTTGGCGTTTTTAACCCCGTGTCTCTTCTCTTGTCGTGTCAGTCTTTTGTTGTGTGTACGTACTGTCTGTCTTTTATGTCCTTATTTTATTTTGATGTGTCAAGTTGGCAAGAGTGGGTTGGTGGGAGCACATGGACGATAACCTGTCGAGGGTATACGTAGCTTGGCACATCCTTTTTCTGTCTCTTTTCCTCTGTCCAAGTCTCTGCACCGTTGAAAAAGTTATAAAAAATAGTTAAAACTCTGGTTTCTCCTCTCTAGTCTTTCCTTTTTTATTTAGTTATACCTCAGTTAAAAACGGGTTGGTGCTTGTACTGTACTATTAGTATTACGTGCTGTTTTGCTGCTGGTCATACTGTTACGTACTAATTTACAGCTATCATTGTTTTCCCCTAGTTTCTTTTGAAGTAGTTGGTTCTTTCTCTTATGACAACATTTAGCACATCCCATACTGACAGTATATACCAACATATACTTAATATACAATCGGGGAAAAGGGTTTACAGAAAAGCAGTACAGTCTAGGCTACACAAGTTGTGTGTTGCCTTTCATCGGATCACCTGATATGATTTGGACTAAGATAAACTACTGCCATGGGCTATTTCAGACCCTGATATTGCTCGATGTCTATCCGAATAAATCTAACGTTCGTTGTAGTTACTATGTTGTCATTCAACTGATTGTAACATGCTTCTGATTTGTTGTTGTTACTCTTCTCGTTATTAGTTTTATTGTCATGATTATTGTTATAATTACTGTTATTGTTATTTTGTATATCATTTATTGTAAAGTTCTGTTCTATTGTTTTTATTTTGGTTAGGGAGATTGGAAAGGAACATCCTGTTTGCCCTTAACCATTTACATGTGTATACGTGTAATGAAGTTGAAATAAATAAAATAAATAAACAATATTTCTTTTCCACCAGGCATGGAACCCAGGAGAGCCCAGTAACATTAGATTTCTGTGGGATATTTGCGTGATGTACTGGTCAGAACCAACCGGTTACCCTCTGTGGGATGATGCTGATTGCTTTTATAGCAAGAGGTACATCTGTCAAACATCCCCGGGGCCTGTTTGAGACAATTTAAACGTCAACACGAGCTTATATTGAAAGTCCAGAGCTGTTGAGTATCGCTGACTTTTGTCCTTGCTTTGCATCTTAACATAACATAACAGGAATGTAAATATTATCATGTACATCCATAGACGCTATTGTTTGTTTGTTTGTTTGTTTGTTTGTTTATTGATTCGCATACAAAGAAAAACAGTTAAAGTAAACATATTACAACAAAATAGGACATGCTGGGGAAAAGATAAAAAGCCATAATGGCTTGTCCGGGATCTTTCCCCGACGAAATTAATTGACAACTGTAATAATAATAACAAATCAAATGGTAATAATAAATAACAATAAGTAATTGATAAATTTGACCAATATGATAATGGTAACAAATCAAATAGTAGCAATAAATAACAAAAGTAATTGATAAATAACGCTAATTAAAATATGTTAAAGTCTAAGAAAATAATTACTTTCTACTGTTTTGTGTGCGATTGTCACCAAATAGTTTTACCATAGAATACCGTTGTGATATGTGTCATCGTTATGCCCAGGTTATCGTTAATCTGCATGATAGATGATGACGGAATAAGTCTCTTGTCAGTGCCTTATATTCAGTCCAGAGATGTCTTTATCTACCAAGATGTATTTGCATATCTTATGTCATCAACAAATAAACACTGATGTAACCGAAAATTCGTAAACATATGTTGAAGAAAAGTAGTAGTAGTAGTAGTAAGCCTTTATTTAAACTCGAAAGCTTGTTCGGTACATCATAAGACCGCTTTTCAACAAGGTCGAGGGTGAGGGCGGGGTCACGGATTACAAACAAACAAAAAGTTATAATCAAATAAATAGTAAATCATCAGTCCATTTTCAGTCCAAGTGCCTTATCACATTCCTAAAAGTTCCCAATGACTGGGCCGATCGAACTTGTGGTGGTAAGGAGTTCCACACAGTCGCCCCCGAGTACCTCAGTGACCGCCTATACACCTCCAGTTGGGGCCTCGGTATGATAAGGTTGTCTGATGTGCTCTGCCTGGTGGATCTGGTGGCTTCATCGCTGTACCGGATGAAAACCCCTCGCATATGTGGAGGTAAAGAGTTGTCCAAGCCCCTATACACCAGCATGGCTTTGTGTTGCCGATGTATGGTTTTCACAGACTTCCACCCAAGAAGAGAAAGGACATCCTGTGATGGTGTTCTATACGGGGCTTTTAAGATCAATTTGCCCACTCGGTTCTGCATTCTTTGCATCTTATCATATTGTACAGAAATGGCACCATCCCAGACAGTACAGGCATAGGTTAAATGCGGTAAAAATATGGTGTTATATAAGGTGACCAGTGCATATTGTGTAACAAAAGGTTGGACCTGACGCATTGTTCCAAGCGCGCGCTTCAGTTTAGACAAAACATGAATAACATGAAAATCCCATTTCAGTTCGCTATCTATAATGACTCCAAGGTATTTAAAAACGGGGACTACTTCAAGGGGGTTTCCATTCATTAATACTTGTAACTGGTCTTTTCCCCTAAGCCGATGCCTTGTGCCAATAAGCATGGCTTTACACTTCTTGGCATTGACAGAGAGACAATTAGCCACAAACCAGTGATGAAGACGGTCCATATCAGACTGAAGAGCCCTTTGTATGGTTTCTAAGTCAGGATGGCTGAAGTATACCACCGTGTCATCAGCATATAAGGCAATATTGCAGTGTTGTATGCATTTTGGCATATCATTTACATACATTACAAACAAAAGCGGTCCCAAAATGGAGCCTTGCGGCACTCCACATTCAACATTACAGAAATTGGATGTTTGTCCATTAACAACAGTGCAGTGTGATCGCTCACAGAGGTACGATTGGAACCATTTAGCTGTAGAGCCAATGATTCCAAAGGCCCTGATTTTTTGTAGAAGGATGTTATGATCAATGGTATCAAAAGCCTTTGACAGATCCACAAAGACTGCACCAGTGATTTTACCTTGGTTTATTGCTTCATACCATTCCTCTGTAACTAAATGAAGGGCTGTTTGGGTTGAGTGTTTTTTGCGAAACCCAGACTGTCGTGCAGAGAGAAGGTCATTCTCAGTCAGAAACTGATAGACTTGTTTGTGAACTGCACGTTCAAGTATTTTAGATATTGCTGGAAGTATGCTAACTGGTCTGTAATTACCAGTGTCTGTTCTATCTCCAGCTTTGAAGATAGGGACAACTCGCGCTTTCTTCCAGTCCGCAGGAAACTCAGAGGTGGACAAGGAGGCATTCAAAATGCTGGTCAGGGAAGGTGATATAACAGGGGCAGCAATCTTAAGGAGTCTGCAGTTTAGCCCATCAAGACCAGTGGCTTTGTTTGCTTTCATAGAAGAAAGTTCGGACAAAACAAAAGCCTCTGATATGGGTTGAAAGGAGAAAGTCACTTTACTATGTTGTATAAACTGCAAGGGATGAAATATGGAAGAGACATGTAAACTGTAGATTTAGATATAGCATATGTTTATCGCCCATTCTCCGTTAACGTGTGCAATTGGGGGTAGAAAATGGTGAAAAATAAAGTTCTTCCCAATACCTAACAAATGTGCTAAACTTGTTACCAGTATTGTCGACCATCTTTTGCCAATTTTGTACGGTGCTACCACCTATACTTTTCGAGATATTAAGTTTTTTGTCTGTAGAAATGGTAATCTCCGGAACAAACCACCAAAGACACCACCAAATAGCCAAAACAAGCTCACGTGCTACATCTGCTTGGAGATTAAAGCAGGGAGAGTAAACCTTCTGTACAAGACAAGGCCAACTACAGTATTGTTACAGTTGATAAAATGCTGTTAATCGAACTTTGCATCGTATCCTTTTCCTGTAAATTCGATAACACAGTGAAGAAAAAAATGGTAACGTAAGTTAGACGGTAACGTAAGTTAGAATTATGCTTATGATGATCAATACAATCTAAGCCGTCAGCCCTTACACTATAAAATTTACATGCAAATGTATATCTGATGACCCTCTTTCTGATGAATGGAAGTGCAAGTCTCTGTCTCTAATCTCAATGGGATATCATCCGAATAACCATGGTAACGTAAGTTAGAATTAAAGATTGACAAACGGCCTAACGCTGTTTTTTGTTGTAATTTTTCCGATACTCGTGTTTTGTTCTCCCTGCTATGGATTTGTTTCGCAAAAACACAGTCTAGTGGATAAGACAGTGTGAAAATTATTGTGAAATATCTTTTCGTGGGCGAATTATACCCGTCTATCTTTCGGTAACGTAAGTTAGACAAAACCTTGCGACAAAAATAAAACGACATCAGATTTAGTATGGACGCCAGCTGGACAAGTTCATCCACCTGTGGCAAGACGGTTTGGTGGATAGGTGTAAATTATGACTGAAAATTTAGTCAACTCACACGTTTTCATTGTTTGAACCCGACGTTTTGTGCGTTACTTAGTAGTGGTTGCGACAGGTGATTTTAGCGTGTTTCTTAGCAAAATCTTCGCCTGGACGGCCCGAAGGCAGCTGACAGTTGCGGTAAAACATAACTTAGTATATTACTATCATGTACTGATAACAGGAAAGCGCAAGATACGCAGTTATTGCGTGTTTTAAAAATTTTGTGGGCCGCTACTATCATGCGACAGCAATTGCACACGTTAACGAAGAATGGGCGTTATATGTTTTATAGTATATTGTTTTCCTTTCCTCTGCGCGTATTAATCAGACTCATGGTCCTTAGTAAATGTATGCCTTGTAATCCACCAGCCTGTCTTCTACCGTCTACGTATAAATTTTTTCACCCTTTCACCATGGAGAGCGTAACTTACCGAGGAAGATGCGTCACCGCTCGGTCCTGCACTGGAAGCCATTACGTGAAACTGGAGATAGGGAGGCCGAACCACTAAGAGCCTCGTTTTCGTGCAAGATCACGTACGTCCGCGTAGCGCTGTACTCTCGCGAGACCACTTTTCAAAATGGCAGCGAAGATTGTGTGGTAACCGTAATAACCTTCTCCGTGACGTTTCACAGTCGAACAAAGAAACACGAACTAGCTCCGAAGCTATAGAATAAGAGCTAATCTAATATTATGCAACTGTAGTAGGCTCCAACTTTACCTACATGTAGCTTACTTTTGATTGACGGCGATAATTCTTTCAACTACTTTAAACTTGTTTGTGCACTCGTAATACATGTAATTGTAATTGCTTGTGATGCTGATATTATGTAAGTAACGTTAATGATTTCAAACTAACTTTATCACGAAGCAGCAAGGTCTGAAGCTGATTTTACTGGTACTGAGTTGTGCACCTAAAATGGTTCGGTAACCAACTGTGATGAAAACGTTCTGTTCATAATTAGTTTTTTGCCCCAGTCAAATGGACCGGAACCTTCGTATATAACTAGGGACACAAGCGGCTATTAAAGTAGCTCAGTCAGTGGTGTCAATTTGATTTAGGAGAGTTTTAGTGGTGTTAGTGGTGTTTTGTCGGAAAGGAGGTTGATTTCTGATGATACGTAGTTCTTCTTCCCCAAGGTAATGTCTACTAATGAGTTGTTTTGTTCACTGTAATGCAATTCATACACATACGTCACGTTAGCCCGGTAACCAAATGATCTATTTTAGCTCCCGAGTCTCTTTTGTCCTCTCCGGGCTAACGTCATGTGGTAATGAGATTGCAAATGTGGTGGATACATGCTGTACGAAGAAAATAATAAAATGTATCTAATGCTTCACCAGTCCCAAACCGAAAACATACCCTTCTGACGAAGGCAATTACACATATTTCATTTATATGTTTTAGTTATCGTAGTTATATTTTTCATTTCCGTAAATTTCCTTTTCATTTATCATATTAATCTCATATCTATAGTACATTTTGTTAATTAAGTTACTAATAGGAAGGAGGAGGGCCCTGTATAAGCCCTGAAAGCTTCCCGCCCCCTCCAGCATGTAGTGTTTCTCTCATGTAAATTTCTTACTTTTACTTTTAAAGTTGTTCAAATAATTAAACAAACAAACAAACAAACAAACAAATATTCAACAAACTACACGATCATAAGAAGGACTGGCTTGCTGACAAGTACATAGGGAAAAACGTAATTCCTAAAAGTTGGTTAGCAATATTGGAAGACACTCAATGTCGACTAACAGAACACACAACACAGGAATTACACTACACAAATTACACATGTACGTATTTATACATGATCAACTCATGGCATCTGTTGATGCACACACAACTCACAGAAGCACTCCACACGTTCATTGATATTATATATAAAATCTAAAAGATTCTGTGCCTCTTCCAGCTAAGCCACACTGAACGTTGAATTGCTGATAATAACATTTCTATAAAATATATGTGTGATATATTAGATTATGTAGTTAATGCTATATGGTTTACTTTTAACAGTTTATCAATGTTTCCATCTATGCATGTAATGTATGTATTTGGTGTGCACGCTATCAGCATACTCGCTGCCTAGTGTACACCACGTATTGTCTTATCACAATTTTTGAATAAATAAATAAATAGATTTATACAACATGTTAATTAGCGAAAAAATTGACAACCCACACTGTCAACAAGTATGTGCAGCCAATTTTCACAAAAATCCTGAAACTTTGAACTTCCATAGACTGAAAGAACCATACACCAAACAACAGACAGAACATTATCAAATTTTATGTTAAAGCTACTACTGAGAATACTAGTACTTGCGACCAACAAAAATGTACACAATTAGAGAATAGTACCATCCCCACAGTGCCACATTTGTAAGGTAGTAGAAGATGAAGAACACATGTTTATTAAATGTACAAGATTAAACAACTTTTGGGAAAAATTTAAGAAACTGCTAAACGTAATATCAATTTTCTTGACTTTGAAATGTGTATCATGGGAGTACCAGGAACTGCGCAAATGTAAAAAGGGGGTAATCATATATTTAAGTCCTGGGTGTTGTATAAGGAAGAATTAGAGTGTTTCGATAAAATAGACTTCTTTTCAATGTTCTACAGAGATCTAAAAAATATACTATGTATAGAAAGTAACATATCACGCACAAATGCCAGAAGAAAAATTGTGCTATATTCATGTAAATAAAATTTGTACATTTTGTAATAAAAATAAAGTTCATGGATAGGACCATGAAAAGGAAAAAAGAAACTTGAAAACTGTTACAGTAAGACTTCAGAGTGGCCTTATTGTATCCAGAACCGTGTTTACTAGTATATAGTTTATGCCTGAATGGATGAGGGTTAGGATCAGGCACGGTTCTGGATAGTATCCAAGAATGTAGATTTGCCTTAGGCACGACCGTACCTGAGGCTAAAGCTACCCGTGTCTGCTCCAGTCGAAGTAGGCGACTACTTGGGGGCAAACTTCAGGTCACCCACCGTGTAGTCCGTGTCGTCTGTGTCCCGGATGCTGGTGGCTCCCAGCATGCTTTCGGCGTACGACGGGGGGGCAAAAGGAGCTGCAAAGTCAACAACACAGAGTTAGATAAATGATGAAGTTTATACAGTCGTTAACACAAAGAAACGTTGCTCACCTCAAATTTTCAGTCATTCATACGTCGACCTTCTTCAGGAGTAAAATGATTCAATTACTCTGAGCACGTGCATGAGCAATAACGATTAATTGCTCGAGTCAGCACGTCGGCAGAACGTACTGCGCCTGCGCAAAACCCAGACTTTTCACGTATTTCGTTGAATGTTTGGTCAACGTTGCATCAAAATTTTGCCTGTTGCAGACGATATATTTTCCTATACAACATCTGAAAACTACAGACAGGCTGTCAACCTTACATGTTCTAATACAACCTTATATGAGACGTTCTGCCAAAGCGCTATGCACAATACATTACGGGTTTCGCGCAGGTGCAGTGCGTTCTGCTGACGTGCTACTCGAGTCACGTGTCCCCAAGGTCACGTGCTCAGAGTAATTTAAATCACTTCACTCCTGAAGAAGGTCGACGTATGTGCGACTGAAAATTTGAAGAAAGCAACGTTCTTAGTGTTGAACGAAAGTATAACTTCATCATGGATTATACCAGCACAGATGTATTTTCATGCTAATATAATAGCTAGATAGAGTAGAGATATTGTCAAACAAACTTTAATCTACGTATGAGACATCCTCTGGACACCCAAACCTCATTCCTACAGCTACATAATGTTTTGGCCCCGTTCAAACGGATTCGGTGAAACCGCTTTCGATGTGGTTTGCCATTGATAACACGCTACCTTGCGTGTTTTCATCAAACAACAACGAATGTAGTTTAGGCGAATCGTGCTCGGGCACATTTTAGAAGGAACGTGTGGCACGTGGACCAGATGTGAGGAATGTGGTTTACCCGAATCGCGGTTTCACCGCTTCTGTTTGAACGGGACCTTTGTTTGCTTTGTGACAGAATACTTTATGACCTGAACTACAATGTAGTGACCACCTCGCCTCTTCATAAGAACCACCTGGCCATAAAACAAGGTACAATGGACTAACTCCGCATGGCGGTCACCTGGCCATTGTGGCCACTTTTTTTGTTGTCCTAAGATCATTTTCCCTTTGACCCAAACATTCAGAATTCTGTCCATAGTAGCCACCTGTCTACTGTGCCCATTTTAAAGAGTTACAACGCAAGAAGATATTCTGTAAATTTAAAAATAAAAAGCATCAGAAGAGACATCACAGTTTGTGGTACTACTCACGAAAGTCAACGTCAGGGGCAGAAGGGACTTGGGATGTTGGTTGGTTGACGCCTGCAGGTCCTGGAGTGTAGGGAGGGGGGGCAGGGTGAGTAGGGGGGTCTGCACACGGTGTTCCCCAGGGGGGTGGTGAGCTGTCATGAGGTTGGCGACGGTAGGGGCTAATCTTGATGGGGATTCGGGTCTTCAGATCGGAGGACAATATTCCCTCAAAATTCACTACAACCTGTGGGGCATCATTAAAGAACAGTTTATTGCATCATGATTCATATATTCTACTCATGTAGAATTTTCAACACCGGTCAGGGCTCAAAATTCATTTATTGTAATGCGTGCACCTAACCTCAACATTACCCCAGGTCACTCTCACATTCAAAAAACTGTAATATCTTCGACATAGTTCAAACCTTTATTTACTGTACATGTAGATTCTCGTAATTGATAGATCACCAACTTGTCTTGTTTGTACTCATTTTCTTTTACCCACTTTGTAATTATGTATGTATTTTGTCATTATGTTTTACTCTTGTTTCTATATTTGTGTTTTTGAGTAGAAGGCGTCATATAAGGAACTGTGCTTCCTGCCTAATACTCATTAAATATATATGTGAATAAAAAAAAATTAAAAAACTCAACATTTAGTTAGGTGCACAGAAAAACTTTTAGGTGCATAACATAAAGTAGAATGTTAGCAAAGCCTAATCACAACCTTATTGCTTCTCTGCAGAGTTTGAAGGAAGCTTTAAGGTGTTATAACTTGTTTTCTTGCACGTACATGTCAACTCCCCTGGCAAATATTCTCCCTATTAATTATGGCCAGCGTAGTTAGTCTGGTAGAGACTACAGTTCACCCACAGTCAAACAGTAGGGGCACAGTTAAAAGTTTGGGTATTTTGAGCCCTGCTGGCCATATACCAGAGCAACTATCTACATATCGACAGATAGAACACATACACAAAATGGCTACATGTATGTACATAATAGGAATCAAACTGCAGTCATAGACTTCATCTGTGAAAACCTCAAAAAGCATTTATCTTAAAAGTGTAACGTTACTGTATGTAGCGTATGACATGCTTATTACATACATGTACGATATAACTTTGTTAGTTGAATCATGGAGTTATAAAGCTTCCTTTTATAACTCCATGGTTGAATATAACGTTAACAATATGCACATATTACTTAATAACATTACTTCAAGACACTCGCAGGAAAGACTAAGATAAAATGAGTCACCTACAGCGATGATGATCAATCAATCAATCAATCAATCCCACCTACACACTTACATCCAATCGATACTCAAGGTCGATGATCTTGCAGTAGCGTAGCGGGGACGGGGGTAGTCGGGGGACCCGGAGAACGGCACCGTTGCTGGGCGAAAAAGCCAACGACTGGCCCCGCTTGCAGCCAGAGACTCGGACTAGCCGGACGACGTTTTTGGTCTGTATCGTCTCGGAAAATGTTTCCGGTTTTCCATGAAATGTTGCAATCTGTACAAAAGTATCACTCAAGTCATAAATATGCCATATGATGAAGGACATGAGCCTGATAACCAACTGAATAAAGAGACTCTTTCTACACAACCAAGTGTTTTATTCAGCCGACGTTTCGGTGACCGTCTGTCACCTTCCTCAGGGCAATTCTGACTGGTTCACATTGCACTGCAGCACAGGTGTCGCTACTATAGATGCGTTCCCAAACGTATCTACATATCTACAAGAACACTTGGTTGTGTAGAAAGAGTCTCTTTATTCAGTGACTTGCCAACCTGATGAAACTATTCACGGAGCTGATAACCAACTGTTTTGTCATTAATTGTCTTCTGTCTATGAGACATTGACCAAAGGAAAATGTCTGTGCTAGCTATATAGGATGCTTCAAACAGTTCTATTTGACTTTTAGTACTAGTTGCCTTCGTCAAGAAGGGTATGTTTTCATGGGCGTGCGTGTGTGCGTGAGTCTGTCAACAGTATAACTCGAGAAGGCTTAAATGGATTGTCTTCATATTTGGTAGGTGGGTAGGTCTTGATGAGGTCTAGAAGTGATAGGAATATGGGCCCCCTGGCGGCTCGTTATGGTACTGCAGCGGTACTTCCGGTTTTGAAATATGGTGATCTGGACGAGCTAGGGTCATGATTTTTGGATGGTAGGTAGCTCTTGTGCTCGGGAAGAAGTGACATAAGTTTGGCCCCCCTAGCGGCTTGCTCTGGAACTGCAGGAGCATTTGTATGAAAATGTTCAAAGTAGGATAACTCAATAACCGGTCGACAGATCATCCTGATATTTGGTGTGTAGGTAGCTTAAGTGATGCTTGACATAATTAGATGACAATTATGCAAATTATGATCTAATTTGCATAATAAATGAAGCAATTCTATAATTCAGTTACCTTCCATGATACTCTACCTTCATTGTGACACATGGGCAACAGGCTGTCCCAGAGGGAGAAAGTCCCAGAGGGGATATTCATTAAGCAGTCCATGTAGCTGCAGGCGGTGTTGCCTTACATTTCCTGCACAGATGTTTTTTCCCTTGCCCAATGCACGATTGCAGACTGCATCGGCAGGGGTAGTTTTCACAATCCAACTTCCATATTTAGGGGGACTAATATATCACTTCTACCTTCTTAAGTTATATAACGATAACATCCTTTGACGAAGGCATGAGATCGTTGACCTCTAGTTTTCACTGTTTTCCTAAAAGTCTGCCTCTGTTCAAAACAGCAAAAAGATTTTTTAAATCCCTTGGAAATCGGCTAATTTGCATATTTTCACACGCAGATTTTTCGACCGCAAATTTTTGACGCGCAAAAAAACAACATTCCAAGTTTGCCTCTGTTTCTAATGACAGTTCATTACTATTGGAAGGTACCTGCACAGCACGTCGGCAGAACGTACTGCACCTGCGCGAAATCCGTAATGTATTGTGCATAGCACTTTGGCTGAACGTCTCATATAAGGTTGTATTAGAGCATATAAGGTTGACAGCCTGTCTGTAGTTTTCAGATGTTGTATAGGAAAAGATATCGTCTGCAACAGGCAAAATTTTGATGCAACGTTGACCAAACATCCAACGAAAAACGTGAAAAATCAGGGTTTTGTGCAGGCGCAGTACGTTCTGCCGACGTGCTATTGGAAGGTACCTGCACCAGCTTGGCCTCGACACTAGTCACGTCCTTCTTCCCGCTGTCGTTGTTCACGTTCCCCCTGATGACCATGACCTCCCCGGGGCAGTAGACTGACCGGTCCGGCTGGACCTGCAGTTCGACCAGCCCAGACAGGCGGCCTTTGGTAGTCGACGTTCGGAACAGGTCATGAGGTTGCTGTCATTGATAGAAAAAAAAAGATTATCAAATCAAAAAAATATATATATTGTACCATATTGTACCACATTGTACTGCGCACTTACTTGAACCCCGGTCAAACTCTGACCCGGAACCTTATATATGTTACATGTGCCAAACTCCTATCATGTAAAGCCCCTGTCACACATTCACGACCTTCGTCCCCGAACACCAGCCGAATAGGTCGGCTGGTCTTCGTGAGCACTCTGACCAGATTTAGGCCACGCCTACCTTTCTATATGAATCGAAACGAATTTGGGTTCAACTGGAGTCAAATTTGATCCCTGAACACGCCCTGAACACTGCTGACTTACTCCCGGATGGCTGGCTGGTGTTTTGCTGACTTACGGTCGAAAACCAGCCAGATATGATCAAACCTCCCGAACGACTCACGAATGTTTTAAACATTTTGAAACATTCGGCTGGCGCAGCCGAACCGTAGCCAACCCAGCCGAACGCCAGCCAACCCAGCCGAACGCCAGCCGACTCACTCCTAACCATGGTTGGCGGGCGGCTAGCGTTCGGGAGGCCAAATTCGTGAATGTGTGACAGGGGCTTAACACACTGGAATTACGCTCTTCATTTATTATGCAAATTAAGTCCTAATTTGTATAATTTGCGTTTAGCCAGAAACTCCCCTGTCAGCCACCAGGAGGCCCACATTTGACCTTGACCTTTGTCTTCCCAAGACCTACCCACATGCCAAATATCATCACAATCCATAAAAGCCTTCTTAAGTTATACTGACCACAAATATGCGGAAACACAGACAGATACAGACAGACAGACAGACACACCAAAACCAATACCTCAATTTTTCATGGATGTTAATAAAAGTTGATCTGTGAAAACACCAAATCCAAAACTTTCTATAAAAGGTAAACGTTACCGGTAGGTCCGAATCCTCGTCGCTTTTATCCAAAACCGTGAATGTTGTTTTCGTGGTGGGCATTTTGTCGTTCTTCCGGGGCCTGTTAATGAATGAAGACCTTTATTGTACATTTTTGCCCCACTGGGCTAAATACAGGTCACATGTGAACAATCATATACATAAACATGTATATATATATATATATATATAAACACCTAATAGACACTTTCGACTTCCTCTCGCTTCTTAAAAATAGTAGAAATATAGGAGGCTGTATGATTAATAAGAATTGGTTTGTCGAAGGCTATAAGGAAAATGAATTTCTCTTTACTATTCAAGTATCTAAAGTGGGGGAATTTACTTCACACATATCCGAAAAGAATACTAATGTTTCTATCGCTAACATACAAAGGGCAATCTACAATAAAATGTATCTCGTCTTCTACTCTCTCTAAGTTACAGAATTGGCATAAATAAAAGAAATGATTTATGTTGCCCCCACCCGTTAATGGTGGCCTTGATGATGTAGCGAATGCAGCCGTATTTGCCCTCGAACGAGCTCGGTAGTCCCGTGGGAAGCTGGTACTGGAACGGGAAAACGTGGCGACCCGCGGGCAGCACATTTACATGCACAGCGTCTCCAGTCTGTCCTGGCTCTGCAATGGAACATTTGCATCAAATTGTACACTAGTATACAACATATTGACCCATAGCCCGCACCCCACCGTTAGTTTGCACTCATCCCACCTTTAGTTTGTCCAGCACGTCGGCAGAACGTACTGCGCCTGCGCAAAACCCTGATTTTTCACGTTTTTCGATGGATGTTTGATCATGTTTGGTCAACCTTGCATCAAAATTTTGCCTGTTGCAGACGATATCTTTTCCTATACAACATCTGAAAACTACAGACAGGCTGTCAACCTTATATGCTCTAATACAACCTTATATGAGACATTCTGCCAAAGTGCTATGCACAATACATTACGGGTTTCCCGTAGGTGCAGTACGTTCTGCCTACGTAATAGTTTGTCCCCATCTCATCTTTAGTTTGCCACTGTCTCGTAAAACTAAATAATAATAAATGAGATACGGATGAGAGGTCAGAGTCATCATAATTTAGATTTATATACATGTATATACATAGTCATCATGGGTAAAGGGGGTTGAAGTCTTGTTGTTTGTTGTTGTTTGAAGTCTGTCCTACCTTTGCCGAACAGCGGGACCTCGTGGCGGAAGTATGTCTCTGAAGCCGCAAAAGGAAGGTCAGAGAACCACTCCACATGACTGCCACCGAGGAACAGCAGCCACAGACCTGCAGGGGAGGAGGACAGGGACTTTATTGAACTGTAATATGAGACCCACAGTGGAACTGTAGTGTGATACCTAGGTTCCCCAGATGTAGTAATAAGCACATGGGACCAGTAGACTGTGTGTTGATCGTTAGCCAGGTTCACGTTTAGTGTAAAATGGTTGACAGTAAGGCTCCTATGTCCTTGCTCTAATCAATGGTTACTGAACAACATGAAGTTCATCTTTGATGATAAGCGTAAATTATCCAGGGCTTACATGTAAATTAAATGTACTTTTGCTGTTACTTGCAATATTGCAACTTGGCAGAAATTCTGGTTGCAATTCGGATGAGCTGTTGATTATCTTAGTTGTAACTCACTTACTCTAACTAAGAAACAAGTAAATTGGTTGAACTTAGCACGTCGGCAGAACGACTTCATCTGCGCGAAACCCGTAATGTATTGTGCATAGCACTTTGGCAGAATGTCTCATATAAGGGTGTATTAGAGCATATAAGGTTGACAGCCTGTCTGTAGTTTTCAGATGTTGTATAGGAAAAAATATCGTCTGCAACAGGCAAAATTTTGATGCAACGTTGACCAAACATCCAACAAAAAACGTGAAAAATCAGGGTTTTGCGCAGGCGCAGTACGTTCTGCCGACGTGCTCCACCTGCACGGACACGGACCTCCGAGAGGCCAATGAAACAGCACGTTACTTGTTGGAGAGCTATAATGATAATGGAAGAAGAGGTGTTTAAACTTTACGACTGGATAATAATTTATTTGTTCAGACGTTTCAGATGTCCTTCCAACATCCTTCATCAGTGAATAATGTTTACAAAAGATTTACGGAACAAGAAAAAGGAAAAGTTGTAAAGTTTAAACACTTCTTCTCCTGTTATGAACCTGGATGACTAATATTCACAATTAAGCGTATAATGATAATGATGACCTTCCTTCTTACCTTTCATCTTCATATCCTCTGCCAGCTCGACGACCACGTGACCTTTGACACAGTCCCCGGGCCCGAACACGTCCTTACTCTCATCCAACATAACGGCGAACTGTCGAGGTTTCCCCATCTGTTTAAACAAGAAAGCTTTAAAAAAAAGCTGGCCATAGGCCGCCAAAATGGGAATAGCTGGTTGGTTGGCATGGGTGTGCACTATTAATGACTTGCTCACCTTGCTCGAATTGTAGCAATGCTAAAAAGAGTGAATTGAAAGACCTGAAAAATAGACAGTGTTGCTTCCCTTTGCTTCCCACGGATGGATCGCGTTCCTAAATGACGTGGACGTCAGAATTGTCCAATTGTCCCGAAATTGTCGAAACGTAATTTGAATTGTCCCGAGCTGAAATTTAGGGTCATTTTAACATCGGGACATTGTTAATTGCGAGGCCTGGCTTGGCATTGCGTAACGTGCGATTAGACATTGCGCAACTTCTTGTGAGCCGTCCAACATTCACATGTTAATTTCGAGGCCGGCCTGGCTTCGCATTGCGTAACGTGCGGTTAGACATTGCGCAACTTCTGTCGACCCATCCACCATGGTGACACCGGGCACTATACCAGGTAAAAATGCATTCATTTTCTGATTCTGTATTAACATTTTTATGGATGACACCAGCGCGCGCATTGATTTTTGCCTGATTTGGGGAAAAAAAACATGAAATTTTGCTGCCCTCCGACGGTGGTCAACATGCCGAAAATAAGGGCAAAAGCCATCAGTTGTTTCAGTGACAAATGGATATTGTAGTAGTTGGCAGTTGAATGAGTTGATAATCTAGATTTGCCTATATTGTGCCAAGTTGGCACAATATAGGCAGATTATCATTAAATAAACGTATGTTCGATAGACAAGTATGGATACATACGTATACTACTGGTATTAAGTTCATACTGCTTTATGAGGCAGGTCAATGTAGTAGCTGCCCATGATGTTACCACAAGCTATTTTCTACCAGTCTGAAGATTTGTCCGGGGAAGTTACGGACCTGAAAGTAGACGTCGCCTCCCTTACTTGCCCTATTTTTGTTGACACCTACCCATACGCATGTCCGTAGCCAGGGGGGGTTCCCCCCCACACACACAAGCAAAAAGGTCCACTTTGTATCTAAAGGTCCAAGATTTCTCTTTGATAGGTGGACTGATTTGTATTACCAGTGGGACTGGAATCCTATATGTCTCTGATTTTCCCTTTGAAATCCTCTCAGAAACGCAAGAAATGCCATTTCAAATGGTTCAATTTTCAAAATTTTCAGGGGGAGCACGCCCCCGGACCCCCCTAGGAAGCTCGCGCCTTCGGCGCTTCGGCGCTCGTTGTTGGTCCCTTGCACAGTAGCAAGAACCCCCCCCCCCCCCAGTAAAATCCTGGCTACGGGCATGATACGGGTCCATCATACAGATCCCATACGGATACATCATACAGATCCATAGGGCCCTGCATGAGGGAGGGGGGTTAATTTATAAGTGATCACGTATTTCGTAAAATTCCTCGGCCGGAATTGCTTCCATCTGGACATGTATTTTTCCATTCAACCATAAACCAGTTTCTGAACAAATTTTTTGTAACTATCGAGCGTAACGCATTGTACTTGAAACCTAGAAGAAGCATTCAGTGACTATATGCCCCTTTAACTAAAAACTGTTCTAGTCTTTTTAAACAGAGTTCCTCTGTGAAATCAAGCGATCATTAAAGCGAAGCGAAATACATGTAATTAAGTAGTAGTATATCATAGGGTGTGTAAACAAATGCTGAATAACATGGTACATTGGTTTAACTACTAGTACACGTTTCCCCGTCGTACACAAGAAGTGATAAAGTGTAGCTACGTAGCGTGACAAAACTTCCTCAGAGATTTAGAATGTTTACAGTACGTGAATATATGCCCACCTGTGAGGCATAAATCGGACAGCAATCTTACAAATATTTCAGCGCTGGTCCGCCACGGAATCACTTATGCATGTAAATTGTATAACTTGTCTTTCAGCTTCAGCTTATTGTGAGTCATAACGACTATTGAAATGTCAAAGTGTGACGTCTGACATGGAATGGCTATGAACAAACACCACAGCCAGTGCCCTTGAGTGAAGCATATATAATGTAATTTTCGATGGTGAAAATCTTGTGTATTTTCGTAAACGCATTTTTAAAATTGGTAAACAACATTGCCACTAGTAATGCACACAAACGCTATGGAAAATATAACCTTGCCGAAGGTAAAAAGGTACGCGACCACAACAGCACCAAGACCTGTTGACCTCTGACATTGGCACGACGTCACCTTGCGTCATTTGATGAAAATACATGGAGTGTAGCTTGAATCGGCTTGCAGTTTGACGTGATTTCGACACTGAACTCGCGCTTTGCACGGATCAGATATAGGGTTTGTGACTTACCTGAATCCGATTTGCGAGGCTTAGTATGAACAGGGCCGGCCAAAATGACATTGACAAAACCAACTCGTCAAATCAGTTCATGCTGAAATACATGCAAATCTTGCCATTCCGGTCTTACGCCAAAAAACAGTTACTCAAGCAACTGGATATGATTTTGGAAACGGTCAGACGTTTCAGGTAGCATCCACTACCTTTCGTCCGTGACACTAAGGAACTGCAGGAGAATTGCAGGTTTATAAGCACAAACTATTGATGATTGACGAAAGGTTGTGGATGCTACCTGAAACGTCTGACCGTTTCCAAAATCATATCCAGTTGCTTGAGTAACTGTTTTTTGGGCGCATCTTATCACCTGGATGTCTAACCTTCACCGACGCATTCCGGTCTTATTTCAATGAAGTAGTCTAGTGCGGAACGGTAGACAGCAATGGTAAACTCAAACCTTTAACAGCTGTCAGAACAGCGAGGTGGTAGTTACTAGGAATGCCGTGTAGCCAAAGGATCAGGTAAAAGCAGCTACATAGCCCCAGAAAGCTGCAAGGCACAGCATTTTAACTGAATAATGATATTTTGGTTGGCGGAATGGTTGGCCTCACAAAAATAGAAACTCCGGTTGGAGGCCTAATCAAACAGGTTGGACCACTCCAAACCACTTTTGCTCAGCTGGAAGTGGATGATCGCATCCAAACGTAAAATACCGCTCAATAATGGTCTATGGCAATTCTTAAAAATTCTTTGTAAATGCTACTTAGTAGAAACAGCTGGTCACCATTATAGTAGGACACACCATTCTCTGAGGTACAGTAGAACCTACACTAGGACTAATATCATTCAGACTTTTGAGCTTTTAGGTTTGGTAACCACGCTATTCTTACTCTGCAACTTACTGTTATTTACACCTTCAATCATGTATCCGCTAAGTGTTGGTATAATCCTTTGTCAATTTGTGTAAAGTTTGGAGATTCTTTTTTAGTGTCAACACTTTTATTCTGATATGTTGCAATTGTACAATAGTCTTACATAATCAAGACAGACAGGTGAAAAAAAAAGAATTTGCTTATAGTGCTAGGAATATGCTCTGTTATCATGCTCTGTTGCTAAACTCTGGTTGGAATGTTGTTTTGTTAACATTCATGTACAGAACAACTCTGTCACATGGCATCGTCAATGCATAACATAGTGTCACAGCTTAACATGGAATGGAGGAGTCAAGGACTAAACATCTTAATGCAGATCTAGATTTACTCCAGTACAATATAAGCTTAAACATATATTGCCTTTTGTATGAACACATTAATGCTATAATTTTGCAAAATAGCACAGCAAAAAGGGTAATGAAGTTTGGAGATGAAGCATGGGACTAGCTGTCACAATGTCTCGAAGTAAATTGTACGTGAACATGCATAGCACCGTGCATAATAGACTATGACAACTACATACTAATATCTAACGTCACATACGGATAATATGTATAAGAGAAATAAAGTGACATATCTTCGTGTGTATGATCCAGGATAGCCAAGGTGAGCAATAAATATTAAATCATGCTTAATAGTAGATAATGGTTTATTTGCAAATACATGCCCGAAGGCTAATTGCAACATAAAATAACGAATGCGGTATACAGATAGTACAATGGTAGTAAGTGACTACTCTAATAGTAGATATTGTATCAGTAGATATTAGATCATGCTGGTTCTTTGGGTTTGCTTTTTTTTTCACTTAGACCTCAGCCCAAGGCAAAGACAATTGGAAGGGTGACTCTAACAGCGGGGGAACCAATACAGACAACAAGGCAACAACAAAAGTATGTACACGTTTCTTATCTTATTTATTTATTTATTTATTCGGCTGAAGACACAGCCAAGGCTGCCCAACTAGCACGGGGCTATTATTAAGGGCTAACCTTGAGGCCAGTCACTGTAGAATTTGCACCATCCCACACTCTTTTTCGAAGGGTGTGGTGGGTTATCGTGCGTGGGGTGTGGCTCTCCCCAAACACGGGACCTCCATTTAACGTCCTATCCGAGGGACGTCCCTAACCGAAGCTAGGTACTCATTTCCACCCGAGTGAAGTGAGGAAAGTCGTGTAAAGTGCCTTTCCCAAGGGCACAAGATCGGTGACATGGCAGGGTTCGAACTCGGGACCTCTTGGTTCCGAGCCAAACACTCTGCCGCTAGGCCACACAGCCCATTCTTATCTTATCTCCACAGACTCCAAATTAATGCGATAGGGCGAAAAAAAAAGGCGGGCAAAAAAATACAAGGTTCCTTCATTTTCAAATTTTGAGATCATAAATCTTGTTAAACAAGAATTGAAGCGACAAAACATGACATCACAACCAACAGGTCTTTTATTCCTGTATTCAACAGTATTACCTGTCCTTGTAGATATGTGTACGCACCGTTATGGGCATGCAGCTACGTACTACACAGCTCGGTATTCATATGCGATGGAACACCTCACCCCGGTGGACTGTCAACATTTGCCATCAAACGCGAGCAATTGTGCCTCAATTTTGTTGGATCCCTGATGGTCTCTGAACGGATAGACGTTTACGACATATTTGCCCATTTTCGGCATGTTGATCACCGCCCGGCGGTGGTGAGAGAGCAAAAAAAATCTTGTTTTTTTTTTCGAAATCAGGCAAAATCAATGCGCGCGTGATGTCATCCATAAAAATTACTTGCTGTGGCCTTATTGTCACAATGCTACATGTATAATGTGTGATAATGCAAAATCTTACAAATTGACAAACTAGAATATCATCAGTTCTGCAGATATCTTCAAGGCAGCATATCGGAAGAAAGGCGAGTGTCAAGGAAGATTCCTCATGAAAGCAACTTCCAGGAAGTTCCGATGGCATCTGATGGTGTTGATGCTGATTGTGACTCTCGCGGCTGTCTGGTGGGATTTTGGTTATGATACTACAGGAGAATTTCATCTTAAACAAGGACAGACACTTGGCTTGGAAACAGAAGTAATCAACCCACATCCATATCAGTTCATCACAGGTCGTAAGGATATGTGTGAACATGGAGGAAGCCATGTTTTTCTTGTCATCATTGTGCACACTGCACATGATCACGTGACCTCCCGACAGGCGATTCGCGTAACCTGGGGAAACGAGTCAAACATACCTGGGCTCAAGATCAAGACACTGTTTGCCCTGGGAACGACAGATAACCAAGAACTACAACAGGCCGTAGGAAGGGAAAACGCCATGTACGGGGATATAATTCAAGAAAACTTCGAAGATTCGTACAAAAATCTTACCCTCAAGACTGTGATGACCTTGAAATGGTTCTTGAATTTTTGTCCAGAGGCGGCCTACCTCATGAAAACTGATGACGATACCCATGTAAACGTCGGTAACTTAGTGAAGACACTGCGACTGTTGGAAGGAAAACCTCGACTGGTGACTGGTTTCGTCATCAAAGGGGCACAACCAAGACGTGACGTCAACAGCAAATGGTATCTGTCACTTCACGACTTTCCAAAAGATACACTCCCATGGTACGTTGCAGGAGGGACAGGGTACGTCATGTCGTCAGATTTGGTACCATATTTGTACGAAACGTCACTTCGTACCAAACCCGTACCTCTGGAGGATGTGTATATCGGGGTGTGCCTCGAGAGACTCGGGATCACACCTGTGCAGAATAAACAGTTCCACTGCTGCGATAAATTGACCTATGACCCATGTGTATACAAGAACCTGATCACATCACATGGTATAGGAGTTGATGAGATGTACGCCATCTGGAAGGGCGATCAGGAACTCAAAAAGAATTGTGGGATCTACCATGATTGGATAGTTCCTGCTCTTAATTACATACTCAATACATACTGACTCTAGCACGTCGGCAGAACGTACTGCGCCTGCACAAAACCCTGATTTTTCACGTTTTTCGTTGGATGTTTGGTCAACGTTGCATCAAAATTTTGCCTGTTGCAGACGATATCTTTTCCTATTCAACATCTGAAAACTACAGACAGGCTGTCAACCTTATATGCTCTAATACAACCTTATATGAGACGTTCTGCCAAAGTGCTATGCACAATACATTACGGGTTTCGCGCAGGTGCAGTACGTTCTGCCGACGTGCTACTGACTCTCCGGTATCATCATCATCGTCATCATCGTCGCCGTTCCCATCTGTCGATGCACGATACATTAATAATTGAATCGATTTTATATGTACATGAATGTATAGTTCCTAAACTTATATCATTTTATTGTATCTGACACAACTCGATTCAATTCTGACAATATTGTAAATATTAAATAATGTAATATTTAATGAGTATTAGGCAGGAAGCACAGTTGCTTATATAACGCCTTCTACTCAAAAACACAAATATGAAACAAGAGTAGAACACAATGACAAAATACATACATAATTACATAATTACAAAGTGAAAATGAGTACAAACAAGTATTTTGTAACGGATAGAAAATATGGAACTTTGGGAATATGTGGAAATAGATAGACTGTAGCCTGTAAGTTCCTGGAAATGCCCTGAGTCACTGGCATTGTATCTACATGTAGGTCAGTTCTCCTCAGGAGGCCTTGTGACGTAGGACTAAATGGACATGCCCTTATTTGGGACTGAAGAACCAGGAAGTCACTATCTATTCCATATTTGGGGAATAGGGTACAGGGAACTCCAAGACCACCTGATGACAAGTGTCTTAGGAATGTATGACTAAGTTAATGTAGAAAGACTTCCTGTCCCGCAAGATATAAAAAGGAGACAAGATCTCCAGTTAGGGAGTTGCAGTTTTGGAGTTCGAGTTAGTAGAGTAGTTGCTGTCCAGAAGGATCGTAGTCCGTCCACCAGTGCTCGTCTGTGCAGTAAGTCTTATACATGTATCTTAATAACACAACGCAATGTCCTGTAATATTAACATTTAACTAGTTGACGTAAAGCCTGTAATAGTAACTGTTAACCTCTAGACGTAAATCCTGTGAGTAACCTTTGATGATCTTTGTGGTTGTTGATAGATATTAAATAAACTGTACACAAGAACACAGTATCCAGTGGTCGAACATTCTGCTTCTAAGTTTAAGGTCTAATTGATAAGTTAAGAGCAGAGCTGGGTTCGCCGTCGTTACAATTTATTTATTCGGCTTACAAAGAAGCCAGGGTTTCCCAACTAGTCAGGGACTATTAAAGGACAACCCTGGGAGAAAGATGAAAAACGTTATACATATACACTAATACATGATACATACCTAGTGAAATATACAATAATATATAACATCTAAAAATACATGTACAATAATACTGTAACAATAATAGGGTCACTAGCGCTTATTAGGTTTCCTATTATATACATAGTTACCGAGGTATAGTAACATTAATCGGGTTATGACAGAGATAATATGTAGTGTGTTAAACAGAATATGGATCCCCGAGGGATTTCCATGCTTTGGCTTTGAAAGAAAACACTAAGAGACTAATGGTATACACCGGAGAAAGGCCTGTTTACATTGTCCGAGTGCTGAGTAACACCAGCGACGGGGATGTTTCATAATCACGATGTTCATCAACACAACAGACAAACTTTTATAATTGTCCGATTGCTGTTCAGCACCAGGGACAGCATGTATGTTGGGCCGAATGTTGTCCAGCACAAACCAAAAACATGTAACGTTGTCTGGATATTGATCAGCACCAGGAACGAACCCGTTTCAAAGTCAGAATTTTAATCAGCATCGAGAACAGGTCTAGAAAAAAATAACAATGAATGACATAACGTTACATCACCACACAACAATTCACATTATCGTCTTCAAAAACGGACACACAACAAGCATGCTCAAAATACACACGAACGCCATAAAAATAACCCGGTCAAAGAACATAACAACATCACTCCATTATACACCAAGTAAAAACGCAAAAAAAAAAACCGACAGAAATTGTGTATCTGACGAAAGCATGTGTTCTATGAACTCTAGTTACTTTTGGATTGTTGGCGACCGTTGACCCTTAACCTTTAAATAACCCCGGAAGTAAAGCCTAAAGCCCACCTGAGAACCTACTGTTACCCTGTGTCTGACCGTGTCTGATCAAGGAGATTCAAACCTCCTTTGTCTGATAACTGTCATTCTGGCGAATGTGCAATGAAAATAGGCAGGCTGCCGGACAATATCAGTCATTGCTCTGGCTGATTTGGAGAAATTCAGGCGCGAAATTTGAACGGAAGGACATGATGTCTTGAGGTGTGCACCGCGTGCATGTAGCCATCGCAAGGTTTCTCCAAGCAGATGTCGGAGAAGGGGCAGACCGTAAGTAGTCCTAGTGAACTAGTGAAATAACGTTATACATGTAACTCCATCAGATAGCACTTCTAATTTTACTCACCATCTCTTGCCAGACACTGCTAGTCTTGTGAGGCTTGCTGCTTGGGTAATATCTATACACATGCATGTTAGTCTATTATGTAATATTTTTCATTCATATTAACCACTTGCTACAATAATCATGATAGATAGATATAAATACTATAGATAGATCTACTACCCAAATAGTACATGAACGCCACAGACCAGTAATCTGAGTTATCATGATTTGTTGTAATAACTTTGTAACAACAAGAACAAGAGGCGAGTATAGGAACAGATAGAAACCGCTGGCCCCGGGCCGGGAATCGAACCCACGCCAAACCCGAGCACCAGTCCATAACCCAACGCTCTAACGATTCGGCTAAAAGGTCTAGACCCCAAAGTTTGGGCGACATGCTCTCATAGGGAACCAAACATTTTAGATGCCCGTGAAATTCAGTCTTCAGTTTTTTTGCTATTTTTAGGCAAAAATGTACATTTTTGGCTCCAGTGCCCTATAGCTAATGACTTGTTGAAGAACACTTTTACTAAAAACCTCTATATGGGGGTTTTGAGAATATTTGTTACTGAAAAGAACTACATGGGGGTAAATTTACACCGAAAAGCACTGTATGGGGGTTTTGAGAACAATTGATACAAACTTAGGGGTATTGACAGGTGCACACTCTAGACAAGTTGGATGGAAAGGGTTGATATGGAACAGTCCATTTTGGAATGGGGAGGAAAATGGACTGAAATATGCTGTATTTGCTCCCGAGCAAATGTCGGCCTTTCTAGTTGTTGAATAAATTCTGTTAAAAAATGTTCTTGTGTTCTTGTGACTGCAGTGAATTCGGAACGAAAAAAAAATATGCGGCAAACAAAGATCTCTTTCTTCTCCTTAATTCCCACAGAAAAGCATCATAAGATCTCAGCATCCAGGCACCATCTAGTTGGAGGATTATGTACTACCAATTCACAGCTCTGTACTTCATTACTTACGTCATAGTGCTGCCGCTTCTGTGCAGCGATCTACGCTACTCCGCGTACTTCCGGTATGACGACACCACAAGCAGGAGAAAACATCTGGATCGGGCTATAGGTGACTCAATATCGATTGTCTGCAGCACGTCGGCAAAACCCTGATTTTTCACGTTTTCGTTGGATGTTTGGTCAACGTTGCATCAAAATTTTGCCTGTTGCAGACGATATCATTTCCTATACAACATCTGAAAACTACAGACAGGCTGTCAACCTTATATGCTCTAATACAACCTTATATGAGACGTTCTGCCAAAGTGCTACTAGTATGCACAATACATTACGGGTTTGGGGCAGGTGCAGTACGTTCTGCCGACGTGATAATATTACCCAGAACCTGGGAGTGCATGCTGGGAAGTGTGGCAACATGGCGCCTGCTGGGGATCCCAGCTCAGAGTGAAGAAAAATCCACTGCAATCCTCTGAGGGGGAAACTCAGGGACGCCACAGACTCTGGGAATGGATGTCTTAGATAGGGTTTAAAGTTACCTTTATGTTATTTTTGATTTTTGGTTTTGATAGATAGACATTTTGCCAAATACCTAGTTTACCCCCCTCCCCCCTCTACCTGTTTCTTTTGAGTTCTACCGACGTTTTCTTCTTATTTGCCCCTCTTGAACATGATGCCAACCACACTCCCATTGACAGTGACTTGGTAACATTTGCAAATCGTTATAAGCACCTTTTTTGGACTGTGGACTCCTGGAATTTACCGAACTTTGTTACGTCTGAAAACCGGCGGCAGTGTTGGAGGGCTACTAGCGACTCAACATACTCATGCACATTGGTTGGGGTACATGCCAACAACAAACTGTAAGTACAGCATTCCTGTCGTTCCGGAGTAGCTGGAGAACGATTCCAACTCGACTTTACCTGTCTCTGCGATCATGTCACCATGTCAACCAGCAACACGGATAACCACATAAAACCCCCACAGCGTTCCCTATATCTTCAGCCTCAAGTATTTCTGTCAGTTGTTCTACTTTGCCACTTCTTATTGAAATTAAACGGATTGGATCTAGCCTCTCAAATTGATTACGACATGCTCAGTATGTCAAACTCTATGGCAACACTTGACACTGAGCAACTAGACGAGTCTTCCAGCGTCCCATGTGGTATTTGTGAAAGAACAGTGGGATGGAGCGTTCAGGGTATCGAGTGCGAAACATGTGGAGGATGGTTTCATGCATCATGTCAGAACATTGGAACCCAGACATACTCCGACCTGGGAGCCTCTGATGTTAAATGGATCTGTGAGCTATGTAAATCACCAAACTACAGCTATGTGGCCTATGACCTACATGGAGTTGAGAGTGATGCTACTGCAAACTCTGATACATCAAGCTGTGGAGACATTACTTTCTGTTCGGATGAATCCTTCCACCCGTTCCACAGTTCTACCCCAACACGCCAAAGCCAACAAAACAAGAACATAAACCGACCGTTACGCATACTAAATGTAAATTTTCAGTCAGTCCGTGGAAAGGTGCCTGAACTAGACAACCTTATTCAGAGCCTTAGGCCAGATATAATTCTAGGCACAGAAACCTGGCTGGAAACATCCGAAATTAGCTCCAGCGAAATTTTTCCTCCTGGCTACTCCAAGGTATACAGAAAGGACAGAAACAAGTATGGCGGGGGTGTCCTCGTTGCTGTATCAGATTTCCTGGATGCTACAATGGAGGCTAGCCTCGACAGAAACTGTGAGATTGTGTGGGCCAAGGTGAAGCTCAGAGGGAGAAGGGACCTGCTGATTGGTAGTTATTATAGACCACATGTAGGCCTCGAGGACAGTCTGAGAGAGATGGCAGAATCAGCAAGATTGGCCTGTCAGTCCAGAAATGCTATTGTCGTCCTAGGGGGCGATTTTAACCTTCCTGACTGGAATTGGGAGAAGAAGGAACTGAAGCCTGGATCATCTTACCCAAATATTCACCGACAGTTCATGGATATCATAAGCGACCTTGGGATGGAACAGATAGTAGAAAAACCCACAAGAGGTGAAAACACCCTGGACATAATAGTTACAAACCATCCTTCCTTGTTCCCTCGTGTGGAGATTGTACCTGGTTTGTCCGATCATGATATCCCTTACGCTGAACTCCAAATTAGCAACCCTCGTGTTCGCCAAAAGGAACGCCAGGTCTTGTGGTACAAAAAAGCCGACTGGGAAGGCCTTCGGAAGGCGTCAAAAGAACTATCCAAATCAACCCTGTCCTCTCATGCAGATGACCCAGATGTTGAGGCCATCTGGTTGGACCTGAAAACAGGACTGTTGGAAAGAGTACAGAAGTACATTCCTTACAGGAAGATTCGTGCTAGGAGTAGTTCACCATGGATAAGCAACAAAACCTTGAAGCTAATAAGGAAAAGAAACAGAATTCACAAGAAGTACAAGAAAACAGGAAGACAAGACTTGCTCCAAGCTTTCAAGTCTCTTAAACGGCAAGTCCAACAGCAGTTAAGACGACAATACTGGGATTATGTCCAGGGTCTGATTACAGAGGATTGTGTTGATCAACCTAAACCAACAAAGAAGCTCTGGGCTTTCATTAAATCTAAGAGGAACGAGAACCCAGGAGTCTCCCCTCTGAAGGAAGCAGGAAAACTCGTCACAGACGACAAAGAGAGGGCCGAGATCTTAAACCATCAATTTCAGTCGGCATTCAGTGCAAGAGAAGACTTCAGTGAGGATGAATTCAAGCTTAGAACCCAGATGCCTCCACGAAACCCAGAACAACCTATTCTGGAGGACATCATCATCACAACTGCAGGTGTTGAAAAGCTTCTCCGTAACCTTGACCCTAGTAAGGCAAGTGGACCAGACCAACTTAGTCCCCGCGTCTTGAGAGAGGTAGCTACAGAGATAGCACCATCACTTGCTTTCCTGTACCGAGTTTCACTAGACAAGGGGGTCGTCCCCTCTGACTGGAAGTGTGCTCACGTCTGTCCAGTCTTCAAGAAGGGTGAACGTTACAATGCAGAGAACTACAGACCAATATCATTAACCAGTATTCCATGTAAACTTTTTGAACATATCCTTGTTAGTGAAATCATGACCTACTGTGAAGAATTCCAAATCCTGTGCACGCAACAACACGGATTTCGCAAAGGTAGATCATGTGAGACCCAGTTACTGGGGCTGGTCGACGAGGTTTCAGCAACACTTGAAAATGGTCATCAGGAAGACTTGCTAGTCTTAGATTTTTCTAAGGCTTTTGATAAAGTCAGCCATAGCTTACTGACACACAAACTGAAGTACTACGGCATTGACGGGAAAATCAACACATGGATCAGTAAGTTTCTGTCTGACAGGAAGCAAGCTGTACTTGTCAACGGTTCAAGGTCAGAGTACGTCTCAGTGGAATCAGGAGTTCCCCAAGGATCTGTCTTAGGTCCTTCCTTGTTTCTACTATTCATAAATGACTTGCCGACAGGGCTATCTTCATCATCAAGGCTGTTCGCAGACGACACAGCATGCCACGACACCATCAAGGTTGCACGTGACCAAATCAGACTCCAAGAAGACCTTGACAAACTCGCAGAGTGGGAGTGGCGTTGGAAAATGTGTTTCCATCCCCAGAAATGCTCAGTTGTACACATGACCCGAAAGAAGAAAACCTTGGAACAGGACTACTACCTACACGGGCAGAAACTCCAGTCGGAAACCCGGGTGAAATATCTTGGAGTTACCCTTACAAAGGATCTGAAATGGAGCCCTCACATTTCAAGTATCGCAAACAGAGCCAACAGATCACTTGGCTTTATCCGTCGTAATATAAAGATCAACAGTAAAGCCATCAAAGAGGCAGCTTACAAAGCATTGGTGAGATCCCAACTGGAGTATGCAGGCACAGTATGGGACCCCTGCAACATCAAGGATACTACTACTCTAGAGAAGGTGCAACGAAGAGCTGCCAGATGGGTTTGCTGTCGTTTCCGTCAGACATCTAGCGTTGAGGGTATGCTGGAAGACCTTGGGTGGGAAACACTACAACAGAGGCGGAGGAAAGCAAGACTCACTTTATTTTACAAACTGCATCGTGGTATGATTACTGTTGACTCCTGTAACCTACCCACTGTTAGTCTACACAGAAGACAAACAAGACGGTCTCACCACCTGTCCTATGACATGGCCCTTAGCAGAACGACATACAGGCAAATGTCTTTTTTCCCAAGAACTGTAGCAGAGTGGAATTCCCTGCCTGTAGAGATGGTAACTGCCCCAACACTCGAGTCTTTCAGAGAAAAGTTGAGCCACCTACAGTAGATTACAAAGCAGACTGACCAAAACCACACCACTTCATTATTTCCTGAACACCAACGAATCACCCCCAGTAACAGCACTCCAACAAGCGTGGCAAAGACATCAATATGTTGATGGTGGCCACCCAACCACTAAGAAGAAGAAGAAGAAGAACCTGACTTTTGCCTGTCATAAGTTGCAGAAAGTTTGTGGCACCCCAGCTGTATATATATATATATATATGGAATATATGGAATATTATATGAAATATAACAGTTATATATATATATATATATATATATATATATATATATATATATATATATATATATATACACATACATACATACATACATACATACATACATACATACATACATACATACATACATACATATATATATGAAATATAGTCATACTTTTCTCTTAATATGGAATCAAATGCATGTACAATAATATATGTATTTCATACCTGGCAGAAGAAAACCAGCAAAGAATAGCAGTCGCGGAGGATTATCTGAGGAAACATGGATCTCACGACAGGGTCTTCAGACGACTCAATCGGATGGTACAGAAGCAGATCCAACCACAGCTTGTCATCACCGTGGTAACAGTTGCCAGGCAACCACAAAACGGTTTAACTGAACCTAGGTACCTGACGCAGGTGGTGACACAGTTCGTGGAACTACTCGAACATGAGGGAGACAACGTTGTGTTCCAGGTGCGCCACCAAGGTTTCTTATTGCTTACTAATACTATCTCCTGAAGTCTATAGCGTGTTATGTTGTGTCACATACCAGTGTTCGAAATACTTTTTTGAACCAGGTAGCACAGTGTGCACCTTTGAGTTCAGTGGTACATACTTTCAGGTTGTGTGGTGTGCTACCTGAGTCAGGGAGCAACTAGCGCACAAGAAAATCAGGTAGCAATTGCTAGTGTGCTAGTGGGTATTTCGAACACTGCACATACCGACATTCTGTCAGGTCTGAACAGGTTGAAAATGAGAAGGGAGATTTGGATCATATTATTGTTAGGAAAATGATAATCCATTGGTTAAAAAGAGTTAAAATTGAAGCTTAGATATTGTAAATAAGTCGGAGTTAGGATTTATATATATGGTTGCAGACTCCATTGACAAGTTTCCTTGTAAGACTACTTTCTTTTGCGGAAGGTAATTTAGCAGGTTATAGATCTAGAGCAGTGTTGATTGATATAGGAACGATCGTTTCAGCCTCTCTGTTTGGCATTTTGGCAGTGTGAGAATGTACTTACAGTTTCTAATAATATAAGTGTCCTTTCCGTTTCTTCTTGCCTGAAACTTGAGACCATGTAAAAAGTGCAGGGGATGGTCGCTTGCCTGCGTCTGGGTATATATTCAAACAGACAAAATCTTACAAAAGCAGGGAATGCTGTTGCACCCCTGAATTGTGTGTTCGATTTTTACAATTGGTTTAAAAAAAAAGAAAAACAACAAGACAAGTAAACAGAAACACACTATATACAAATATGTACAAACATTTAAAGTAGAGTTCTCGCTGCTTCCTCCTGCCGTGACTGGAGTGTGGGCAGAACCAGCGGTACAGACGTCGGGCTGTTGTTGTTTTTGTTGACGATTCTCATGGCTCGTTTTTGCACAGCCTCGAGAGCCTTTCTTTGCAAGTCATTACATCCTACATATACAACATTTGCATATTTCTAATACCGGCCTTACAAGGGTCGTGTACACAGTGACCAGCACGTCGGCAGAACGTAATGCGCCTGCGCAAAACTCTGATTTTTCACGTTTTTCATTGGATGTTTGGTCTGAACGTTGCATCAAAATTTTGCCTGTTGCAGACGATATCTTTTCCTATACAACATCTGAAAACTACAGACAGGCTGTCAACCTTATATGCTCTAATACAACCTTATATGAGACGTTCTGCCAAAGTGCTATGCACAATGCATTACGGGTTTAGCGCAGGTGCAGTACGTTCTGCTGACGTGCTACAGTGTGTCAGTGACCATTAGTCTTCAGGAGGCATGCTGCCCGTGGCCAGGAGGCAAAGGAAGTGTAGGCACCTCAATATTATTAATGCCTTCTTTCATACACCTTCTAGGATACACACCACCTTTATACAAGATGCAATTGTGATGGCCTTTATCAAATAGCACAATGTGAGTGAACAAGACAGTTCAGAAGTATAGGATATACATGTATAGCAGTTACGTGTACAAATGTATATGCTGTTTTAATTGGTTCATCATTCACATCACAGGTATGTAATGTGCACTTCCCGCCAGAAACTCACCACGAGGCAGTCTTCCTGTCCAAGTACGTTCCCGTCGTGCAACGGGAGAGTAACGAGGTAACTTCTGTAAACTTTTTGTCAGTCTGAATTCAGCCCTGCATTTCTGTCGATTCCTTTGTAATTTCACATGACATCTCCATCGTTAAATCTACAATTAGAAGGTAATTTGGATAAGTAGGATGAAATTATGACAGTCATCACTTACACCATCTGCACACCAAAAATCATGATTCATGACAAACTGTTAACCTCTTCTTGAGTTTTTATCTTCTAAAGCCTCAAACAAATACGATCTCTGCAGTTCCAAAACAGCTGCTAGGGGCCTAGACCTATACCACTTCTTTGTGAGACCAAGAGCTATGTACTATTGAAGAATCATGATCCTAGCATATCCAGAACACTCGGAGATATCAAAATTGGCAGTACTGCTGCAGTACCAGACAAGGCTGCCAGGGGTTCCATAATTGAAGTCAATTTTGTTTGCCACACTCCAAATATGATACGGATCCATCCACAACTTCTCCAGTTATGCTGTCTATAGACACACTGACAAACGGCACCAAAAAACATAACTTCGGGGGAAGTAATATTAGCCAGTGCTTTAAATGCTTCAGATCTATGTTACATTAGATTCACATTTTATTTTTCACTCAAACAGGAACAAGCAGACGAAGAGGACCCTTTCGAGAGAGAAAAGATAGATTATACTTTTTGTCTGGAAAAGAGTGTGGAGCTGAACCCGGAGTATGTGTTAATGGTGGAAGATGACGCACTTCCGACTCCCGACATGCTCCACGTCCTACGCCACAAGCTGCAGTACCGACTGAAACTGAGAATTCGCCAGGGGGAGCTTGTACACAACAGTGATGACTGGGCATTCATGAAGTTGTACAACATAGAAAGATGGCAAGGCTATGGGAACGACGTCAGGTCTTTTCTAGAACTTACAGGAGCTGGGCTTTTGGGCGGGACTGCTTTCCTTCTTGCATTGCAAAGAAGGGGACTAAAGACACAAAGGAGATTTGTAATTTTCACTCTTGGGTTTGTGTATGTGGTACTGTTGTGCTGGACGGTTGGTAGGCAATACTTACTGCAGTTTCGTCGACTCTCCGTACAGTTGTACACCGTCACGACCGGTCCCTTCTGTTGTACACCCGCAGTGCTCTACCCAGTAAACATGGCGGCGGAAATAGTGGCCTTTTTGAAGTCGGGCACTTGTGAGGAAAGATACCCCCTGGACTTCGCTCTTTCGGACTTCGCCATCGACAAAGGATTAGCACGATACAAGGTGGAGCCAAACCTTGTACAACATGTGGGGCTGGTGTCCAGTATCAGACCCGACCTCAGAGACCTGTTGGAGTTGTAGATTATGTTTTTATTTAAAGTTAAAAGTTAAAAGTGCCTTCCCACATCAGGTGACGCATAGGGCGGCGCCCATCTCCGTTTTCAGTTGCCCTGGGCCACACAGCAGTGCAATTACTACAGCAGGGGGCAAGCCCGCTGGTAGTGGTGTGTGTGTTCAACTCCCATACGCTTTGCCAAATGCTGAGTGATAAGCAGAGAAAGCAGTATGTACCATTTTTAAAGTCTATGGAATGACTCAGCCGGGGATCGAACTCATGACCTACCGAATGCAAGGCGAGCACTCTACCCACTTGGCCATTGCACCGGTCTTATGAGATAGTGCTGTGTACCTAAACCCATGTTTAGGTTCAGGTCCGGATTCAAGTCCTTAGGTTTAGGTTCAGTTCCGGACTTGTAAGTCCGGACCTAAACCCAAGGTATATACAAAATTGCATGTTGTCAACCTTGCAATGTTGTCTGGGAGAAACTGTACATGTGGCCACATAACATGGAGGCTGACACTTGACAATGCCCGATGGCAATGTTTTCTTCATTTTGCAGGACAGATTTTGGGATCTATGGAAGGTTTTATGTGGTTCGGAACGAAAAGGGGTAACGTTATGTGACATGTTTTTTTTTTTTCCAACCAAGTCTGGAATTGGTTCCCGCCATTCAGTTTTTTTTGGACTTGAACCTTAGCCTAAACGTTTTTACAAGTCCGGAACTGAGTCCAGCAAACCGGTACACAGCACTAAGTTGTAGATTATGTTTTTATTTGCTGCTCATAAATGTTATGATCACTTTATGTCTCAGGAATCCTTCTGTACAACAAATTGTTTACTGGTATATTGCAGCAAAAGCTATAATGTTTTGTTTCTTTGTTATATACTATTCAGGGACATAAGACATTGACAAGAATATTTTATTTTCTACTTTCCGATATTCCAATTTTGATGCTTCTATATTTACTGTCAAGAATATTGTATTGTATATTCATTTATCTATTTGTATTATTTTCTATCTTGCAGTCTTCTTTCCTTCCTTTGGAGAGCATGAAATTATGTATGAACATTGAAAATATGAAATTGTCTGCATTACTTTAACATACAACTCTCTCTTTGTTGTATAAACTACATTCTACTGCAAAAAAAGTGTTCATTGTCTATTCTTCATCAGTTGTATTATTGTATTAGTTGATGAAAAAATGATAGATGATAAACTACTCCATAACTACTAATTAAATTATAAAAACATTCCTGTGGACATTCCATGTCCCAAAGGTTTCCAGGAATTTCACTGAGTAGGAATGTGGGCATAGATTGGGGTCAGCAAAATTCCAGAGCTGTGAGACTTTCCTGTGGACATTCCATACCTGTGGATAAATTTCCTGTACAATTCCTAAGCTCGCCCCTTAGGCGTCGCCAAAAATGTATAATTTCATTATTTGGAAACATCATTAATGGCTATTAAAGGAATGAGCTCGTGGAAGTCTTGTTTCAGATTGCAACGTAGGAATTTCCCGAAAAATGAACTACACCTGTATGAGCAAGGGTGTAATCAAGGTGTGCCATGCTTCGTAGGTTCTGATTGGTTACTTGAAAAGACGTCACTACGTAAGTCAGAGTTCACCAGGGGTCATCACAACAACACGAGGGAGGGCGCAAGGCAAGGAGAGCACGTACTTGGCCTGATTTCTTCACGTCCTGGGTTACTGTTGGTAAAATAAGAAACAGTTATCAAGGTAAGTCAGTGATCTACGTTGTAGGAAACACATTCAGCGTCGGGCAACGAAAAATGAGAATCCCTTGTAAGTAAACAGACTGTTTGCAAATTGTAAATAGTAGCCGTGGCGTACCCCATTCAGACATGTAGTACAGTCGGGCTTACAAGTCGTGGCGGTGTTCATAGCGAGTTTGTAACTTCCATCGATCCTATGTAACGTAACCCCTGCATAATTTGGCCCAAAGTTTTTCTTACGGTGGTTTCTTGACGTCAGCAAACTCCAAAATATTAGCCAAAAAGGCCGCGACTCGATGCAAAGTACTCGATGAAAAATGGGGTCAGCCGCCATTTTCGGGTATGATATTTAGGCCATCGGGCAGCTGCGCTTGCATAGAGTAACAAATATAAGTAACGGTATTAATTTGTAGCTTTACGGCTAATTTATATACAGATTTGTTACTGATTTTGCGATAGCAAAATGTTGTATATTGATTTAGCGTGCGTCCCTGGGCGCCGCCATGTTGGATTTTGATGTCATGGCATTCAATAACACACTGTTACAATCCATTATAGCCCTCTAAAGTGGATAACGAAAATGCGAGACTCAGAGCTATGTGCTGCCATGTGGAGTGGGAGAACTGGTCTGATCCAGTTCTCACCCAATGTGACCCCTCTGGGTCACTGGGCTGTCCTATTCTAATGATGGGGGGGGGTCTTTTGATTCTTACAGCACTTACACACAGTTTCCCCCGACATTGCTGATTTCTGCTGATGTCTGGACGGCGATGTCGGGACGGCTTTATAGTTTTATACACACAGCCAGGAAATATGGCAGAACATCCGTGGTGCTTGGATTAAGGGCCAATTTATACACAGGTTTTCGCAACAGCGGTACTGGAGATGTCGGGACTGCCAACAGCGGCGGCAGCTTTTTTCAGTGTGTAGAGAGGAATTTTATGGTCTTTTCCTTGACAGCGGGAGAAAATATCGCGACAGCTCCGGAGTAGTCGCCCGACGGCTCAGCAGGAGTCCTGACAGCTTTAGCACGCATATAAAGCCAACCCATCGGGCTCGCATGGTTGGACAAAAATCTAGGTCAGCGGTTATATGCAAATTTCCGTATTTCATCCGGAAGACTCGCCATATTTGTTGTTTGGCGCTCTGTTCAGATTCTATTTATACATGTATAACATTATATGTAAAAGTACAGGACAAGTTGCTTGAGTGTTGAAGTGACCAAGGATTTCTTTTCTTCTTGTCCGAATTGCTGCAGGAGAACCCCCTAAGACAGTACATTGAGGGGACAATAGCACCTGGTACACGTGTGGAACACACAGCTGGTACCACAGCTGTAGCATGTGGGCTGTACACCTGGAGCAGCTGGCCAAGGGTACCACATTCCTGACCCAACACACCTGGCTTCAACATGGCAGCTCGACTCTGCGCATGCTTTGTGGTGCCAGTCGCAAGAGTAGCACGGACTGTTCGGTTATGGCAATACGGAGGGAGGATGGCGGGACATGGGAACGGCGGGCACCACTTAGCCCCGCCCACGTGAAGAAACTGGTGCGCGGAGGAGTCAAGGTTCTGGTCCAGCCGTCCAATAGGAGGGCATATCCCATGCAGGTCTGTAATGCTGGGTGCTCTGAAGTTTGACTGCATGAGAAATGCTACAACTGTAAGTTAAATTAGCAGAGATAAAGACTAATTCACTTTGAATACTTCAGGAAGGTAGGTGTAAAGTGTAAGCATTGCTGTCCTGTTGAATTTTCAAGACAGTTTTGACAAATTTTCCTTTGCTAGATACATGTTGTAAGGCCACACCAAGTAATATTTATGGATGACGTCCTCTGGAGACCCTAAATCTAAATCGCGGAAGAAAAACAAGATGGGCCGAAAAAACAAGATGCCTAGATTTGAAATATTATAAGGGACGACAAATGTTAGGACACAAATTGAATGAGAGAACACAGTGTAACAACCAACAAGTCTTTTATTTGTCATGAAAATAGCAATAAATTAGTGGAACAGCAGTTGTCGTCCTGTTCTGTTTCTTTCCTTTCAAGTTTCATCCCATCTTCCCTTTATCTTGCGATTTGCAGTACTTTCGTGACTCTTTGGTCATAGTTACAGGAAGCGGAATTTCTTGTTTTTTTTCTGGGAACAGGCCAAAATCAATGCGCGCGCGGACCATAAATATTACTTGGTGTGGCCTAATACAGGAGTATGAGTTACAGTAGTAAAAAATGTTACAAATCTGCCAAAAGATGACGCTCACAAACACAAATTAAAGAACCATTCAAACCCATAAAAGCTGCTTGTTGAAGCGAGTTGAAGATATTCGAATGTATCAAACATACTTACATAAAGCAGGTAAATTCTGGTCGTACATAAAAGGCCTGAGGTGACCGTGAGACCTTGTCGGGGTAGCATCTATAGGAACCATTATCAGTGAAAAAAAACAAAAACACTCAGTTCACAGTTTCAAGGTGTTTTCATTACAAACATTGCAATTCATCGCAACCTGAGAAAAAAAAGTATTTCAAACCCAGTACATGTAGTACCATTATATTCTAATATCATGATCAATGTCACTTATGAATAATGTTGTATTGGTTATATGGCTGTTTCTAAGGAGACCTAGCCTCCCAATATGTGTATTTAAAGGAACGCACCACAAAATTTTAAATTCATTATTTTCAAGTCTACACATTAAAAAGTTGATATATTTCAATTTTTACATTAGTCCGCTAAATAATTACCCTGTGCACGCGTTTGAACTTCGCGCTCTCCTAGCTCACCTGCCGCGATGGCAATGATTAATGCTTTGCTCTGACATCACCGTTCCGAAGCCGCTTATTTGCATATCACAGTCCAGTGATCTCCCAGTGGCACTGCCAATATGCAAATAAGCGGGTTCGGAACTGTGACGTCAGAGCAAAGCATTAATCATTGCCATCGCGGCGGGCGAGCTAGGAGAGCGAGAAGTTAAAACGCGTGCACAGGGTAATTATTTGGCGGACTGATGTAAAAATTGAAATATATCAACTTTTTAATGTGTAGACTACTAGAAAATAATGAATTTAAAATTTTGTTGTTGCGTTCCTTTAATATGCATTTGTGTGCTGCCATTTCTGCCTGCCATGTTTGTTGTAAATATTGTTTCTGACCAGGAGTATAAGAAAGCCGGTGCAGTGATCCAAGAGGACTTGTCTGAAGCTTGTTTGATCATGGGGGTGAAGCAGGTTCCCATCGATGGACTACTGCCAGAGAAAACATATGCCTTCTTCTCCCACACTATCAAGGCTCAGGAGGCCAACATGGCCATGTTAGATACCATCTTGGATAGGGTAAGACACCAGAGTGAAAGTGTTGGCTGAACATGTTCTTGCAGTGTTCGAAATACCCACTAGCACACTAGCAATTGCTACCTGATTTTCTTGTGCACTAGTTGCTCCCTGACTCAGGTAGCGCACCACACAACCTGAAAATATGTACCGCTGAACTCAAAGGTGCACACTCAGTGCTACCTGGTTCAAAAAAGTATTTCGAACACTGTCTTGGCTTGATTGAGATTTTCAGACATTTTGAGATTTTCCGTGAATAGTTTCATCAGGTTGGTAAGTCACTGAATAAAGAGACTCTTTCTACACAGCCAAGTGTTTTATTCAGACGACGTTTCGGTTACCATCAGAATTGCCCTGAGGAAGGTGACAGAAGGTCATCGAAACGTCGGCTGAACAAACACTTGGTCGTGTAGAAAGAGTCTCTTTATTCAGTTTGAGATTTTTTACTAAATGAATGTGGTGGATCAGTGTTCTTGGAAAGTTCTACACTGGCCCATCTACAAATGTATATTGTAGGGTTTCCCCAGCCTTGTAACCAGTGTTCTTGCTAGCCTGAATTTTCTCTGAATTTCAATTTTGTTTGACATAAATCTTGACTCTCTAAAACGCTATTTCCTGCATTTTGAGGGACAAATTTTGCAGGTAGACTAATAAAGCTTAATAGTTTAATGACACCTCTTTCCATATCTTTACACTCCGATTTTTGTCCATCAAAGATGACGGATTGGGCTAAATTTTTGTTCACCAAGAGTGGCAAAATTCCGTCAAATAACAGAAAGTGCTGGCTAGAACACTGCTTATAACCTCCATTAACATTTATCTGCTGGTTTACATAACGTTATACATGTAATCCGCATGGAAAACAGAATGTTTGAGAGATCTCTAGTGCAGCACCCCCAGGTATGCACAGTTTAGATATGCAGGACTTAACTGCATTATACTGGGGATGTTACATTGGAGACCTGGAGATGCATTTTTTCAGGATGGTGGATATCTAATTTGTGGCGGTATTATGTTAGTGGATGTTACCAGCACGTCGGCAGAACGTACTGCGCCTGCGCAAAACCCTGATTTTTCACGTTTTCGTTGGATGTTTGGTCAACGTTGCATCAAAATTTTGCCTGTTGCAGACGATATCTTTTCCTATACAAAATCTGAAAACTACAGACAGGCTGTCAACCTTATATGCTCTAATACAACCTTATATGAGACGTTCTGCCAAAGTGCTATGCACAATACATTACGGGTTTTGCGCAGGTGCAGTACGTTCTGCCGACGTGCTGATGTTACCTTTTTTCCTCATCCCAGCAAACCCATGTTCACATCATGGTTTGGTTTGAACTGATTAACTGTAGGGTATAAAATTATAATTTTTGTCACTTACATATATTACTGTAGCTATAAGATTGAATTCCATCAAGTGACAGAATGATGCATGGATGTTCAGGAAATCCCTGACATATAATAATCTTTAATTTATAATTATTGTCTGGTTATGAAATGTTGTAAATTTTATTGTTTCTGCTGAGTCATATAACAGGAGGTGCCCTAACATTGCACTTGACATGGATTTTTTTTTTACCGATCTTATGATGCATAAGTACACCATATTTGTTGCCACTCACTGAGCAAAATTACAAATTTTTAAGCATGCTAAGTTAGGGCACACTGTCTAGCATACATCTGTACCACATTCACGAAGGTACATTCACGAAAACGTCTCACAACGTTTGCCGCTTGTATTGCAGAGCGTGAAGGGCTCATGAACTGTATGAATGCATTTCTTATCCAAGTATGTTCTTTACATGAATGTTTTCAAAATTAATTCATCAAAACCTGACCACTCTCTGACAACTAGCGATGGAGCACCATGAATTCGAGCGCGTAAAAAAAGTGTGCAATGTTATTAGGGCACCCCCTGTTATCCAAGTTCTGTGAAATAAAAGTTTATGAGGGCTTTTCCATTTCAAAATCTTAGAATGGATCAGTGCAGAATAGTCCACTTCCCTTGGGTTTCAGTTGCAAGCTCCCATGTATTGTGTTCTAGATTGTATTTAAAAAAATTTTTTCCTTTACATCCCCTTCCAACCTTTTTTTACATGGAACAGCCCTATGATGTGTATGTTGCAGCAACCTCCTTGGTTGCAGTAATGAGCTGAAAATATAAAAGTCGGCCAAATATTTCAGCATACAAGGAAACTGTATATTAATAGTGTTTCAAAGTGTGTAACAGTGTATCGAACCTGACGTGTAATAAGTTGTGAGGAACAAGACTGATTTTTGTGACTTCTCTTCGTTCTTTTTATCAGAACATTCGACTAATAGATTATGAGAAGATGGAGGATGCTCGGGGGAGGCGGGTTGTGGCTTTTGGCAAGTTTGCAGGGGTGTCAGGTAAATTTACACGAAATATTTCTGTTATCAATTTGCATTAGGGCTACGTGTACATGTAGTAGTAGTAGTAGTAGTAGTAGATCCCATAACCTTGACGGTCGTAGGGGCATCATGACAGCCAGCAGCATGTCTGGACTTGCCACGATGATTCTTCAGGCTTATAATCTTGGCGGCGCCTATCTCCTCTCCAAAATTTTTGGCTGATACAGGTTCTTTTACGTCCTCGAGGTGTGGCTCTCCCCAAACACGGGACCTCCATTTTATGTCCTATCCGAGGGACGTCCCTAACCGAAGCTAGGTACTCATTTATACCTGAGTGAAGTGAGGAAAGTCGTGTAAAGTGCCTTTCCCAAGGGCACATTCAAGATTGGTGACATGGGTGGGGATCGAACCCGGGACCCCTTGGCCCTGAGCCGAACGCGCTACCGCTGCGCCACACGACCCCACAACATGTACATGGGCTACATGTATTTTATTCTAAAAGCTTACGGAAGGGGAGTTGTAAATTTTTTAAAAAATAATGCATGGGTAGCTGAGAGAACAATTCAATACATGGGAAGGCTGTGACTGAAATGAAAAGAGGGGAAGGGTCGTGAAAAAAAAAGGTCCTCAGTCACTGCATCCAGAGGTTTTGAAAAGGAAGAGCCCGCCTGTATTTTTTTCTCTTGTTAGAAAATCCGGCTGATAGATTATGAGAAGATGACAGACAAGCAGGGCAAAAGGGTAGTGAAATTTGGCAGGTTTTCAGGTGCACCAGGTAACGACTTTAGGCATATTACTACAATGTTGTTGTTATAAGGCCACTGCAAGTAAATTTTATGGATGACATCCTCCACAGACACAAAATCTAATGCGATAGGGCGGAAAAAAACAAGGCAGGCCAAAAAAAACAAGATTCCTACATTTTCAAATTTTGACGTCATAAACCTTGTCAAACAAGAATTGAGGGGACAAAACATGATATCACAACCAACAGGTCTTTTATTCCTGTATTCAAGAGTATTACCTACCCATGTAGATGTGTATACATTAAATTTTTTTCAAACTAGAAAAATTGGAGAAAAGAGCTTGTCGTACCATCGTGGGAGCTACTACACTGGGTATTCATATGCAATGGAGCACCATAGACTGTCAATACTTGTCATCAAACGCGAGCAATTGTGCCTCAAGTTTGCTGCATCCCTGATGGACTCTGAACCGATAGACATTTACGACATCTTTGCCCATTTTTGGCATGTTGACCACCGTCAGATCTAGAAGGCAAACAAAATTCTTATCTTTTTTTTTCAAAATCAGGCAAAAATCAATGCGCGTGCTGATGTCATCCATAAAAATTACTTGCTGTGGCCAATAAGAAAGAGTGTAAATTTTTATAGTCTAAGAGTAACTTGACATGTACAGTACTTTGTAATACATGACATGTATTTGTAGCATTACAGTAGGGCATGCTAGTATCACTCTAAAAAGATACTAAAGTCATTCGGATGTCTTGGCTAATTTGACAAGGTGATCTACACTTTTGTGTCCTATCTTGGTCCATACATTTTAAGCTTTACTGTTTTGTAGTGAAGTTTGTTTTACATTCCATGTTTTGAGTCAACTTTGCATCCTGGAGTGAAACTGACAACATGTGTTTTTCTAACCCCAGGAATGATCAACATCCTCCATGGGATGGGGCTGCGCTTCCTGGCACTGGGACATCACACTCCCTTCATGGTAGGCAAACAGAGATGGCAGACTTCACCCCCAGCTCATACATGTACATCTAGTGCTGTGTACCTGTTCACTGGACTCAGGTCCGGACTTGTAAAAACATTTAGGTTCAAGTCCAAAAAAAAAACTGAATTGCGGGAACCAGTTCCGGACTTGGTTGGAAAAATATACCCCTTTTCGTTCCGAACCACATAAAACCTTCCAATCTGTGCTGCAAAATGAAGAAAACATTGCTGCCATTGGGCATTGTCAAGTGTTGGCCTCCATGTTATGTGGCCACAGTTTCGCACAAAAAACATTGTAAGGTTGCCAACATGCAATTTTGTATATATCGTGGGTTTAGGGCCGGACTTACAAGTCTGGAACTGAACCTAAACCTCTGGACTTGAATCCAGACCTGAACCTAAACGTGGGTTTAGGTACACAGCACTATGTACATCCATATATATAATATATATATGAGAGTATAACACCCTTCCAGTCCCACAGACAAAAATAGCACCACTGGCCAGGGACGTATGACCATGCAGCATTTTGTATGTTATGATTGGCAGACAGACAAGCCAAAAAAATCCCTGGAGGGTGAAGTACAATTAAATTGAACCTTATGATGCCAGGAAAATAAAACTGCCACTACAGGCAGGAAAAAATGACCACTATTACCATGCATAGATCTATGATGCCTGCCATTATCATAACAGTCAAACTTACCCGAGTGCCCTGACATTTACAAGAATGTTGTCTTGTATTTTGAGAGTTACATGTACAAATATTTAAGACTTTGAGAGTTACATGTACATGTAAATGTGTACATGTAAATGCTGTAAATGTGGAATTTTTCTCAGTCTGTGAAATCATTGCTCTTGTGGATATGAGTAGATCTACATGTACATGTACATGTAGAGTAACACCGTTTTTGAATCTGTTCCCTTCTGCCCTGTCATACCCAGCATGTAGCTCAGAGTCACAACTATCGGAACAGTGAGATGGCGCGCCAGGCTGTCCGAGACTGTGGATACGAGATTGCTCTTGGTCTGATGCCACAGTCCATTGGTCCGCTGACATTTGTCTTCACAGGGTCAGGAAACGTGTCACAGGTGGGGACATGGACAATCATACATGTACATGTACTGAACTGGTTGATGTGGGGGGTTGAGAGCTTGTCGGCAGAACGTACTGCACCTGTGGGGAGAGCCACACCTCTTCGTGCGTGGGGTGTGGCTCTCCCCAAACACGGTACCTCCATTTAACGTCCTATCCGAGGGACGTCCCTAATCGAAGCTAGGTACTCATTTCCACCTGAGTGAAGTGAGGAAAGCCGTGTAAAGTGCCTTTCCCAAGGGCACAAGATCGGTGACATGGCAGGGTTCGAACTCGGGACCTCTTGGTTCCGAGCCGAACACTGATCTGCCGCTAGGCCACACGACCCCACGTGTAAGCTTAGACAGATATAGCTTGTTGTACTATAATTCCGATATATACACGTACATGTAGTATATAGTAGAGGGGATTCATTCCTCAAGCTAACCGACATCTTGCACACGCAGTCGTCCCTCAGTAAGACATCTGGAGCCGCATAGTTCCCGTTTAGAACTTTTATTCAGCCTGTCACACAACATGTAATATACACGTACATGTAGTTTGTATTTAAGGTGTTCCATGCACTGTTACTAGAGAGGTTACAGGATTGAGGACCATACTCTTATGTTTCAGGGAGCGCAAGAAATCTTCAATGAACTTCCTCATGAGTATGTCCACCCCAAGGATCTGAAGGAAGTGTGTGAAACAGGAGGTAAGTTTGACATGTCTTGGTCTAAATGACATTACATTGATTTTAAACAACCATGTATAGTTCATTTTACCGGAATCTTACCAATTGAAATATTATATGTAACCTTGACAGACAAAATCAACAAAAATCTTCGGAAAAATATAAAAACATCCAAAGAACCACCACCAGCCACTTTAACCCCATGATTTGCCTCTCAAAATCTGGGAAATTGCATTTTTGAAGGCTTGAAAATCCAAAATTTCCTGGGGGAGCATGCATATGCCTCCGGACCCCCCTAGATTGCGAGTGCCTTTGGCGCTCCTCCTCCAAATCCGATCACGAACCAGGGCTGACGGAAAAAAGATTTCAAGCTGGCTAGAGGCCTGTGTCTAAGTAATAATCATTGGTTTATTTCAAATAGCACAAACAACACATTCATTGACAAGTAAAACATTATATACAATATATACACGACGCCACCACTTCGCAGCCATTAAGGCTGAATTGCGTGAATTGCGTCTAATAATGGGTAAAATCTACGTGAACGCTACTCCATGTCATAAAAATTTACAGGTGAAAATGAGTATGCCAGAATGATCATTATGATGATCATAGGCATTAAAAAGAAAACCAAAACCATTGACCAGAATTCTGTTGTTCTCACAGATACCAGTCGATGTTACGCTACCGTGCTGAGTCGAAATCACCACCTGAAGAACAAAGACACAGGTGTATTCTCTGCAGAGGAGTATGACACACACCCAGAGAGATATATCTCAACCTTTGCACAGGAGGTACTGTGATCATAGGCTAATTGGGCCTAGGAAAAAAAATGTTGTGTTTCCTGTTTCAGTCCTGAAAAAATTAGGGTCGGTAGGTAGGGATTATCTTTTTTTTTCTTTTTTTTTTTTTTAGACTTTGGTGATCTCTAGTGATCCAACTTATACAAATACATGTACAGTATTTTAACAAAGTAAAAATTACATGAGGATACTTATATTTTCAATGTTAATGTTGGAAAACCGATTGTACAATGTTTCATCACTCGGGTGTCAGATCATGGAGCTACATGTAGAAAAGGTCGATCAGCTAGAAAAATTTATGTCCCTTGCAGGGGTTCACCCTTCAAAAAGGCTAGGGTCGGGCGGGAAACAGGAAACACAACATTTCTTTTCCTAGGCCTTGCTAAATGCACAGTCACATTTACGCACGCACACACACACACACACACACATACACACTGTATAGAGCTGTGTACCTAAACAAATACAGGTATGGGTATGGGTACAGGTACACGTGTTTAGGTACAGGTCCGAACTTCTTCAATAATGACCAATGAACGTACATTTGTACAACCAGGCTCAATTACATGATTGTACATGTAGCTATTCTTTGATTGTACATGTAGCTAGTATACTGTTTATGAGACAGTATCTTTTCCCTGCAGTACGCCCCCTATGTGTCCTGTCTGGTGAATGGAATCTACTGGCCTCCAAACGCACCGCGTCTCCTGACCTTCTCTGACCTTCAGCACCTCTTGAGTCCCGACATGGCGCCCAAACAAGTTCCGGAGGGTCCGGGCATGCCCAGACTGCCTCACCGGCTGGTGGCGGTGTGCGACATCTCTGCCGACCCCGGCGGTTCGCTGGAGTTCATGACGGAGTGCACCAGTATCGATGTTCCCTTCATTCTGTATGACGCTGAACATCACATCCTCAGACCGCGTACATCAAGGTACATGTTTGCATTTTTCTCTCTCTCTCTGTGTGATTTTATATTTTACATTGGTTAGAATCTAAGAACCTGGTCTAATATTTTTCTTCTCTGTGCAACCTACATGTACACGATACATGTAAATGTTCAGCGTGCAAAATACTAGGTTACCCGCTGCGCTGTGCAACCATATTTTGCTTGGTGCAACCTGTTTCTACACCCAGGTAGCCCAGTGCTCTATTGTGCCTAAATTTTGCGGTAAGGATGCCCCTTTCTTCCATTGGGAACTGTTTATGGAGAAGTTCCCATGGAAGAGCTCATCACTTCAGGAAAGGGGAAACAACTCTGTGTCAGAAATGTATAAATTCACATTGCATTCTAACAAAGTTTATCATAACGTAGAAGAGTTTAAATTTGGGGCAACCTGGAATTTTGATGGGCAACCTAGCTTTCATCCTAGGCTGGCACTGGGCAACCTGGCTCAAAAAAGTATTTTGTACACTGATGTTACACAATTGTTCATTGTACACAAAACCAAACTACGATCACAGCACCTCCTTTTGCTGCTACATGCATGTAACAAGGCCATTTCTGCTATGTTATAAACCATTACTTATTACTTCATATATCATTTGTGTTTTTATCTGTTTTGGCTGCAGTCTGTGTTAGTTTCTTGCACTTCTTTGCTGTTGGTTGCTTTTAAATATGCAAAATAAGCAAAATCAGGCCAAAGAAGAGGGAGACAGAAATGAATACGACTATCAGTTTGTTGAATGTTACTGTCTGAATCTGATGGTTCCCCAGCGAAATTTCAAACAGTAGTGTCACGTAAATCCAACCATCTTCAAAGTACTAGTATGTCACCTTCAGTTATGTCATTCTAGAGCTGCACCTTTTTTTCACCTTTTTTTCTTTGAACCATTGTTTGTATTTTGTTAGCATGTGGGCAAATAAGGAAGTCTAACCATTTGTGTGCTGTTCCTCTTCCCTTAGTCTGATTACCCCCTACGGTAGTTCAGTCACGCTGGCTGACCAGGACTCCAGCGAGTACCTGAGCCGCAGGCAAGCACCATTATAGCTTTATCGCCTTCACCATTATAGCTTTATCGCCTTCACCATTATACATTTGTACATGTAGCTTTATCACCTTCACCATTATAGCTTTATCGCCTTCACCATTATAGCTTTATCGCCTTCACCATTATAGCTTTATCGCCTTCACCATTATAGCTTTATCGCCTTCACCATTATAGCTTTATCGCCTTCACCATTATAGCTTTATCGCCTTCACCATTATAGCTTTATTGCCTTCACCATTATAGCTTTATCGCCTTCACCATTATAGCTTTATTGCCTTCACCATTATAGCTTTATTGCCTTCACCATTATACATGTAGCTTTATCACCTTCACCATTATAGCTTTATTGCCTTCACCATTATAGCTTTATCGCCTTCACCATTATAGCTTTATTGCCTTCACCATTATAGCTTTATCGCCTTCACCATTATAGCTTTATTGCCTTCACCATTATAGCTTTATCGCCTTCACCATTATATATGATCTTTATCACCTTCACCATTATAGCTTTATCGCCTTCACCATTATAGCTTTATCGCCTTCACCATTATAGCTTTATCGCCTTCACCATTATAGCTTTATCGCCTTCACCATTATAGCTTTATCGCCTTCACCATTATAGCTTTATCGCCTTCACCATTATAGCTTCATTGCCTTCACCATTATAGCTTTTTCGCCTTCACCATTATACATGTAGCTTTATCACCTTCACCATTATAGCTTCATTGCCTTCACCATTATAGCTTTATCGCCTTCACCATTATAGCTTTATCGCCTTCACCATTATAGCTTTATTGCCTTCACCATTATAGCTTTATCGCCTTCACCATTATAGCTTTATCACCTTCATTATTATAGCTTTATCACCTTCACCATTATAGCTTTATCGCCTTCACCATTATAGCTTTATCGCCTTCATTATTATAGCTTTATCACCTTCACCATTATAGCTTTATCGCCTTCACCATTATAGCTTTATTGCCTTCACCATTATTATATATAACGTTATCGCCTTCACCATTATAGCTTTATCACCTTCACCATTATAGCTTTATCACCTTCACCATTATAGCTTTATCACCTTCACCATTATAGCTTTATCACCTTCACCATTATAGCTTTATCGCCTTCTTCTGCCATGTCTGTTGTGTGTCTGTGTGTCTCACTGTCACCCCTAGATTCAATATTGTCTGGGATCATGTAGCATAATGGTTGGGTGTTTGGCCCAGAACCCATAGGACCTGGGTTCAAATCCACCAACATGCCCTGATGTTGAATGTGCCTCGCAAAAGGCACTTTACATGACTTTCCTCACTTCACTCAGGTTACATAAGTCACAAGTTTGAATAGTCCCATCTTGGAATGCAGGAGATGTATAGAAGTTCCTCATTAATCATGCAAATTAGATCATGGTTTGCATAATTGTCATCTAATTATGTCAAGCATCTCTTAAGCTACCTACAATTTACATACCAAAAATCACGATGACCTACCAACCAGTTCCTGAGTCTTGTGTTGTCCTCCCTCAAAGATTTTTAAACGAATGCCCCTGCAATCCCGAGCAAGCTGCTATGGGGATCTGTTGATCCATGAAATGTTTTTGTTATCTCCATGAAAAATGGAGATATTGTTTTGGGTCTGTCTGTGTGTCTGTCTGTGTGTCTGTCAGTTTGTGTTTCCGCATATTTGTGGTCAACATAACTTATGAAGGCGTTTATAGATTGTGATGATATTTGGTATGTTGGTAGGCTATAGAAAGGTCAAGGTCAAATATGGGCCTCCTGGTGGCTGACCTTGGTACTGCAGCTGAACTTTCGGTTTTTGTATCTTTGGTCCTGAACATGCTATGGTCTTGATTTCTTGGTGACATATAGCTTGTCCTGTCAGAAATAAGTGGCGTGGGTTTGGTCCCCCTAGTAGCTTGTCTTGGAACTGCAGGGGAGTTTCCGGTGAAATCTTTCAAATCGGATAAATCCAAAAAGTATTTTCATCATTTTGGTATGTAGGTAGCTTAGACAGAGATGAACATAATGAAATACAAATTATGCAAATGAAGACTTAATTTGCATAATTAAGGAGGAAATTTGGTAATTCCAGTGTTCCTTTGTGGTAAATGATGGGAATTTCATAGTTGTGACATGTGTAAGTTAGTTAAAGGTTAACATCAATATGCATATATTATGTTAATGAGTTCATTTGCATAATAAATGATGACATTGAAATGAAACATTGCCAAAGGATTGGACCTATATCAAATATATGACCTTTGTGTTCAGGAAACCATATTTCATGGAGATATATGTATGAGGTCTCCGAATTCTTGTTGTTGATGTAGTTGTTGTTGTAGTAAAGGTTCGAACTCTTGTTCCAGTTTTGCTGGTGACGGTGTTCTGGTGTGTTCCATAGACAACTTCCCTGCCCAGCTCCCACGTGAGGCTACGGACTATTTTGGAAACCTGCTTATTCCATATGTCTGGCAGATGGTGAGCATTTGTGGATAATTATGCACACCTCAATGTTCAAATCTTTGTGTATAAAAACCTTAAAGGAACGCAACGGAAAATTTCAAATTCATTATTTTCCAGTAGTCTATACACATTAAAAGTTGATACATGTATATTTCAATTTTTACATTAGTCCGCCAAATAATTAGTATATACCCTGTGCACGCGTTTGAACTTCGCGCTCTCCTACATGTGTAGCTCGCCCGCCGCAATGGTAATGATTAATGCTTTGCTCTGACGTCACCGTTCCGAACCCGCTTATTTGCATATTACAGTCTAGTGATCTCCCAGTGGCACTGCCAATATGCAAATAAGCGGGTTCGGAACGAAGACGTCAGAGCAAAGCATTAATCATTACCATCGCGGCGGGCGAGCTAGGAGAGCGCGAAGTTCAAACGCGTGCACAGGGTAATTAGCGGACTAATTGAAATATATCAACTTTTTAATGTGTAGACTACTGGAAAATAATGAATTTGAAATTTTCTGTTGCGTTCCTTTAAAGTTTGAGGGATAGTGAAGAATTGAATATTTTTATTGTAGTATCATTATGACTTTCTTTGTATTATTATTAGATTACTTAATTTTGATCAATTTTGATTAGTACAGAGGAGGAGGGCCTAGTGTAACCTATACTACTCTCTAAGCAGAGGTTTGTGTTTTGGCTTATTTTTGGCGTGTTTTTAGTTTTTTTTAATGGGGCTTTCTTTTTTGAAAGTGCAAAAAAGAAAGCCCGATAAAAAAACCTAAAAACATGCCAAAAATAAGCCAAAACCCAAACCTCTGCTTGGACAGTAAGTTGGACCAATTAAAAAAAAAAATCTTTCCCCTTTAACCTTACATTCATCTTTGCTACAGACAAGTTTTGTCTTTTTTTTTTAATGGACCAATTAGATATCTAGTTTCTTGTTTTGCTTGACATGTCTAGTTACATGTTACAAGCACTCTAATTTTTGCCTATTTCATCCTACAGCTGAAGTCCAGGGCTGACGTTCCATTTGAAGAACAAGAACAGCTCTTCTCTCCCACCGTTAGTGGTGTAAGTCTGCAGTCTGTCATTCTCTTTGGAAAGTCAGTAGGATACAAAACTAATACCTTTTTTCTTGCTGACTCTGGCCATTGATACTAGTGCTAACTTAAGGTGGCAGAACACAGTTTCCGCCCTATGGGGATTTCTATAGTTAAGGACCCCAAGGTGACTCACTTCGACACGGTAAAAATTATAGTAGGGTGCACTAGAGAAACAAGACCAACAGTTGTCTATATGTTGAAATTTACGGTATAATCTAAAAAATAACTGAAAACAAGAAAAAGTTATGGTTTTTTAACAATTTGCCGACCTCTTTTATATCGCCTCCTGCGGAGGTCAACTGAACTGCAGCCGGCTCACCCTGGAACGCAGTTGTGTAATAGGCGCATTTATACACGAACGGGAAAAACTTCACAATCCAAATCATACAGTCTAAAAGCTGATATGTTTCTACACCACACAATGCAGTTTACTCCTGGCTACCTATCATATAAGCCGTTCTAACCAGGCCTCAAGGATTTCGTCAGCACTACTTTGTATGCCCACATCATAGACTCTGGGGGTCGCCCAAGAATACTGTGTTCTGCGACCTTAAGGTCTCGGACCAGAGTTTTCTTCTGTGTTGGTAGCAAATTTGACACCCTAAGCCCGCCGGGTTGTCATGTGTGTAATAAACGCAGGTCGGGATTTTTCATTAATCTGTTTGAAAGGGGTGCCATGCCGCTTATCAATACACTTGATTGATATTTTCTGCGCCCGATTCATTTAGGAGTAAATAAGGCCTATAAATTAAAGTACATTTTTATGTAAGGGGTCCTTTTTTTCGTCATTTTTCACACATGGCTGCATGGAAAAAATGAATTTTCCCAGGGTAATGGCTTACCTAATGTTTCCGAAAAATGGGGAAAGATTAAAATCGATGCGATAAGTTTACCGTTACCTTCGATGACCCAAACACACCCACAACGCACATAGAACGCACCATCCCGGTGATCAGGCGAAAAGGCAACATTACCATCCGCGCGGACTAATACCAGGAAGTCTTCGCTGGACCACCAACATTACGCCACCTATAAAGGCTACAATTAACAGGATTTTCAGAAAATAAAAAGATATGTACATAGCTATTACGATATTAGGGATATCGCGACCAAAACATAAGAAACAAAGTCATGTTTCCGGCAATTTACTGCGCACTTAATTGGACTCTGGTCAGAATTAAACTCTGACCCGGAACCTTAATGTGAGAGCCCCCCCCCCCCCCCTCAGCAGGATAGGGTTCATTCTTGGAACACTATGCTTATATACCTGCTTCTGCATCCATACTCTGGCTTGACACCATCCTCCAAACTCTGTCTAGCTACAGTTAAACTTGTCTAAGACCACCACCCAGGGGACCCACCCAGGAAAAGTGGCCTTCTTAGACAACTGGTCTTCTTATACAGAAAAAGCATGGCAACAAGACAAGACACACACACAGATTTTTTTAGACTGAAGTTAATAAAGACTGATAAGTACACTGTGTATGCAAAATATGGAAAGCTAATTAAAAAATGTGAAACTACACAGTATTCATTTAGCCTGGAAAATGTCATAAATATGTGTCTGTTTCGGAGCGCACTGTCGCACGTTTGAGAATGAAGCGGTCGTCACAGGCAGAGATTGAGCCATATGCGGTCCCAAATAGTGCCGGTTGTGGTTGCATTGGAAAAGTGGTCGGCTTAGGCATGTCCCTTAATGCTTATGTCTACGGGGAAAAAATCGGGACCGAGAAAAAGAGGTCATTACATTGTATAACTAGATCGCCGGCTTATAGAGGGTGGTCGCTTGGGCAAGTTTGACTGTACTTCTCATCTTCCAGCACGGCATGCCTTATTAGATGTATAATGATGTTATGAAATGGAAACTAAACTTTAACTGCCAACAAGAAAGAATATTGGGACTTACCCCAAATTTTCGGTTGACTCCATCAACCTTGTTCACGGAATGGACCCGTCTACTCTTGGAACGTGACGTCAGAGACACGTGACCGTAGTAGCGGGTCATACGTGCCAGATAACTTGTGTCTCCCCCCGTCTCTGTTAAATTTGGGGTAAGTCCCAATATTCTTTGTAGTGTTGGCAGTTAAAGTTTATTAGTTTCCATTTCATAATGACTTGTACCAACACAGATGAACTTTCATGCTAAGTATAATGATGTTGTTTCTCACAGGCTGTGATTACATCAAATGGCACACTAACTCCAAGATTTGAGTACATCGCCCAGCTTCGAGCACAGAAGGAGAAACAACAGTTAGTAGAACCATCTTTAAATGTTTATGTTCATCCCTGTGTTGGGGGGGGGGGACCCAAAAGGAATAAACCACAAACACCCCTACAAATTTATCGAGAAGAGACCCTTCTTGGCAAAGGTAATTAACAGATCTGAATTCTTGATAATAGTTTAAATTAAACTATTATCAACCTTGTTATTAACAAGAGTTTTGTAATAAAAAACAATTATTAGTCCATAAAAATCCATTTTTAAAAGCCTGTCTGTGCACTGTTAGTAGAATATTCCTCAATCAGTGCCGATTTGAAAGATAAAAAACACATACCTTCGACCATAATTTTCGACGTCCACTGTACATCTTGATCACAGAGTGACCTAGTCTTGCAAGAACACTACCTGTGCACAATTTAGTAATTTTGTCTAACATATCCTTTCTCCCTTCCTTTATTGTTTCAGAAATAAAGCCTGAAGACATCAGAATGCTGCATATTTTCTCCAGAGATGTTATTTTTTCTGAAGGGCGTCAGATGAGATGCAGAAAGCAATGCAAACTTTTCTTGACTTTTATCGATTTTAATAGTGGCATCAGAAGAATATCCTTTGTAGGAAAAACCTACATGTATCAGTAAGTCGGACCTGTACCTGTACCTGAACAATTTGGCAAATTATTATGTTCTACTGAAATACTTCAATGACAGAAACATTAATAAAGTGTTGACAAACTTCACCTTTTTGATTCCTAGATGTCTGTTGGTAACGAAAATATGGAAAAATATTGTTGTGAAATGAGAGAGGCGGAAACTAAGGCAAATCTCTCTATTTTAACTCTAGATGTTCATTTTCCTGGCAGGCCTCCTTGTGTGTAGTGATCATCAGTTATGTAGTAGGTAAAGTAAGTAAAAAGTATGGATTTTTGTTCCGGTCAAAAAAAAACAGTCCACCGATGTTTCGTTTTTTTTCGAACCAGACCGATACTATTTTTCCGGTCTGTACCGGTCCAGTGTACGCACCCCTAGTGGGGACTGCTCAGTAACCATGAATGTGAACAGTATTGATATTTAGTCAGATCAACAATGTAAAAATAAAAGGCTATTCCTGTAAAGTAGAAGGGTTCTCACATGTCCTCTTTTTACTAGATTGATGTATTTGATGATATAGCAAGCATCTTTGATGGTTTCCTCTTAAATTTGGAAGAATTTGCTATTAGTTTCTCCTTTTATCAGAAGAGAAGAGAAATATTTCACCTCTAGCTTGATGAAATGGAATAGCCCACAAGGTCTACAAAGTCATGTATAAGCAGGTCAGCAGAACGTACTGCACCTGCGCGAAACCCGTAATGTATTGTGCATAGCACCTTGGCAGAACGTCTCATATAAGGTTGTATTAGAGCATATAAGGTTGACAGCCTGTCTGTAGTTTTCAGATGTTGTATAGGAAAAGATATTGTCTGCAACAGGCAAAATTTTGATGCAACGTTGACCAAACATCCAACAAAAAATGTGAAAAATCAGGTTTTTGCACAGGCGCAGTACGTTCTGCCGACGTGCTCCATGTATACATTCAGACGGAGGATTAAAAGGGCATTATGTAACATGTTTGCACCAAAAATTGAAATATTTTGATTGAAAAAATCTTTGTGTGATTGTCATTTACTTCCTCTTTTCAACATATTTGTGCAATTATCTCGCATTTCTGACATTTATTGTTGTCTGAGCCCACATACATGTACATGTAAGACGCTCTCAGTTTTGACACCACCACAAACTACCAGAATGTAAACAAACATGACTGACAGCTGTGTTTCAAGCTTTTAAACACACTTGTAAGGCATCATATTTTGTCACCTCCACTTTCTGAATGGCACTTATTTGCAATGCCTTACGGTTGATTCAACTTACTTTGTAAAGAGATGACCAGAAAATTGACTTTTTGTATCATCCTAATGTTACATAATGCAGCTTTAAGGTGATATTCAATGTACAAGGAAAATCTTATCTATTATAAACATGTAAGATACACCTATTGCAAATTAGTTATGTAATCATTGATCAGCAGAGATATGATTACGAACCATTTGTGTGATACATTAAGCTGGAACAGAAATAGAAATTCATTCTTTTTCCCCAACTTTATCGAACAATAAACAAACAAGAGTTCCACGATCTCATACCTTCGCCAAATGGCTTACATAGGTATGACGTTAACCATTCCGACTGACGAAATGATACATTTTTGTCATTGATTATGAAAATAAGATCCTCATTTCATTTCCATCATGGATTATATCAGTTGATCATATTCTCCACCCAATGACAGCCTTATCTTAACAAAAAAGGCTATTCTAGCACTTTCTCATAAATTATGCAAATGAGGTCATAATTTGAATAAATTATGCTTATTGATGTTCACCTTCACTCAACTTCCAAATGGGGGCCCAAAATCTAATCACTTCGATGTCTCATCAAGACCTACCGACCTACCAAATATGAAGACAATCCATTTAAGCCTTCTGGAGTTATCATGTTTACAGACACACACACACAGAGAGATACTCAATACATGAACGCCTCCGAAAACATAACCTTGGCGAAGGTAAAAATCTTCATGTGATTGTAATTTACTTCTCAGCATTTTTTTTTGCATTTCAAATTTCTGACATTTACACAAAAGAGTCATGTACATGTATGCTTGGTGCTAAAACAGCTCACATGAGGTGCACGTGCACTCAGTTTGTGGCACCACCACAAAATACAAGAATGTAAACAAACATGGCTAACAGCTGTGTTTCCAACTTTTAAACATACAGTACTCGTATGGTGTCAGATTTTGGCATATTTGCAATGGAGTAGGGTATGATTGCTTTATAAAGAAATGGCCAGAAAATTTACTTTTTGTATCGTCCTCATGTTACATAATGCAGCCAACTGATCAGCCAAGTTCTGCAGAACACCTCCCAGTCAGCCCCCACTAGCCTCTACCAGGCTTCGGGAGGGGGCTGAAAAGAGTAGAAATGGACCAAATAGCAGGGGAGTTGGTCCGCTTGAGAGTACATTTTCCCCCACTCTCAAGTGGACCAACTCCCCTGGCGTGTTATCCCTCTATTTGGCCCATTTCTAATCTTTTCAGCCCCCTCCTGAAGCCTGGTAGAGGCTAAGCCCCCACCTCACCTCAGGTGAACAGCTGGAGATTGGACTCAAAAAATTGCACACAGTGGGATAAACATTGGGGCGCACCTCATTCTTTGCTACATTTTAAAAACCTTTTCTTATACACAAAGCAGGTATCAAACCATAGCAATCAAGAAGTTATCAACAGGTGCTAGTATACAATCATAATTATGGCAGATCTGATGTTCCACAACTTAACTTTGCTTCCAAAAATAGACTCTGCCAGAAACTATTTCTTAATGATTTGTTTTTCAATTCAATTCAATTTCAATTCTTTATTTCCATACCAACATTGCAGACATACAAAATAGAACTATAATGTTGCCTGAATGGCATTGGTATTTACATCTGATTCATTACATTAAAATAAACACATAACATTATTACATACATTGTACATAAATACATGAATTATATACATACATGAACTACGTATATGAACGGTACATCCCAGGTATGACAGGTTTATACAGTCTGATTGTAGAGTCTGATAGACTGATGTAGGAACGAGTTCTGAAGTCTTTTTGTTCTGGCTGGGGCGATGGAGATGTGTTTTTGTTTCTGAAAGAGCGTCCAGTAGCATTACATTGTAGCTCTAGAGACAGGGACAAGGTCATGTAGGGGGTGGTCGTCCTGGAGCATCTGAGTAAAGAGTTTCACATGTTTGTTGATAAAAGTTGGGCATGTACATCCAACAATGTCAGTGGCAGATTGAATTGACTCGCCTCGGTATTTATGATGGCATAACGGTTGGCCAGTGACCTGTAACAACCGCTCACTCTGTGATTTATTCCGTGCAATGGCCAAGTAGGTAGAGTATTCGCCTTGCATTTGGTAGGTTGTGAGTTTGATCCCCGGCCAAGTCATACCAAAGAATACTGCTTTCTATCTGCTTAGAACTCAGCCTTTGGGAAAGCGTATGGGAGTTAAACACCAGTGTATACGAAATACTTTTTTGAGCCAGGTTGCCCAGTGGCAACCTAGGATGAAAGCTAGGTTGCCCATCAAAATTCCAGGTTGCCCCAAATTTATACACTTCTACATTATGATTAACTTTGTTAGAATGCAATGTGAATTCATACATTTCTGACACAGAGTTGTTTCCCCTTTCCTGAAGTGATGAGCTCTTCCATGGGAACTTCTCAATAAACAGTTTCCAATGGAAGAAAGGGGCATCCTTACCACAAAATTTAGGTAGTGCACTGGGCTACCTGTGTGTAGATATAGGTTGCACCAAACAAAATATGGTTGCACAGTGCAACTGGGTAACCTAGTATTTTGCACGCTGAACACGCACCACTACCAGTGGAATAGCCCTCTGCTGTAGTGATTGCACAACTGTGTGGCCCAAGGGCTTCAGAGATGGGCACCACCCTATGCACCATATAGGTGCAGGAAGGAACTTTGACTATAGGCCTACATGTAGGTTACTGGCCAGGCCTTATGTCACTGTTAACACCTGAAGATGGGCCACCAACTCTTAATTCAAATTCAAGAACTTTATAAATACAATCATGAAAAACTTAGCTTAGGCCAGACCAATTTCATTTGTTGCTTCTCGGATTTTTCAGAAAAAATATGAAGCGACAGGGCGAAAAAAAAAAATAAAAACAGGCCTGGGCATCCTATTATACTAATTTATAGCCCCAAATGTTAGAATAGGTGCCATGAAGTCAACACAAAAGACTGGGTTAAAATTTAAACAATGAATTTTGAACTTTTAATCAAATTTAACCACTGCGTTGGTAGATGTAACAACTGTAACAATTAATAAGAAAATGGCTTTCTTCAACTGTTGGAGGCAGAATATGAGCATTTTTAGTTGATTCAGAACCAGAATTTTTTTTTTTGCAAATCAGAAAAAAATGAAGAGGCAAATCCGAGAAGCAACAAATCAAATTGGTGTGGCCTAAGCTTAGCTGTTGTTTCAACCAGCTTTACCACAACACAGGCCACAGCAAGTAAATTTTATGGATGACATCCTCTGCAGACTCCAGATATAATGCGATAGGGCGGGGAAAAAAACAAGGGGGGCCAAAAAAACATGATTCCTACATTTTCAAATTTTGACGTCACATAAACCTTGTCAAACAAGAATTGAGGGGACAAAACATGATATCACAACCAAAAGGTCTTTTATTCCTGTAGTCAACAGTATTACCTGCCCATGTAGATGTGTATACATGTACATCTCCAAACTAGAAAAATTGTAGAAAAGAGCTTGTCGTACCATCATGGGAGCTACTACACTGGGTATTCATATGCAACGGAGCACCGTAGACTGTCAATACTTGTCATCAAACGCAAGCAATTGTGCCTCAAGTTTGCTGCATCCCTGATGGTCTCTGAACCGATAGACAGTTATGACATATTTTCCCATTTTCGGCTGGTTGACAACCGTCAGAAGGCAAAAAAATTGTGTGTTTTTTTCCGAAATCAGGCGAAAATCGAAAAAGTGCGCTGATGTCATCCATAAAAATTACTTGCTGTGGCCTTATGTGGAAACTTGAGAGACATATGTGGTACTAGTAGCACGTCGGCAGAACGGACTGCGCCTGCGCACCTGGATTTTCGCTGGATTTTTGGTCAACGTTGCATCAGAATTTTGCCTCTTGCAGACCATATCTTTTTCTACACAACATTTGAAAACTACAGACGGGATGTCACCCTTATATACGCGAATTCGACCTTATATGAGACGTTCTGCCGAAGTGCTATGCACAATACATTACTGGTTTCGTGCAGGCGCAGTACGTTCTGCCGACGTGCTGGTACTAGTTACTTGAGAGACACTGGTCAGTCACACAACCTTTTACAATGTACATCACTTCTACATTCAGACAGGCACAGCATTTAGCAGCACAATTCAGCATTACACAGTTTATCAAACTTTAAGCCAGCATTTTTTAATCATGTCTTGTAGCTGATTCTATATTCATTAGATACGCAAAACAAATATATCAAATTAATATACAATGCCAGGTCATCATAATATTAACTATAATTTGAATTAAGAAAATAATTGGATCAAGTATTTGGTTTGTCTTTAAATCAACAAATTTCCTACAAAATCAATGAAAAATGGGACTTAGTGTTCACAAATTTTTGACTGAATGGCACCTTCCATCCATGTGTGTATAATACCTTTTATATCATACCCGGGCGGCGATACAGTGTTCCCGACCGTGTTGTATTTTACTGTACGACTGGGCGTATAAACCGGGCTTCAATAGAACGATTCGAACACGTTTCGCCCCAACCGTGTGCGCCGCTTTCGAAAATTTGAATACAGGATTCGGACGTTGGAATTGATGTTGTTGCATTTTTTTTGTTTAGGGACACCAAATTTTTTGCTCATTTCGCATTGAAAGACGTGTTTTCTAGGGTGGGTATGATATATATAGAATACAACACGGTGTATTCCGCATCGCCCTTGGTCTCGGCCCTCCCGCGAGTCGCCTTTGGCCGTCGGGCGATCCGACTCGCGGTCGGGCCGATACCTCGGGCAATACGGAATACACCGTGTTGTATTCTATATATATCTTGCTCCTGTAAATCTGGTGTATGGCTGGGGAAAACCCTGCACAATGATCCATACATGTATATAACCAGCTAAAGACAGGCACACAATCTAGGCTTTATGTTGGATACAGATATCTGACAAAGTGTGGTGATTTTTTTGTGCAATCACCGAAAATTATTCTGCAAATCTTGACATAACTTAAAAAGAAAGCTTCAAAGGGGGTCTTGGTCAGATAATTTGTTACTGGTACAATTGACCTAACAGTGTCAAGGCATTGTCTATAACTGGTTACTTTCAAAAATCATTCAAATTCTATCTGCAGACCAGTTACGACAAGGCCGTGTCACAATTCCTGTCACGTTTAGACAACTTTTGCTACATCTAGAGTAAAAACTGACTCAGTCAGTGGTTCAGGTCACCTCTCCTGAGATCAAGTTTTTGTTCGGACCAGTTTAAAGCCGTGACCACTGTTCAGTAGTACTGGAGGCAGCCACTGCATCTTCTTCCTCTTCAAACATTTGAAGAGCCAATCACAGCAGCAGAGCAGCTCCACCTCCCCGCCCTGGCACCACGTGGCCACCCGCACCAGCGGGCGCGTCACCCGCGGGAAGTGGCTCTCCCAGTGCTGCGCCACGTCCTCCTCCGACGGCGAGTGGAAGTGAAAATCCGTCCAACACCGGGACACGGCGTACACGGCTTTTATCGTCCTTCCCTCTGCCCCCCAGTTGATCCCGATGTCGTCGCTACAGTTGTACGCCACCCATTCCTTGGTGAACTCCCCGACTTGCACGGCGGTCTCTGGGTCGTCACTCCTGCTCTGCTGGTAGGACTGGATGGCCACGTAAACACCATCCAGCCTCCTTACCTGGGAACACAGACACAACAATTTGTGTAAAAATTAAGTGTCTGTGGTGTAGTGGTAGAGCATCTGACTGTCAAGCAAGGAGACCCAGGTTCAATCCCCAGGGTTGGACCCAGACATGTCCGGACATGCACCCAGATGTTGTACCCTTGGGAAAGGCACTTAACACGTATTTCCCCCCTCAGTTAGAGGGATCCTGGGCCCTACTAGGGTTTGGGTTGGCGTTAGGAAGGGCATCCAGCCGTAAAAAATCCTGCTTCAAAAACGACTTGCACTTGATGCAAGCACGTCTAACCCCCGTTTCGGGGAAAAAAGACGTTAAAACTGGATAGAAAGAAAGAAAGGATTTATTTTTCAGTATTATAGTTTCCGTTCCTGTAAAATCTTCTTTGTAATTAGTAACCTCCTTTGTTAAACCATCAAATTGTATTAGTTGTCTTTGCGATAGATTTGTTTTCTGTTAATCAATTATCTTATAGTATTATTATTAGCTTTATGATTTTCATTTATATGTTTAAGTTATCGTAGTTTCTCATTTCCATAAATTTTCATTAAAGTGTGTTAATTAAGTTACTAATAGGAAGGAGGAGGGCCCTGCATAAGCCCTTAGGGCTTCCCCCCCCTCCTGCACGTAATATCTGTCTTTCTATCTATTTCTTCCTTTTTATCTTAACATTTGTGCAAATAAATAAACAAACAAACAAACACAGACACAACAAGGAAATCTGAGATGGCAGACTTCAACCTTACACAGAATGTTTTGTAACCTTTCCAGTCCCACAGGCAAAATTACAGCACTGAGGAATGAGGATGTACAATTAAACAGCACGTCGGCAGAACGTACTGCGCCTGCGCTAAACCCTGATTTTTCACGTTTTTTGTTGGATGTTTGGTCAACGTTGCATCAAAATTTTGCCTGTTGCAGAAGACATCTTTTCCTATTATATACAACATCTGAAAACTACAGACAGGCTGTCAAGTGTCAACCTTATATGCTCTAATACAACCTTATATGAGACGTTCTGCCAAAGTGCTACAGTATGCACACTACATTACGGGTTTCGCACAGGTGCAGTACATGTTTGTTGTTTGTTTGTTTTTATTTATTTTACCAGGGGGTACATATCGCTCAAGGGCGTTTTTCAATGTGCCCTGGGGTCACCTTATGTACTGCATAAGGTGACCATTCAAGTTACTGTTAGTGCTTGCTATCTAGATAGAAAGTTCTTGTTTTTTGTCTTGTCTTTTTTTTGTTTTAAACAAAGATAATTGAGAATCAGCACATACATTTGGTAGAATTTTTCTTCCCATGGCTTCCCATTTGGCTCTGCCCATATGCATTTCAGATACATTATTATAGTATTTTCAATAATTAGGATGAAAACTGGTACCTCTATACATTTGCATACATGTATGTTACTGGATGTCCAGGACAGAGGAAAATTTGGAAGTGTCAGAGACAGTCGGAAAGATGAAGTGATGTCTCTGGTAAACACTGTATTATGGAGAATATGTTTGCCATGTAAATGAATGACTTTCTGTCCAAAAATGGAAGCCCCTGTCGTGTGATTCAGAACCTTCCCCCAACCACCAACCAACCAACCTAGGTTGGATGAAGTTTGGGAGCAGTCTGACCAGATTCAGGCCATGCCTACCTTTCTATATGAATCAAATCTGGGTTAAATTTGAGTCAAATTTGACTGCCAATCACGCCGCGACCTACTCTCATCCACACCAGCCAACCACGGCCCAACCTCCTGTCCACACCCAAATGTTTTAAACATTTTGAAACATTCGGCTGGTGCAGCTGAACAGTAGCCAACCTCGCCGAACACCAGCCGACCTTGCTCCCGACCTACTCCTAACCATGGTTGGGGAGAGTTCGGCTAGTGTTCGGAAGGCCATATTCGGCTATGTGTGACAGGGCTTAAGTGCTGTGCAAGTTCAGGCACAGGTTGGATAAGCACATCGTCAGAGCGTACTGCGCCTGCGCAAAACCCTGATTTTTCACGTTTTTCGTTGGATGTTTGGTCAACGTTGCATCAAAATTTTGCCTGTTGCAGACGATATCTTTTCCTATACAACATCTGAAAACTACAGACAGGCTGTCAACCTTATATGCTCTAATACGACCTTATATGAGGCGTTCTGCCAAAGTGCTATGCACAATACATTACGGGTTTCGCGCAGGTGCAGTATGTTCTGCTGACGTGCTCCCCTAACCGTGGTTGGGAGGAGTTCGGCTAGTGTTCGGGAGGCCATATTCGGCTATGTGTGATGGTCTTAAGTGTCGTGTAAGTTTAAGCACAGGTTGCATACAGCATACAGCCCTTCCATGTAAAACACAGGCTTGTCTGACCTGTCGCACCCAGTGGTGACTGTTGTTGGTATCCAGGATGATGATGAGACGAGAGCCAGAACTGCTGTTCGTGTCGTTCCACCACTCAAGCAGTGTGTCCAGCTTTAACGACGCTGTCCCTGTAGTGGGGTAGGAAAATACAGCCAAGAGTTACTCCAGGTATAATATGCACATTGCTAAGTTAAAGGGGCATTATGTTGTAACATTTTTCCACCAAAAATTAAAACATCTGTAATTGAAAATAAATAGTGTGATTGTACTGTATTGTAATTTACTTCCATTTCTCAACATATTTGCACAATCTCAGATCACATTTCTGACATTCATGGTTGGCGCTGAAACAGCACAGACGAGGCGCACTCAGTTTATTTGAGGCACCACCACAAACTACCAGAATGTAAACAAACATGGCTAACAGCTGTGTTTCTAGCTTTTAAACACACTCGTAAGTGTGTGAGACAACGAGGGACGACTGCGATGTGAAAGATGTCAGTTAGCTTAAGGAATGAATCCACAGAGACTCTACTTTATACTGTTATAAAAAAAACAGTGACTTCAAAGACTGAAAGCCTGACCAAGTTCACGGCAGAATAAGATCCCACTGCCAATGGCCGGGGTTTTGACTGGGCATTTGGAACAAATTCACACTGAGAAAAAAGTGCTGTAGAAATCTGCTGAAATATGTAGTTTAGGTGAGAGACTGTGGCAGCTAATTTTATAAAAGGGTGAACAATAACTGTAATGACAGCAAACAGCTACTTTGTAAAACTATTAAAAGAAGGTGTACAGTACTTGATTTCAAGTATGATAAAAAAATGTTCCTTCCCACCACCATGTCTTAACTGTATTTATGTCCAATTATCAATCAGCATGTACAGATCTCGATTAACTTCCCACGCATTTACACACGGTTTTATCTCGTTTATTTCTTGTACAAAAGTCGTAAATCTTGTTTAAATACCAATTGAAAGCCGTGTAAAAGCCATGTAACACGTAGTTAAATCTTGTGCAAAAGCCGAGTACACTGCATGCACTAATTAGCTGCAATCACGTGTGGCTGTCTGTAACACATACATGTACATAATATGTAACTGCACACTATTACACGAACATCTACACGCATTTCACACGAGAAATGAACGCGATTTACACGAAAAGTGCACGGCTTTTACACACATTTTAAATGAGAAATGCACGGCTTTTACTTGCATTTTAAACGACTTTTGATCTTGATTTGCATGCGTGCAGATGGGAAGTTATAAGAGATCTGTACATGGTGCATACATTGACCTTACACTCAAGGAACCACCATTAAGGGGCCGTCACATTGCCAAAAATAAGCGCGATCCTCGGTCGATCTCTACATGTAAATCAGGCGACCTTGGCGATCATCAAATACGACCGAAGCAGGCATTAGTATATAAAGAACACGTTTCGCGTATCAGCGAGCTTAGGCCTACTCCAAAAAATCGCAGGCGATCCCGAAAATTTGCGCGATGCTCGACGAAACAGCGGGCATACTACTGCCGTAAATGTCGTTTAGAGGTCGCCGACTCGTCGGCCGATTGATTTTCGCGCAATGTGATGACCCCTTTACTAAAATCATGTAACCAGTCTAGGATTAGTATGAACACTCCCTCAAGAGGCTCAACAAAACGTATGATATCTGAAAATGCCACACTAAGCCACCACACCATGACCAAACCAGTACTACATGTAGTACTAGTACAGCCCCTGTCACACATTCAGAACCTTCCCCCGAACACCAACCAACGTAACCAAGGTTGGCTGTAGTTTGGGAGTAGTTTAAAATTATGCCACGCCTAGTTTTCTATACGAATCGAATTTGAGTTGAAGTGGAGTCAAATTTGACCCCTCAACATGCTCCAAACATTGCTGACCTACTCCCGAACACATTGCCAACCACCAGCCAACCATGGCCGAACCTCCCGTCCACACCCGAATGTTTTATACATTTTAAAACATTCGGCTGGTGCAGCCGAACAGTAGCCGACCTGGCCGAACACCAGCCAACCACTGGCCTTAACTAGCTTGCTCCCAAACTGTTACCGACACCTCCTTCATTGAAACTGTGAACACTTGGCAGCTGTGAGCCATTGATTGCCCACTAGATTGTTTCTTACATGTATGTACAATCTGGTGGGTATTGCTCACCAAAGCATATTACATTGTATATAAAAAAAAACTACTCCTAACCATGTGGTTGGGGGGAGTTCAGCAATGTTTGGGAGGCCATATTCGGCTATGTGTGACAGGAGCTTAAGACCCAACACAATATTCCAACCAACCTGGCGTGGTGTCACCTGCTGTCTTAAGACCTGGTAGCAAGGAGGGAGGAAATAACTTAAAGGATAGTATTATACACAGCTTCAAAATCACCCTAAGGTGTATAAAAAAATCTTGATTTATCAAGGTATAAGATACACCTACTTTCCGCAATTTTGAAGTGTCTCTCACGCAGTAAACTACACCTTATTAAGTTTACTCTTAATTGGAGTTCCACGACCTCATACCTTCGCCAAATGATTATCAAACATGAATTTCCTTATCGATTATGTAAATTAGATCCTGATTTGCCTTATATACATCTACATGTAATTATGTCAATAATAACCATCTGTATACATGTGTATATTCACATATATGGTTTTGTAGCCCATAGAATTGCAGTAAACTGATATCTTTATTCTCTCACTTTACTTTCAATTTCAGTCTTCACAGATATCCTTCTCTTTAAACTGATTTACACTAATTTATGTTTGATTAAGGATTATTATTTTTTTACATTTCGTGGCCAAATATCCTAATATTGTCTTGATAAATAGGTCTATATTTGTACTTTGTACGGATTTTTTTTTTACTCGGTTCTTGGAAGTTCTACTGTGTCAGACCCCGTCAGGTTTAGCTTACTACAATGTAGTATTTACAGCACCGCTAGTTTGCTAAATTGAGAACCATTCAACCCCTAGCACGATTTTTTTCTTTCTGCAACATTGCAGATTTGAAAATCTCTTTGCAAAATGCAGATGGGTACATTTGTATTTTGAACACTAGTGTTTGCTTGGTACAACCTACATGTATTTCTACACCCAGGTAGCCCAGTGCACTACCTAAATTTTGTGGTAAGGATGTCCCTTTCTTCTATTGGGAACTGTTTATTGAGAAGTTCCCATGGAAGAGCCCATCACTTCAAAGTAAGGGGAAACAACTCTGTGTCAGAAATGTATAAATACGTATTGCATTCTAACAAAGTTAATCTTAATGTAGAAGAGTTTAAATTCGGGGCAACCTGGAATTTTGATGGGCAACCTAGCTTTCATCCTAGGTTGCCACTGGGCAACCTCGATCAAATAAGTATTTCGTACACTGTATCAGCCTATGCCAGATCCCAAAAAATTGAATTTCGTGCCCTGTATCCACATACCAAAAATCAAACGACAACGGTAAATCCCTACAAAAATACAACAGATATATAATGACACATGTGGACATTACAAAAAGTCCAGTACAATTCCTAGAATTGCAGACTGCATACATACAGAGTACTATACTATTAGGCTTGTCCCTGAGGCATCGCCAAAAAAAAGTTTCTATATTCCAAAAGTGTGAGAAGTTCTATCTACCTGATAGTGCCAGGTCCCCACCCGGGTGCATATGCCCGCTGTAGTACACCACGTACGAGTCGAAGCGGGGCCCGTCGGGGGTGTGCCGCTCGAACAGGGCCTTCAGTTTGGACTCCACGGACTCCAGCGTCAGCCCGCTGGTAGAGTAGTCGCAGCCGAACGTCTCCACGAGATGCTGCGTGAAGAAGCGCTGCATGCTGTTGAGGATGTCGGTGGACTGGCTCATGTATTCTTGCAGGGCGTTGGAGGGAAGAAGGATAACGTCCCCCTCAGGGCTGTACAAATGTACATATTATTAAATAATTGGTCTGGTGTACACGTATATTTCGCCAAAAAAGTTACTCATTACAAGCAACTGGATATGATTTTGGAAACGGTCAGACGTTTCAGGTAGCTTTCTCCGTTTCCAAAATCATACCCAGTTGCTTGTAATTATAATAAATATAATGAGTACATGTAACTGTTTTTTGGCAAAATGTAACTCACTGCGCGAAACAGTTTCTTGGTGTATCTAATACCTGTATGTCCTTCATTGATGTACAAAACATGTACATGTACACCAGACCATTATATCATGGCAAAACACACTCAGGTAGCACGTCGGCAGAACGTACTGCACCTGCGCGAAACCCGTAATGAATCAATGTGCATAGCACTTTGGCAGAACGTCTCATATAAGGTTGTATTAGAGCATATAAGGTTGACAGCCTGTCTGTAGTTTTCAGATGTTGTATAGGAAAAGATATCGTCTGCAACAGGCAAAATTTTGATGCAACGTTGACCAAACATCCAACGAAAAACGTGAAAAATCAGGTTTTGCGCAGGCGCAGTACGTTCTGCCGAGTGAGTGAGTGAGTGAGTGAGTGAGTGAGTGAGTGAGTGAGTGAGTGAGTGAGTGAGTGAGTGAGTGAGTGAGTGAGTGAGCGAGCGAGCGAGTGAAAAATCTGATTCTGAGAACCAAGAAAGTAAATTGGTGTACCCAATAATCTGGCAATACAAATAAATCTATACTTCTCAGTGTGCAAAATACTAGGTTGCCCAGTTGCGCTGTGCAACCATATTTTGCTTGGTGCAACCTATTTCTACACCCAGGTAGCCCAGTGCACTACCTAAATTTTGTGGTAAGGATGCCCCTTTCTTCCATTGGGAACTGTTTATTGAGAAGTTCCCATGGAAGAGCTCATCACTTCAGGTAAGGAGAAACAACTCTGTGTCAGAAATGTATAAATGCACATTGCATTCTAACAAAGTTAATCATAATGTAGAAGAGTTTAAATTCGGGGCAACCTGGAATTTTGATGGGCAACCTAGCTTTCATCCTAGGCTGCCACTGGGCAACCTGGCTCAAAAAAGTATTTCGTACACTGACTTCTGGACATCTCACCTGTATGAGTTGGATGGAGCCACCATGGCATACCCGATACACGTGCCCCCAACACTCTTCCCTAGGTCATGTAGGAGTCCGTGAATCGTGATCTCCACGGGCAGAACGATGAACAAGAAGGCAAAGAACATGGTGTTTGTCGCCTGCCACGACACGGCGGCCAGCATCCACGTGCTGAATATCGTACAGAGCGCCAGTCTCTCCGATATCTGGCTGAAGTGTCGCACTCCCTTAGAGGCCATGATTCGCGTCATGTTCTTGGCGTCTTCGCCGTACGCTTTGTACACCAGTACGCATTCGTTCAACTTACGCGAGAAAACCCAGCAAGTCACGATGAAGACGATGTGGAAGCAGACCCAGAGGATTCCGAAAATGATGAACCCAGGGATGACGAAAAATAATTCCTGGAATCGCTGGACGATCATACCGGAGAAAACCATAAAAGTGACGTCTACCGCCACGGTGATTAAGATAACCAATCTTTTAACATGTTTACTTTGGAATATGTACCACTGCCACCTCTCTACAGTGGTGAGGTTGGAAAAGTAGATGTCTAACAGCGGTGCAATGCAGAGACGACCAGCGAAACAGGACGCCGCGTACGGGTTGATGGTCTTTTTGAGCGCTGGAAAGAATATGGCTACGGACAGTGCTAGGAAAACGCTGAAGTGTGGGACGGCGAGAAGCGCCTTTTTCCGCATGGCGATAAGCCCCAGAGCGAAAGCGACGGAGAGGAAACACACGTCGGCCCACTTCTGTCCGAGTAATATCGTGGCCGTGGCGAACCCGGCCGTTTCCATCAGTTCGCTGTTGGTGAGAAGTTTGGAGGTGTACTTGATGTAGTTACAAGTTCTTTCCACCATCGCCCAGAACAACGACAGTCCGACGCTCGTCATCAGGAGAACGTTCATCACTTCTTCTTTCTCGTCGTAGCGGAAGCTCTCGTTTTCCGTGAACGCCATCATGCCCAGCAGGCAGCCGAACCAGAGGTGCGCCAGGCTCTCGCTGAAGTATTCCATGCTGAAGTAGTAGTGTAAGGCTGCGGCGATGGCGAACACAAAAAGTCCCGCCATGGCGACCATGAGGATGAACACTTCTTCCGTGGCCTCCCATCGCGTGTACAGTCCCAGCGAGATGGCGACGAGGAGAACCAGACTCGGGAGGAAACTGACGTAGCGAACGCTGAAGTGCATCTTGGGTAGTTCCGTCATCCTGAACATCAGTGTGGCACTGGCATGGCTAAAGAAGTACCGTATTGACCGACTCATAGAGGCTGCATCTTCCTGCTTCTTCTTCTACTGTGTTAAGTTCATCTTGCTGGCCGACGCTTTAAACCACCAATATAAGGTGTCTCCGTCCAAACTGTGGCCATGGGATAACTGTAACACATAACGTAACATTAGCGTTACAGTCACAAAACAACTTACCGCAGCCTTGCAATACATGTATATATGATATAGTGACCTAACCTTTAGGCAAAACATGTATATATGATGATATACATGTAGTGACCTAACCTTTAGGCAAAACATGTATATATGATGATATACATGTAGTGACCTAACCTTTAGGCAAAACATGTATATATGATATAGTGACCTAACCTTTAGGCAAAACATGTATATATGATATACATGTAGTGACCTAACCTTTAGGCAAAACATGTATATATGATATACATGTAGTGACCTAACCTTTAGGCAAAACATGTATATATGATATAGTGACCTAACCTCTAGGCATAACATCATGTACATATGATATAGTGACCTAATCTTTAGGCAAAACATGTATATATGATATAGTGACCTAATCTTTAGGCAAAACGTGTATATATGATCATGGAGTTATAAAAGGCTTTTATAACTCCATGATATGATATAGACCTAACCTTTAGGCAAAACATGTAACTATATATGATATAGTGACCTAACCTTTAGGCAAAACATGTATATATGATATAGTGACCTAAGCTTTAGGCACCAAGTGTTAAATACCTACTAGAGAAACAATTGACTCTGAACTAAACCAAGCGAAACCCAGCACCAAGAGACCACGTCTAGTGAGATACTGTTGATGTTTAATACACAAGGACAACAACAACAACAACAACATAGTGACCTCACAAACGTTGAAACGGCCCTACAACCGGGCCCACGAATTGTTCCCATCTTTCTAACCTATGTGGTGAAAGCGTTTCTGCTAACTTGAGATACATGTAACTTGAAATACATGCAGATTCAAACTGGCACAACACAAATTCCTATACTATTTGATCATCACTCACTTTTCACCAAAAACTAGACTACCTACACCGACTACAGAAGGCTAAAATATGATAAGGGTTACAAATAGAAAATTTAAACATCCTGCAGGTAAATTAGAGTTGATATATGATGGTAATCCTTACCAGATTTTGACGTAAAATTCATGTTTGTTGAAAGTCCGCCATGTTGAATCAGGTGTGTGGACTGTACCATATGGGTTATAGAGGGGTGGAATGGTTGTAATAATAAACAACAGAGCTCCCCCTAGCGACGAAAAGTATTATCACACTAGAAGTCCTAAATGGCCTCATACCTCCGCCAACAAGTTTAGATTTTCATTATCGATTATGCTAATGATATTCTAAAGACATTATTTATATTTCAAAATACCTTTCACACGCTGAATTAAAAACTTGAACTCAGAAGGTCTGATTGAACCATGATATGTAAGATGTAATAGATACATCTTTAGGTCAGTGTGCACACATGTAACGCACGGGCGGAGCAAGTTTACTGTATATAGTGAAAGTCCCGTCCATCTCAGGGATTTCTAGTCTCCCCTCGAGACTGCCGCTTATATACACAGTAAACGAGACCCATCAAGCCCATGGATTATTTATTTTAACACATGAGAATTAACTTCCCCGAAGCTTCTCTGGTTCTTCAGCATTACCAACTGTTACTTGATTTTGTCCTGAACGTCTACAATTGTTACCTTCGCCAAGAAGGTTATGTTTTTCGATAACGTTCGCGCGCGCGCGCGCGTATGTGTGTGTGCGTGTAAAACACGATAACTCGAAAAGGCTTAGATGGATTGTCTTGATATTTGGTATGAGGGTAGGTCTTGATACGACCTCGAAATGATTAGATTTTGGTCCCCTAGCGGCTTGTTGTGGTACCACAGTGGAACTTCCGGTTTTGATACCTCTTGTCTTGGACACGCTAGGGTCACGAATTTTGGATGGTAAGTAGCTCTTGTGCTCGAAAAGAAGTGACATAAGTTTAGGCTCACTAGCAGCTTGTCCTGGAACTGCAGGGCGTTTGTTTAAAAATGTTTGAAAGAGGATAATTCAATAACCGGTTAACGGATCGTTGTGAATTTTTTGGTACATGTATGTAAGTAGTAACTAGATGACTAGCCTAACTAGATGACAATTATGCAAATCAGGGTCTAATTTGCATAATTCATGAGCGAATGATAGGACTTTCTACAAATACTTACTGCATATTCTCTATTCATAATTGATAGAATATGTATTCTGAGCGTCACAAAAGGTCCTTGACTCACGTACACTGCATACATGTGCATTAGACCCGTTTGTGGTCGGTCGTGGTCGGTTGTGGTGTTTAGGCCGCTCACCCCTTTCCCACGACATTGCCCCCAACCACAGGCATGACCAAATTTTATTTTATTTTTTTTATTTATTTATTCAGCCAAGGCTGCCCAACTAGCACGGGGCTATTATCAAGGGCTAACCTTGAGGCCAGTCACTGTAGAATTTGCACCATCGCACACCAGGGCATGCCCATACTCTTTTTCGAAGAGTGTGGTGGGTTCTTTATCGTGCGTGGGGTGTGGCTCTCCCCAAACACGGGACCTCCATTTAACGTCCTATCCGAGGGACGTCCCTAACCGAAGCTAGGTACTCATTTACACCTGAGTGAAGTGAGGAAAGTCGTGTAAAGTGCCTTTCCCAAGGGCACAAGATCGGTGACATGGGTGGGGATCGAACCCGGGACCTCTTGGCCCTGAGCCGAACGCGCTACCGCTGCGCCACACGACCCCACCAGGCATGACCAAATTCTCAGGTAGGCAGTGCGTTGCACGGGAGCAGTCTGCCCAGTATGAGACCTTTCTTTCGCTACGTATGTGTGCTCACCTTTAGCTCTCAAAAGTATGTCAAAGAAGAAGCGACACCTACTGTCGCATTGCTAACTACAAACCCGTCTGACCACTTTTCTCGTGCCAACAGGTATCTGCCATTATATATATACTAGTACGCAGTGGTGAGAGAGAGGAAATATGGCGTCAGGCTACCCAGTCACACAACAACCTGGCTACGGAGGGTACCCCCCTCAGGGACAAGGCTACCCACCCCCTCAGCAGGGTTACCCCCCTGGTTATGGACCACAGCAGGCTGCAGTGGCGGCGCCGCAAATGGCCGCTGGTCCGGGGCAGGTGTGGATGCAGGCCCCCCGAGCACCAGTAGGCTGTCCTCCCGGCTTGGAGTACCTCGCACAGGTAGGACAGAACTAGTCTCTACCAGACTAAGTGCGCTGGCTATAATAGGGATTTATTTGCTAGGGGAGTTTGTCCGCCTTGGGGTTTGACTCGCCTCGGAAATTAACCCCCCCGCGGACTGACTCTAATGGTGGCCAGCTATTCCCTTCTTTTGCCGAATTCCACGATCCGTACCGGCGTAGGAAGGCCTGGTGGAGGCTAGGGCAGAACGGGTCTAACGTTACACTGTTGAACTGCTCGGATTGTTTCGGCTAAGATTTACTTTGTTTTAATATGATTTCAAAGAAGACCCACCATATGTCAGTTTTTGTACTTTTGTAACCTGTTGACTTGGTACAGAAACAGGTCACCTCTTAAATTCTATCTGTACGCACGAAAGAACCATTGAGCATGATACATGTTTTGATCTATCAGAAGCCACCCTCCTCTTAATATCATAAATAGCCAGCAATGTCCTAAAGATGGCAAGTAATAATGTAGCAGTGTGTTGTTTCCAAGTCAACTCTTTATTATATATTGACCCTCTTTAACGCTTTATTTTGCTTTTTTGAGATTCGTTTATAGTTATATATAGACGATGTGGAACTATTGAAGATGAGACTCTTGAACTTAAAGGGCAAGATCATTTGAATTACGAGCGCTAGCCGTGAAGTTCTTGAAGACATGTATCGTTAAATTGTGTCAAAATTGTAAACTATGCAGCATCCCCATAAACATGCTACTGTGCAACAATGCGCCAGCTCAGGACCCGTCCGACTGTATCAATTATTAATACGCAGTCGGACGGGTCCCGTGCTGGTACACATTGTAATGATCACTTGGCATGGGTGTGGCTGATTGGCATGAGTCATTACCCTTTGTCACACATGGCCAACCATGGCTCAAGACCTCTCCAAACCTTCCCCGCCACAACAATAACAAACACAACTAGAGTTCCACCACCTGATACCTTCGAATTCGCCAAATGAGGTTACTGCAATATCGTACATGATTTTTTTTAAATACCTGAACACAACATAATAGTGTGATTGGTAGTCAGTCTGCAGGGATTGTAGCTGTTTAGTGTTTTACAAATATGTTTTCTGTTATCAGTTTGAATTCCAAAAATGCCTCGTGAACATCACAGTAGGTTGTCACCAATGCAGGCCACAATGGTATTTGTTTACCCCAGAAGTAAGAGAAGTTATGTCACTGACATTGTCAGGTGTAACAAACTAACAACAACAACAACATACATACATACATACATACATACATACATACATACATACATACATACATACATACATACATACATACATACATACATACACAACAACATTGGGTCAGGCAGTACCCCTGTGCTCTATAAACAAAAGAACCATACAACAGCAAAAAACTGCAATATCGTACATATTGTTTACACCGCATACAATAAAAAACATTGAATCGTCGCCATTGCAATGATTTTTATTACCTGCCTTGTTTTTATTGAGCCTGTATTTTTCAGTCTATTGTGCCTCGGAGAGATGTTGATAGTCTAAGTCCCTAAGGATGAATCTACTCATCCAAATAAAGTCAACAAATTACAAAACATGTGCCTGTGCACTACAGAATTATGGGTATAACACTACCGGGAGTATGAATGTGAAATTTATGTGAATTTGGTGGATAAACTTCAAGAAATGTGAAATAACATGTGACTGACAGATAAAGATATGTGAAAGGGGGGATTTGGAAAATGTGAATCGTGACATATGGGGTTACTAAACAGCCACACTTTTTTGTGTCTTTTATATATGTCATTGACACATATAAAAGACACAAAAACAGTGTCATTGTATCTTTATATGTGCCATTGCCCGCGGGCCAATTTGCTCACTGTCCCTTAAATTAAACTGACACCATCGACTTCTGAGAAATGGAAGCCCTCTATTTTGATAATCAAAAATCATTCCGCTCCACCTTTTAGATATTTAGCTCTTTTAAGCATTTATGGATTATCCACATTTTTTTTTCAACCTTTATTTAACCTTGAGAATGTACAGTATATAACAGTACCACTCTTCGGCCTGAGCCGCTTTTCAAGAGTTCAAGGGGAGGTAGGTCAGGGGTCTTTTACAAATGCTTTGGTTCCGTTACAATAATCAGTTACAATATAAATACAAGTCCATACAAAATTTCAAACATTATCTCGATTCATAACTTATCAGTATCAACATCCAAACTTTCATTTCACAAATAATAGTCATTCTAAGTGACTCGACGCAGTCTGTTTTTAAAAGCTGCAACTGACGTGGTCGTTCTCAGATCCATTGACAAGTTATTCCACAATACTGAGCCTGAGTAGGAAATCGACCTTCTGTACACTTCCCGACGAACAATTGGCACATACAAAAGGTCAATATTTACCACTGTAGTCACGTTACATTACGTGTTTTTCAAGTTTGTCTATCAATTTCACAGAAAAGTCACATTTGTACTGGGCAATGTTCTTGGTATAAGAAGACAAACATGTTCAAATCTTGACTCCAGGTCGACCAGTTGTTGGTGAAACAACAAGTTGAGCTTCTGGAGGCCTTTATCGGCATAGAAGGAAACAACAAGTACAAGATCAAGAACGCCATGGGGCAGAAGGTGTACTTTGCGGCGGAGAAGAACGACTGTTGTTCCCGCCAGTGCTGTGGGAACGTCCGGTCGTTTGAGATGAAGGTGTACGACAACAACAAACAGGAAGTCATCCACTTCAGCCGACCACTGCGCTGTATGAACTGTTGGGCCGTCTGCTGTCTGCAGGTGGGAAAAATAAAGGAATTTTTTTCTATGATATGCTAAATGTAGACAATAGCCTGGATTACCTTGATACCTTGATAACGTCTTCGGGATGAGAAGGCAAGCCTGTAGTACATCCCGGTCTCGAACTTTACTCCGTGTTGTACTTCATACTCTCCCAGTACTTATCGAGCTGTGTTTTAAACTCATTCACTGTTTTTGAGTTAATTACGGACTGTGGCAGAGCATTCCAGTCATTTACAACTCTGACGATAAAGGTCTGTCTTCTGACCCTTCCCCTGGCTAAAGGGACTTCAAGCTTACAATTGTGCCCTCTTGTAGGACCTTCGGTGCGTCTTGTGAAGAAAGTTTCAAGTTGGACCCCCTCCATTCCTCTTGCTAACTTGAACAACTGGATCATATCCCCTCTACGTCTCTTATTGGATTGTGACAATAACATTCCTGGCTAATCATTGGTTTACAGCAGTTGCAAGGTTCTAGCTACATGTAGAAGTCCTGGTGGTGGAAAGAAGATGCCGGTGTATTATTGTTTTAAATGAATGTAATGGATGAATGGTTCATTGCAAAGATATGATAGATTCTAATGATACATGTATAGTGAAACCTGAAGGGACTTTGATTATGTTCAGATTTGTTAATCTTTTATACAAAGAACTATCCAGAAGTTACATCATTTAAAGCTGTTTCAAACTGGAACAACGGAGTAAGTCAGACTTGCATATTTCTAATAATTTTCATTACTGTAAGATGAGACAGAAGAGTTGGATCTGTCATTCCTTGACAGAGACTGAAGTTGCACATGTCGTTATCCCATGTAGGAGCTGGAAGTACAGTTTAAACTTGTTATCCCATGTAGGAGCTGGAAGTACTTAAACTTCTTATCCCATGTAGGAGCTGGAAGTACAGGCCCCACCAGGCACCACAGTAGGGTGGGTCAAACAGAGCTGGCACCCGTACCTGCCCATGTTCACGGTGGAAGACGCCTCCGGACAGACCGTGCTGCAGATTGAAGGCCCGTGTCTCAGCTGTTCGTTCTGTGGAGATGTGGAGTTCAAGGTTCTGTCAGCCGACGGAGACCAGAAGGTTCGTGGTCACGTGTTTATGGCGTTCAGTATAGGGGTGGGATGTAGCCAGTACGTCGGCAGAACGTATTGTGCATAGCACTTTGGCAGAACGTCTCATATAAGGTTGTACTAGAGCATATAAGGTTGACAGCCTGTCTGTAGTTTTCAGATGATGTATAGGAAAAGATATCGTCTGCAACAGGCAAAATTTTGATGCAACGTTGACCAAACATTCAACGAAAAACGTGAAAAATCAGGGTTTTGCGCAGGCGCAGTACGTGCTGATGTAGCCTCCACCAGGCCTTCCTACAGGGGTTCGGATCGTAGAATTTGGCAAAAAAAAGGGAAGAACATAGCCAGGAGAGTCAGTCCTCGGAAAGGTCAATTTCTCCCTCCCTGCGTGGGCAAATGAACTCTACGGTGGCCAAACTCCCCTGACCAATTATTTCCCCGATTTGGTTAAATTTTACTGTTTTTGAACACACGTTGTTAGTCTGGTGGAGACTACTCTAGGTGAAATGGTCCGCTACAACTTATAGAGCTTGTGACTAGCAAGTTCCAGGTCATTTTGATTAATAGTTTTCCTATAAACACCATTACTTACTGTTCTAGACGATCGGAATTATACATAAGCATAGCTTGCACCCAAGAAATAAACACAAGAATTGGCAAAGCGAACCGAACCTTTGCAATGCTTGGACCACTTTGGAGAAACACCTCTATCCATACTAACACCAAGATAAGAATATACAAAAGTAATGTCCAAAGTGTCTTACTATATGGGGCAGAATGTTGGAAAACCACAGCCACTATTAGGCACAAGCTTGAGGTGTTCCAGAACAAATGCCTGAGACGCATATTAAGGATATTCTGGCCAAACACCATCTCAAACGAGGACCTTCTCAGTAGAACAGGAATGGCGACCCTGGAGAAAACCATTGCAGCGCGCAGATGGACCTGGCTTGGCCACGTCTGCCGCATGCCCCTAGACTCAATAACTAGAGGTGCGCTAAAATGGAAGTAAACAGGAAAAAGAAACAGAGGGCGTCCGAAAGAGACATGGAGAAGAACAATACAGAGAGATCTAAAAGAGAGGGGGCTGACTTTGGACACAGCCCCGGATGCAGCTGCAGATAGGGCCAGATGGAAATCCTTCCTGTCGCCTCAAGAACCACTAGGTTCAGAAGAGGATTGAGTGAGTGAGTGATAGCTTGACTGGAGTGACTAGCGGGGCGATTTTTTAAAGATCAACGTTAATCTGCTTCCATTTCATTTCACACTAGCCTTTCACTCTTTGCATTTGCTTCGGATATCCCCTCATTTTGGTTTGATACTAGTATAAAGAAAGAAATATCAAATCAAATTTCCCAAAACATTATGTCAAATTTCCCAGGCCATTATGTCTTTAAGGTTGTAATACTAACAGGTGTATACATGTGATATTTATGTGAATATGATGGAAAAAACTAATAATAACAATGTAATATAATGTGACTACAGAAAAAAATGGAGAAGTGTTATTGTCAAATTTGTCTAAAATGTGAAATCATGCCATACTATGTTTATAAAGGTACAATAGGCAGTTGTATATATACTATACAGGTTCTACGAGTACTATACTTCACAGAGTGCCGACTAAATTACTGACTAAGATCTGTTACGATTAATAAAGTATACAACGAGGTCTTGTATAACTACTATACAGCTATACATTATGAAATGGAAACGAAACTTTAACTGCCAACACTATCTACAAAGAATTGGGACTTACCCCAAATTTTCGGTTGACTCCGTCAACCTTGTTCACGGAATGGACCCGTCTACTCTTGGAACGTGACGTCAGAGACACGTGACCGTAGTAGCGGGTCATACGTGCCAGATAACTTGTGTCTCCCCCCGTCTCTGTTCAGGGTAGGTCTGTGAGCCCCCATTTTGGGGTAAGTCCCAATTCTTTGTAGATAGTGTTGGCAGTTAAAGTTAAGTTTCCATTTCATAATGACTTGTACCAACACTGATGAACTTTCATGCTAAGCTATACATGTTGATATTCCTAAGTGGTTACTTTAATAGATGCATGTCCACAGGTGGGGAAGATCTCCAAACAGTGGAGCGGGCTGTTGAAGGAGGCGTTCACAGACGCAGACAACCTCGGCATCCAGTTTCCCATGGACCTGGACGTTAAAGTCAAGGCCTCGCTCCTGGGGGCACTCTTCCTCATCGACTTCATGTTCTTCGAGCAGGTCGGAGACGACGAGCAGAGGTCGTCAATTCTGTTTTAGCAAGGACATTATACAATTGTATACTGTTGTATAATGTCCTTGGTTTTAGAATCTTTGTTTAGTGTACCGGGACGTAGCAGAGGTCGTCAATTCTGTTGTTTTGTTTTTTTCAATAGTTTTATTCAAGAAAAAGAAATAAATATACAGATAGACAAAAAAGTACATGGAAAACACTAAGCGACATAAAAACCAAGATCCCACGTTCAGTCTAGATAAACAAAAGATAATGCATGTCTTTCCTGTGGTTATAAACAAAACTGTAGATACTACATAGTACTGAACCAAGAATAACTAACATGAATTATAATTGTTGATATATGTGTAACAACAACTTGATAAACAAAAGATAATGCATGTCTTTCCTTTGGTTCTAAACAAAACTGTTTTAGAATCTTTGTTTGATGTACCGGGACGTAGGAGGATACATATTATGGTTTACTGTCTAACTTGAGGAAGTAGTTGTTTCTAAACAAGCGTAGGCAGAGCGAGACTCGCGACTGCGTACATATCTCATATTCGTACTGAACTACTAGTATGATAGAGTTTGACTGACAGCCTGTTGATACACCCTGAAGTCACAACAAGCACGGCAGGGTAAATTTTCAAGCAAAATAAAGAAACGATTCCTAATATTTAGCAGTTTAAGTATTTTGCAGCTAAGGCCACACCAATTTTATTTGTTGCTTCTCGGATTTTTTCAGAAAAAATATGAAGCGACAGGGCGAAAAAAAAAATAAAAATAAAAACAGGCCTGGGCATCCTATTATGGCCCTAAATGCTAGAATAGGTGCCATGAAGTCAACACAAAAGACTGGGTTAAAATTTAAACAATGAATTTTGAACTTTAAATCAAACCACTACATTGGTAGATGTAACAACTGTAACAACTAGGAAGAAAAGGACTTTCTTTAACTGTTGGAGGCAAAATATGTGCATTTTTTAGTTGATTCAGCACCAGAGTTGTTTTTTTTTTTGCAAATCAGGAAAAAATGAAGAGGCGAATCCGAGAAGCAACAAATTAAATTGGTGTGGCCTAATCATAAGAAAATAGCACTGATACTACATCATCCGTGGAAATTCCATACATTCTATACTGTCGGATATAGTATCGGCTTTTTAGTCAAAGAGCTATTTCAACAATTTCAGATGATGCATAATAAAGGAAGTGTTTTGGTGGAAAATCAACGTGTGGTGTTTTAGTTGTCAAAGCTAGCGTAGCGACGATACCTAATCTCCAAGCAGATCCTACGGTGGCAAAAAACAGTATCCGAAGGCTGAATGACGCTACTCTGGGTATAGATCTCTGGCCAATTGGATACTGTATTTTTGCCACCGCAGGATCTGCTTTGAGATTAACGATATCAAGCTTTCTATACTAGCGAAGTTTACCTCCGACCATATACTAGTATGTCACGTATAAAATAATGGACATTGTTGTATCCATGCAGGACCGTGCTTTATCCAAAACCATGTTTTGGCATGGTTCTGGATAGTCCACGCGTATCCAGAACCGTGCCAAAGGCAAATCTGCGTTCTTGGATATTCAGAACCGTGCCTGATCCTACGTACCCCTAACCCATTCAGGTATATAACTAGATAGGCACGGTTCTGGATACAATAGACATAGACCAAAATTATTCCGGGTCCCTTTGCATTCTGGGAAACACGGAGAGATGAGGCTTACGTCATTTCGACGTGTAACAACAAGCCAAGTCATTACCATGACAACCGGACACAGTGCGCATGTGCCACACACGGGTTGTCATGGCAATGTGTCGCCCGCCCTTGTGATTTCACCAGAAGAGGTGGAGGAAAAGAGTTAAAAAGGTGCAACACTAGAAAGACATGCAAAATGTTACAATAACACACGAAAAAAACACACACTATCTGTCACTGAGACTCAGCCGAATCATATCTGCTTGGAGATTAGTGCCTGCGTCCACGCAGGTAGATAGCGTACAACCAGCACGTCGGCAGAACGTACTGCGCCTGCACAAAACCCTGATTTTTCACGTTTTTCGTTGGATGTTTGGTCAACGTTGCATCAAAATTTTGCCTGTTGCAGACGATATCTTTTCCTATACAACATCTGAAAACTACAGACAGGCTGTCAACCTTATATGCTCTAATACAACCTTATATATTATGAGACGTTCTGCCAAAGTGCTATGCACAATACATTACGGGTTTCACGCAAGCGCAGTACGTTCTGCCGACGTGCCCGTACAACCGAAATCTGAAACAGAACAGCTCGGGTGTCCCCTCAAGTTCTCAAACCAGATATTAAGTCTATTAATCTATTAACTACCTGCATCACCCATTGAACTACCACGGGGGTATAGACCATTTCCGTGCTTATAGTATATAGCAAAACGATTTTATAGCCTTCCGACGAAGGCAACAACAGACGATCCCACACCGCATACAGCAAGGGGGTGTCAAATTATTTATTTCAATACAGATACAATGAAGAAAACGCATCATCTGAGTCACAATAAGGCCACAGCAAGTAATTTTTATGGATGATCATTTTCTCCTGATTTAAAAAAAAAACCAATAAATTTTGTTTGAGCTAATATTTTTACATTTTATTAACATTTTCATGAATAAATAAACGTTGGCGGTGCTTATTTCTTACAAGCAGTAAATTTTGGAGCCAGAATTATCTTTAACAGAGAACATCTATTGAGTAAACATGTATTAGGAAATGACGTACCCCTCTGTGTATTCACGTGTGTATCCCCCCCCCCCCCCCCACACACACACCCGTAATCAACTGACAGGATATCAGTCTGGCTGTTTTCATTGCACCCATCATGTAGCCGTAATTATATATATAAAGGTCGTTTAATGAAAAACGTCACTGAAATAAATGAAAAACACTCAACTTCAGAATCTAATTTGATCTCCCACAGGCCTTGTGTGTGGAAACCCGTTGCTATTGCAGTTGCTAAGGAGGCACTGGGCTAGCCTCTACCAGGCTTTGGGAAGCGGCTGGAAAGAGTAGAAATTGGCCAAATAGACAGATAACACGTCAGGGGGAGTTGGTCCACGAGAGAGTACAGTTCGGACGCGGCAAACTGCCACGCTCGTCCCCAGCGTCCGCGGAGATCGTGTCTTAGAATAATGTCAGCCCAGGCTACCCAGGCTATGGAAAATAAACTTTCTTTAATGAATATCTGTAGTTTTGTTTTGTGTCTTTCTATTATGATAACCTAGTGCTCTACTCTGGTGGTACTAGTATCTTCGTGCGCGTTCTCTAGTACGTACGAAGGACCATAGGTACACTGCGACAAGCCTTCACCAGGCCATTTCTCTTCGTTCCACACCCGTTTCTCTTCGTTCCACACCCATTTCTCTTCGTTCCACACATATTTCTCTTCGTTCCACACCCATTTCTCACCGTTCCATACCCGTTTCTCTTCGTTCTACACCAATTTCTCTTCGTTCCACACCCATTTCTCTTCGTTCCACACATATTTCTCTTCGTTCCACACCCATTTCTCACCGTTCCATACCCGTTTCTCTTCGTTCTACACCAATTTCTCTTCGTTCCACACCCATTTCTCTTCGTTCCACACCCATTTCTCATCGTTCCATACCCATTTCTCTTCGTTCTACACCCATTTCTCTTCGTTCCATACCCATTTCTCTTCGTTCCATACCCATTTCCTTTCGTTCCACAGTTATTTCTCTTCGTTCCACACTCATTTCTCTTCGTTCCACACCCATTTCTCTTCGTTCCACACCCATTTCTCTTCGTTCCACACCCATTTCCCTTCGTTCCACACCCATTTCCCTTCGTTCCACACCCATTTCTCTTCGCTCCACAGCCATTTTTCTTCGTTCCACACCCATTTCTCACCGCGCCGAGGCAAGATTCCAACCGCTCCGAGGCAGAATTTCTCTTCGCGCCACGACAAAACTTCCCTTCGCGCCGAGGGAGGATAACCTCCAATCCCAGGCTCGTGTACAGTGGACGGTCCCCAATGGGTCAGGGACTCAGGGGACTATCTAAGCTATGCTGCTATATTTGGCATACGGATCATGTCGGCTGCCATACGTCAAGCCTGTTACAAAAATCCGTTTGAGAAAACTAACGCCTATGGACATTAAGATGAACAAAAATGCTGTTCATACCATTTGATTTGTCTTGACAATGAAGACGCCTACTGCTAATCTGCAAGAACTTCAACAAACAATATACAACTATACTAAGAAACTGTGCTTATCGTTTAAATGGCAATATTCTTTATCATTAACTTTTTTTATCTAATTGTTATTATTGTAAATTTGGTTTTAATTCAGTGTTACACACTGCGAACACCAATAAAGTCATCTTGCATCTTGCATCAAACTACGCCCTAGCCAGGATCTGTAAAAAAAAAGGGTTGTTGGTTTGTTTGTCGCTATGACAAATGGGATATGTTTTGATAACAGCAAAAAGTAATTATTGTAATCAATCTCGATTTGTACAGCCAAACTACTATCCTAAACAATGTAGACATAATGAAACCAAGAAAAAGTCCACAGATAATATTTTAGTGGCCATCCGTTCCAAAAACTCTGGATGCGCACAAAAGAAGTAACGTTATGAAAAAGACCTACCTTTCCACGTGCACCTTCGTTCTTGATACTGATAGCATGTGGTGACATGACCACTGACCCATTGGGGACCGTCCACTGTACACGAGCCTGGGATTAGAGGTTACTTATTCTCCCTCGGCGCGAAGGGAAATCCTGCCGTGGCGCGAAGAGAAATCCTGCCTCGGAGCGGTTGGAATCTTGCCTCGGCGCGGTGAGAAATGGGTGTGGAGCGGTTAAAATCGTGTCTCGGAACGAAGAGAAATGGGTGTGGAACGAAGAGAAATGGGTGTGGAACGAAGAGAAATGGGTGTGGAACGAAGAGAAATGGGTGTGGAACGAAGAGAAATGGGTGTGGAACGAAGAGAAATGCCCTGGTGAAGGCTTGTCGCATTGTACCTATGGTCCTTCGTAAGTACGTACCAATGAGTACGGTACACGGCGGCGATCTGCTACACTGCTATCGGGACCTAAAACAAGACAATTCCTAGCTATTTTGGGGCATAAAATGTTGTCACAATGGTAATACACTGTATGAAACGGACCGTTACAAAGTACCTTATTTGGTGACGCTGTGAGGGTGTAAGATTACCCCTCTACATTTGCCCAAAAGGGAGTTAGTCACGGAAGGAACTTGGCTACGGAGGGAGTTTGGGCATTCTCCCCGCCAATACACTCGTTCCCAGGATGCTTTGCGTACAAAATGCGATCTCTGTCCCAGGACACACACACAGCTTCCGGGCATGGCTCCCGGGATCCCCGCCCAGGACTTGAATTAATTATAGGACGCTGTGGAGGAGCGTGGCAAACTGCACTCTCTCGTGGACTAACTCCCCTGGTGTGTTATCTGTCTATTTTGGCCAATTTCTACTCTTTCCAGCCGCTTCCCGAAGCCTGGTAGAGGCTAGCACTGGGCTGCTTACCCATCAAAATGTGCATACCATACGTCAAACCTGAAGAAAATTTCTATCGGTGGAAAATTATTGATTTGATTTGATTTGATTTATTAAACTGTATAAACAGATATACAGCCAGGACTGCCCAACTAGCCGGAGGCTATTACAAATGTATAAAGGGCTAGCCCTCATAACTGGACAATAAACAATTAACAATGTCAGTTACAATTCAGATACATTAACATAGGTAACAGCTAATCATTCTAAGTACGGAGGCGGCCTGTGATATTAGCCTAACGTTAACTTTGAAATCCATATCATATTTCTATGGTAACCGTTGCTAAGGAAAATATACCTCCCTAGCAACGCAAGGTATAATACTTTTATACAGAGAGTAAAACATCTATTGAGAGCACGTCAGCAGAACGTACTGCACCTGCGCGAAACCCGTAATGTATTGTGCATAGCACTTTGGCAGAACGTCTCATATAAGGTTGTATTAGAGCATATAAGGTTGACAGCCTGTCTGTAGTTTTCAGATGTTGTGTATGAAAAGATATCGTCCGCAACAGGCAAAATTTTGATGCAACGTTGACCAAACATCCAACGAAAAACGTGAAAAATCAGGGTTTTGCGCAGGCGCAGTACGTTCTGCCGACGTGCTTCTATTGAGTAAACATGTATTAGGAAATGACGTACTCCTTCCTTCGTGCATTCTCCCATTCACGTGTGACGTGGGCGTGTATCTCCCCTCCCCCCTCCCCCGTAATTAACTCATAGGATATCAGTCTGGCTGTTTTTATTACACCCACCATGTAGCCGTGAGGCCGTTTAATGAAAAACGTCACTGAAATAAGAAATGAAAAACACTCAACTTCTAATTTGATGACTGCTGCCTACAATCACATACATTACAAGTCAATATTATAATTCATAACGATGATCACAATTCAACCAATTAAAAGATTAGAGTAATTTTGATCTGCAATTCCAGCATGTCCAGAGAAGTACATCTATAATTTTACATATATGATACAATGATAACATTCATATATAAAAGGAACAATACAATAGGTCTGTCAATGTTATAATTCATAAGGTTGATCACAATTCAACCAATTAAAAAATTACAGTAATTTTGATTTGCAATTTCAGCATGTCCAGAGAAGTGCATCTATAATTTTACATATATGATACAATGATAACATTCATATATAAAAGGAACAATACAATAAGTCTGTTCACACATGTGCATCTAGATCTATTCTTTTCTCAGATACGAGATATTCAACATTTAGACAAAAAAAATGCTGAAAAAATGCTTAGTGACTCACGTCCGACTGGTTACCAGTCAGCTCTTGAAGAGGTGCAATGTCAATCGGCTCCTTATAAAGTACTTCAAGCTGCATTATGTAAATTTTCTGGTCATTTCTTTAGAAAGTAAGTTGAATCAACCCTACTCAATTGCAAACAAGTTCAATTCAGGAAGTGGAGGTGCCCAAATATGACGCCTTACGAGTGAGTTTAAAAGTTGGAAACACAGCTGTCAGTCATGTTTGTTTACATTCTGGTAGTTAGTGGTGGCACCACAAACTGAGTGCGCCTCCTGTGTTTTTTTAGCGCCAACCATAAATGTCAGAAATGTGAGATAGCTGCACAAATATGTTGAAAAGTGGGAGTAAATTGCAATCACACGAAGATTTGTTCAATTAAAATATTTCAATTTTTGGTGCAAAAAGTTTACATAATGCCCCTTTAAATTTATTCTCTAGCGTGCTGTGAGCCACTTCTGTACAGCACGCTACTGTCACTTGGGATCTCCTTCCCTCCGTCCAGTCCGTAAGGACCCTTGCTGTCGTCGCCGTGCTTTTCCTCTCCAGCGTTAACGTTCTCTGAGCCACTCTTGTACAACACTCCTTTTGGGTCTGATATCTCATTCACTTCCTCCATTCCGTAAGGACCCTGGCCGTCACTTGCTGGTGGATGGACGTCATTTTCCTCTTCATAGCTGTCAGCAGTTGACGACGAATGGCCCTGTGTCTGGGCGAGTGGTTGTATGACGTTTGCTGCCTCTTCGTAAGTGCCAGTTTCAAGTGGCGTAGACTCTGCCTCCGAGTTGTTTCTTGCAGCTTGTGGAGAGTCAGGGTAGCCTATCGCATACGGCTGGATCTTATAGTTGTCGTCTTGCTGTGAGTCATCATTGCCGATCTCTGCATGGCACTGAATCTGCGACCCCGGCTCTTCGTCGTAAGCCACTGCATACGGCTGGATCTCTGACCCTGCTGGGTCTTCGGCATAGGCCACTGCATATGGCTGAATGGTGCAGTTGGCTTCTGGGGTCTTGTCACGGGAAGGGGAAGGGGCGGGTCGTCTGTCTGTGGTTGAGCTTCCGTCAGATCGTTGCAGTTCAGTCGAGTCCACATCGTAGGCCACTGCATACGGCTCGATGTTATCGTCTCCTGCAGTTCCGGGAGATGCTTCGTCATCTGTTCCCGTTGGTTCGTCTTGTGGAGCCAGATCAGGGCCGCGGCAAAAGTCGTAGATGAGGCGGACAACCACCGTTGTGAACACGAGAAGAAGGGGCACAACAACAGCGTTGATCATGGCGTTGCCATTCTCGTTGATCACCATTGGGTTTCCCCCGAGAAGAACGACATGGTCCATCCGTGTCGTCTGCTCAGAGACTGGCATGTTGTTGCCGTGTGGCACCCCTGTGTAGTCTTCGGTGACAAAAGTCTCGCTGTAAAGGCTGCTGTTGACGATTTGAGAACCTGTTGAGACCATGTTGGCCGTTGATGACAAGATGGACATTTCATCGCGTCGTGTGGACCCGGTATGCTGTTCCGGTCTGTAAGTGGTGACCTGGCAAATATCCTTCCTTACCTTGAAGAGGAAAGTCCCTTTGAGCTCAGCGGGTGAGGCACATGTAATAAGAAGGGGGTGGAAGGAAAGGTGGTACAGGTGTTGCTGATTGCAGATAAACCACCTGTCGCATCGCACTTTGATCTTTCCTATGAGAAGACGTAAGCGCTGGTTTTGCCGCAGATTCATGACATCGCTGTCGATGATGGTGATGCGATTATTTTGTAGGCAAACACTCTGCAATGCCTTGGGCTGGAGAAGAACATTGACTGGCACAGAAGTCAGGAGGTTGTCGTCCAGAGACAGTGTGTGAAGGAGAGGCAGGCCACGAAAGGCATGCTGCGATATGGCGGAGATCATGTTCTTGTCGAGGAACAGGTAGCGTAGCTTCTTAAGGCCAAGAAACGCATCGGGTTCTGGAGAAAAATAAATAGGGCTTATTGATTATGATATCAACGTAATGACGTCAACTGAACAACAATACAACCATCTCAGAAAGCAAATTTTGGATCAGTCATCTGTTGGCAAGAAATAAAGTGGTGTAATACATTTTTCAATGTAGTACATAGCTATAGGGTTAACAATTTTCGTTGTGTGATTGACATGCATGTATGGGGGAAAGATGGTCATTTGTGCAGTGATGTCACACGGAACATTTTGTTCATAATCATAATCATAATTACTTTTTTTGGTACATGTATTGATAAAAACAAGAGTTTCACGACCTCATACCATTGCCAAATGATGTTAACCTAAACGACTGAGGAATTACACGCGTTTCTCATTGATTATGACGATAAGATCCTCATTTGCATGAATTGTATCAGTTGATCATATACTGCAGCAAATAACAGTCTTATCTTAACAAAGAAGGCCATCATTTGAATAAGTTAAGTTTAATGATCTTCACTTAACTTCCAAATGTAGTAAGTATTATGTCTTACATAATCAATATATTCCTCTCTTTCTCAATTACATATGTCACAAGTTTACATAGACCTTTTTGGTGGCTTAATGTCTTTATATAGGAAGTTGTCGGCTCATTCCTGCCGTTTTTGGTGATTTGGTTGGCATATTTTTGGTTCAATATGTCTTGCAACTTGACAATTTTCTTTCCAAATAGCCGGCATCGGCTTTTCAAATAAGGGGTACAATAAACAACAGTGTTAATGGAAAACGGTTTGGGTTTTCACAATTCTTTTCAATTGGCAGGCTTTTTCTTAAAAACGTATTTCAAATAAGTGGCTTCCATTGAATAAAGAGACTCTTTCTACACAACCAAGTGTTTTATTCAACCGACGTTTCGGTGACCGTCTGTCACCTTCTTCAGGGCAATTCTGACTGGTTCACATTGCACTGCAGCATAGGTGTCGCTGCTGTAGATGCGTTGCCCTGAAGAAGGTGACAGACGGTCACCGAAACGTCGGTTGAATAAAACACTTGGTTGTGTAGAAAGAGTCTCTTTATTCAGTGACTTACCAACCTGATGAAACTATTCACGGAAGTGGCTTCCACTGTATCATGGAACGCAGAAGATCTATAGAATTTCCTCATTAATTATGCAAATAAGATCCTGATTTATATACAGTGCAAACAAAAACATAACCTTCTCAAGTTGACGAAGGCAATAAGATACATATATATACATCTGAAGTTTAAAAACACACATGAATGATCTTCTTCGTGTGCCTCGTATTCATATGTATATATTCATATTACATATATATATATATTCATATATACACCTGACTGTATTTTGTACTCGGTGGTTGACGATAGTACATAATGTTCCACTTGTGACGTTTTGAGTTGTTTTTTTCTACTCACTGACAAACCAACAACGAAACAACTGTACTCTGAGAAAAGTCAGAAGTCATTTTTTCGATGACCTTGCAAAAAAGCAATATTTACGTTTTTTTTTAGTTATCTCACTTGATAGAGATCACCGCCAGAAAATAAACATGACCTTTTACAGCAAAGGTGATATTGATCAGACCAAACATGACTATCAATATTCCTTGTTAGAATCCATCGCCAAAGAAACAAAATATGGACATTTTGTTAAGGAAGTGACGAAATCCCCATTAAAGTGCTCATGACACCAAAATACGACCTTATCTGATTGTAGCTGACATAACTAGTATTACCTGGCTAACAGACACGTTTACAATACATATACACGGTTCTTCTGTTACATTCGAAATTTCAATGCACCACCTTGGAAAAGTCAGCACAAGTCAGTCCCGGCAGACATTTACATCTCTACGTTTTATTTTTGCATTTCTGTGTTTTTTCCGGAGCTGACGTCACCCCGTGATGTCAGCTCCGGAAAAAGCACAGAAATGCAGAATAAAACATAGAGATGCAAAAATTTGCCACGATTGGGAAGCTTGCCGGAACGTCTCCAAAAATACACTTTTGGAAGGCCGTACCAACTTAGTTTTTCAGTCATAGTGATTAAAAACAATTTCAAGCTACTACATGTGGTATGTATATTTGATATTTATATGTCGTGTCATGAGGTCATTAACTTACCTAGGCTGGAGATGCGGTTGTCATCAAGATAGAGTCGTTGTACTAGTGGCAGACCTCTGAAAGCCCCTCTCTGTATTTTAGAAACGTTAGACTTCTGGATCTTCAGCATGTGAAGATTTGAAATGCTCGGAAAAGATTTTTCACGGAGCGTTGAAGAACAGAGATACTCGATGAAGATTGATCTTGTTTGTTTGATGAAGTCAGTTGGTATCGCCTCAATGCAGACGGGAAAGCTGTAGATCCCACCATGTCCAAACCAACTGCAAGGAGACACTGTCCCGTATTTATTAGGACAGCGACAGGCCAGGAGCCCTGTTAAGGATCTATCGTCAATAAAACAACTCTTTGGACAGAGCTGAGCCGCTACCGGCACAAAAAGTACATGAATGGAGACCAGAAGTGAGAAGACCAGTGTCTCCCTTTGCGCCATCTTGATGTTCTGTGCTTTAGTGAATTTCGTCCTGCGTCATCTCATTTAAAATGCATGAAAATGTCTAGTTTCGCGATTAGGCCACAGCAAGTAAATTTTAATGCAATAGGGTGAAAAAAAACAAGGCGGGCAAAAAAAACAAGATTCCTACCTCAGTTCAAATTTTGAGATCATAAACCTTGTTAAACAAGGATTGAGGAGACAAAACTAGTATCATCTATCCTTGAAGATGTGTGTACATCTCAGTTAACCCACTAGCTCTGGACAAACATACACACAAACCCACAGACAAACCCGCCGCAAAATACGACGGTATCCCCTCTAATCTCCTTGGGTATCCCAAACAAATACGTACTGGGAAATGATGTACCACCCTGTGTGCATACACGTGTGACGGGGGCGTACTTTCTTACCTCCACCCCCCCTGTAATTAACTGACAGTATATCAGTCTGGCTGTTTTCATTATCAGCCACACATCATGTGCCTGTTAAATGAAATAACAAATAAAACACTCTCTACTTCTAATTTGATGACTGCTGCCTACAATCACATAATCGACAATTCAATTGTTATAATTCAATCGATGATCTTTCTCTCTTTGTCATCCTCAACAGAGGTGAAGCATGTTCCTTTTTCAGTAGCTACTAGTGCAATGCGGCTTCGCTACGGCTCGCGTATTTAGGGGTGGCAGATTTATTCGGGGGCAGAGGGAGTCTATTGGCCGCTTGTAACCAGTTAACAACCTGTGTGTCGAGCTCAGTTGGTTGAATTCAGATGTGCAGACGAAGTACCATTTTAATTTCCACCAATGCTCTGGAACATTAACCCTCAACAGTACACCTTCCCGGACTGATTAATCTGTACACCTGGGGTCCAAGCGGACCCCAAAACAGTTTTTTGCTAATTTTTATAAATTATCAGTATGCTACCAGCTCAATTGTTTTGCTGAGTCGATGTGTGAACCTCTGAGTCCACATTACGTACAAAAGCAATACATTTTGATCTTTTCCTATTTTTTGGTAAACAAAAGAAGAAATCATGAAATACCCGTTTTTTTGAAGTTTTTTAAGCTTTGGGGATTCGTGGGACTGGGGAGGGGGCTCATTGCCCCCCTCATAACTCGAGAACGGTATATCGTATGGCCACCAAATTTTCAGAAGATGGTGTACTAGTAAAAATAAATCTATACAACAAATTTTGATGTCGTTATGACGTAATATGACGTCATTATGACGTCATTTCTATAATTTTATTGGCTAAAACCGTCTAAATAGGTTATTCGCTTAAAACTTAATGGTATACAACACAAATTTAAAAAAAAGTGTTTATGATAAAATGATAAGGTCTGCTAAAACTTATGTTGCCCTTAGCAACACCAGTGACGTCATGCGATGACGTCATACATATTTAATTATCCGCCATCTTGGATCTTGGTTTTGACCAATGACGTCATTAAATTAGCATAAATTATGCATAAATACTAATAAAAATTACATAAGATGTTATTAATGTTAGAAAGCATGTGTAACTTATCATAAATGCCTGAAAATAAAGTAAAGTATAAGAAAATAAAGTAAAGTATAAGACGCCAGTGTATCCATTACGATCGAAAGCCGGCTGGGGTCCGCGCGGACCCCAAAAGAAAATCAGATACAAAATTTTTAAAAATGGGGGAAACGGAATTTTCTGCAATGTGTTGAGGCACAACTTTGTGGGTGACAATTACCTGAAATTTCAGAAAGAAATCTTTAGAAACAAAAAAAATAGTACAGAATACATAGTGCTGGGGTCCACGCGGACCCCAGGTGTACTGTTTAGGGTTAAACATGTTTTTCCTCAAGTTTTGCCGTCGATCGATGCCAGTGTTGCATTTCAAGGAAAAGAGGCAGTTGACGTCCGCGCAGGAGACATTTCTTTAGACTATAACACTAACGTTACACTGTTGCTACATTAGCTAGTATATTTGATAAGTACTAATGTCCTATGACTGAAATCAGTGAGATGACGGACAAAAATTTTAAGCTTGTGAGAACCATGATTAAACCCACGCCAAAACCCTAAACCTTGCCCTCAACACTATGGGACACTAGTACTGATCAAATTTATATACTAGCTAATGTAGCAACAGTGTTCAGGAACTTATATTTACCAAATACGCGTAAAACGCGTAAAAATGCATTCAAAAACCGTAATTTCACTTCTATTTTGTTCAAACTCGTCTGTTTTTTTGTTTGTTTGTTAGTTCGGGTAGGTTCCGTATTGCTATCATTCATGACAAACTACTCGATTAACGTTACTAGTATCTTCCAGTGAAACCAAGAACATTAGGCAATCAGTTCGTTCATGTTGGATTATACAGGGAGACATCAGTGGTGTACCAGACTGCTTACAATTCTATCACTTTCTGTTAGGGGGCGAAACTACACGCGAAAAGGTCGGATCGCTTTTTGCACCCCCTGACCAGTTCGGACAGGACCGCTTTTTCCACCAACCCAGTGTTGCATTTCAAGGTAAAGAGGCTGCAGTACAGTTGCACATCCGCATGAGGCATTTTTCTAGACTATACCACTTGAGAAAGGGTATTTTGTAGATTATATCCTTGTTGGAAATCATCATGACATATCTAGTTTTTCGTAGTAGCCGTCTCATAAATTCTCCTGTAACTTTGTGTACGATGAAACTGTCTAGTTTGAGGTGCTTGTTTAAAGAACCCCGATCTACCTACCGCGTACAATGTACTCTCACCCCTCCATGATCCTGATGATGATGATGACTGTCATGGCGGCGATTAGTGGCAGTGTCTGACTCCACTATCCTCCCACGCCCTGCCTCTTACACTACACCCCTTAGCAAATTATTCCGAACATGAATGATTCTGGGGCTAGGTCGGCAATGCCGCAAGTCAGTGAAGGACTGGGTCGTGCTATGAGCCCACAACGGCGGCCTTTCTGGAAGAGGAACGCCCCCAAAGTGCCCGGCAGGTAAAAATATTATGACGTGGTCACATTTGCTGAATAAGGTGGAGAAACCAGTATTTGTGTCAATGTTTAGGACATTTCTGCTTCTTTATTCGAAACATACGAATTACTTGAGCCGCTTTTCCCAATAGACTGATCACTCTATTAACTGGTTTATAAATTTGAAAAGTATGAACTACCGTACACACAGCCATAGTCTATTTTGCGATCTTTGGAAACGTTTAAAGGGGCATTTTGTAACATTTTTGCACCAAAAATTGACAAAAGCTTCATGTCACTGTCGTTTACTTGCACTTTTCAACATATTTGTGCTCACATTTCTGACACTGGCAAGCTGTCGGTGCTAAAACAGTCCACACGACATGCACTCATTTTGTGGCACCACCACAAAATACCAGAATGTAAACAAACATGGGCTACAGCTGTACACTCATGTAGTGTAATATTTTGGCACCTCCAATTCCTGAATGACACGTATTTGCAAGACCGATTGCAGAAACAAACATGGACAGGACCAGAACCAAAACCATACTTCACTCAGGTGAAGTATTATAAAGTAGAATACAACACAGTGTATTCCGTATTGCCCGATGTATCGGCCCGACCGCGAGTCGGATCGCCCGAAGGCCGGAGGGCGATCCGACTTGCGGGAGGGCCGAGACCGAGGGCGATGCGGAATACACTGTGTTGTATTCAATTTATACATACCCACCCTAGAAAACACGTCTTTCAATGCGAAATGAGCGAAAATTTGGTGTCCCTAAACAAAAAGACTGCAACAACATCAATTCCAACGTCCGAATCCTGTATTCGAATTTTCGAAAGCGGCGCACACGGTTGGGTCGAAACGCGTTCGAATCGTTCTATGGAAGCCCGGTTTATACGCCCGGTCGTACAGTAAAATACAACACGGTCGGGAGCACTGTATCGCCGCCCGGGTATGATATAATATAAAAGATACAACAAACTGCTATTATATCAACTAATGCTGTGTGCCCTTTTGGTGTCTATTTGCAAGTACATTTGTATCTATAGTTGTATAATTTGTCTGATGAATTTTTTCAGGTCTGTGCAAGCAAGTCCTGTCAGGGAGAATCTTAAGGACCAAAAACCAAGAAAGACATTGTCATTTCAAGATTTTGAAGATAACACCAGTGATGCTTGGGATGATGCCGAAGATGAAATTATTGCGCTCTCAGAGGCAAAGCTGTCTTTTGAAAACTTACCTGCCTCGGTGAATCACGGCAAAACAGCAAGCAACCATCAGGCAAGCTTGCCCCAGCGTTTCAAGGAAGGAACAGGGGAGAACACAGTATCTGTAACAGGAGGTATGCTGTTGTCTTGCTATTTAGGATTTTGTTTTCAGGTCTGTGTGTGTGTGTGTGTGTGTGTGTGTGTGTGTGTGTGTGCATACATGTATGTGTGTCTACATACAAGTGTGTGTGCACGTGCACATGTGTTTGTATGTGTGTGTGTATGTTTATAACCCTAAACAGTATTTTATGTGTGTAAGTGTATGCATGTGTGTGTCTGTGTATGCACATGTGTGTTCCTCCATGCATGTGTGTGCATATGCATGTGTATGTGTGTGTGTGTGTGTGTGTGTATTCTGTTAGTTTGTGTGTGTCAGTGTGCATGTGTGTGTGTGTGTGTATGTGTGTGTGTGTGTATTCTGAGTTTGTGTGTGTCAGTGTGCATGTGCGTGTGTGTATTCTGTGAGTTTGTGTGTGTCAGTGTGCATGTGTGTGTGTGCGTGCATATGTTTGTGTGTATGTATTTTTGTGTGCATATGGGTACATGTGTGTGGGATGTGTGGGTCTGTGTTTGTGTGTGTGTGTGTGTGTTTGTTGGTATATGAGTGTGTGTGTGTTTGTGTGAGTGTGTGTGTGTGTGTGTGTGTGTGTGAGTACGTGTGTTTGTGTGTGTGTGTGTCAGTCTATGAGTGTGTGTCTGTGTGTCACTGTGTGTGTGTGAGTGCGCATGCGTGTGTGTGTCTGTGTATGAGTGTGTCTGTGTGCTGAGAAGACAAAAGATACTCGGCAGCTAAAATAGGTTTGGTAACCAGGCTACAGTAGTAACTACTGGGAATCTTATACTTGCAGCTTATGGAAAGTAACTGAAGGTGAACATCGTTAAACTTAACTTATGCAAATCAGGATCTCATTTGCATAATGGATGAGGAAATGCTACAATAGCCTTCTTTGTTATTATGTAGCTCATAATTGGAAAACTGTTATTTGCGTGGGGAATATAATACATATATGTATAAAAACAGGGCTCGAAATAGCTGGGTGCATATGCACCTTAGTGCGGGTAAAATTGGGCAGTGCAGGTATTTCTCATGTCTACCTGTACCTAACCTGCACTGGGCCACACACTGGGTTTATACATGTATATACTGTACATGGAGGTGTATGTGGATTTTCATTTGCTGCATTGACTGTTACCACCTATGAAGTATATATAAAAGAAATAATGGCAATGGTTTCTGAACAGCTTTTAGTATGATCCATACTTCCCAAATTCTGAGTGGTGCAGGTAAAATTTGTCTGGTGCAGGTAATTTTCAATGCTGCCTGCACCAGTGCAGGTGTGCAGAAAAATATTTTGAGCCCTGGGTAACCATGTACAGTGTTCGAAATATTTTTTTGAACCAGGTAGCACAGTGTGCACCTTTGAGTTCAGCAGTACATATTTACACATTGCGTGGTGCGCTACCTGAGTCAGGGAGCAACTAGCGCACAAGAAAATCAGGTAGCAATTGCTAGTGTGCTAGTGGGTATTTCGAACACTGCATGTATGAATTAATAAGTCCTCATGCCAATATATATATCAGCATTTCATGATCGTCTTTTTTCCTATCCTAGATTTTCCCAGCCAAAGTTCACCAGGCAAGTCAGACGAAATATCCAGCATCAGTAGACAGAAGGGCGTAGGTCCAGGAGTGGGAATCAGGCAGAGTGCGCCTGAAGACTTCACCCCACCAGTCCTTCCACCAGCACACACTCCCCCCACTTTCCCCACATCAGAGGACACAACAGAGTCTGGGGACTGGACCCTAACCCCGTCAGAAGGCAGACCGAATCCCCCGTCACGCCTCAGCAGACAGCTGGGTAGAGCATGCAGCGATGACAAGTCCCTGACGGAACGGGAGGGGGCCAAGCTGAAGAAAGTCAATGAGTTTATTGCCGGGCCTAATATAGACTTAGGTGAGTTTTTTGTGTTAATCATATGGTGCAGTGTACGAAATCCTTTTTTGAGCCAGGTTACCCAGTGGCAACCTAGGATGAAAGCTAGGTTGCCTATCAAAATTCCAGGTTGCCCCGAATTAAAACTCTTCTACATTATGATTAACTTTGTTAGAATGCAATATGAATTTATACATTTCTGACACAGAGTTGTTTCCCCTTACCTGAAGTGATGAGCTCTTCCATGGGAACTTCTCAATAAACAGTTCCCAATGGAAGAAAGGGTCATCCTTACCACAAAATTTAGGTAGTGCACTGAGCTACCTGGGTGTAGAAATAGGTTGCACCAAGCAAAATATGGTTGCACATCGCAACTGGGCAACCAGTATTTCGCACGCTGCATGTGGTGACCTTAAAAGTTTATTAATAACAATAACTGTTGCACATAAACATCTTAAAGACATCCAGTACAATTTCTGGATGGCAAAACTAGATTTTCAAAGCCAATTCTGGTGACTCTTTTCTTTAATGTAGTAAGTTGTGCATAATGTAGCATATGTAGCCAGGTCACCTCTGCTCTTCTCGATAGACATACAATGTATAAAGATGCATTGTTGCCCTCTAGAATTCTACTAGATGTGTGTTTTGCATGATAATGTAGAGGATCAGAGGCAGCTATTGGTCATGACCATTTGGTTAGTGAGAAAAGGCATAATGTATATAATCTCCAAGCAGATCAAAGCACCCAAAAACACGTCCAAAATAAGCCGAAGCTTAAACCTCTGCTTGGAGAGTAATACTTGTACTTTTGTCCAGTTTATAACAACAATGTTGAATTTGACTGTTTAGATGCCCTGAAGAAGATGGTGTGGTCAGGGGTTCCCAGGGAAGCTCGGCCTACTGTGTGGAAATTGCTCAGTGTAAGTATGTTGTCTTAGCCTAGCACATCGGCAGAACGTACTGCACCTGTACAAAACCCGTAATGTATTGTGCATAGCATTTTGGCAGAACGTCTCATATAAGGTTGTATTAGAGCATATAAGGTTGACAGCCTGTCTGTAGTTTTCAGATGTTGTATAGGAAAAGATATCGTCTGCAACAGGCAAAATTTTGATGCAACGTTGACCAAACATCCAACAAAAAAACTTGAAAAATCAGGGTTGTGCGCAGGCGCAGTACGTTCTGTCAACGTGCTTCTTAGCCTCCAGGTAACTTGAAGGTGTGTAGATAAATTGCACAAACTTGTGGCGTTTAATGGCCAAGTGGTTAGGTCAGCGGACACAAGATCAAGAGGTCATGGGTTTGATTCCTGGCAGGATTAATATTGTGTCCTTGGGAAAGGCACATTACACGACTTTCCTCACTCCACCCAGGTGTAAAATGGGTACCTGACTTTGGTTGGGGAGGTAAAAGGCAGTGGAAGGAGAGGGATGGGCTCCACCTTCCAATACCATGCCCTAGACACGGTGAATTAAATGTTGAACATTTAGGACAAATGCTTCGATAATTTGAGATTGCACTGATCTATAAACATTTCAGGCAAGATGGCAGCAAGTAGGACTTGGCCAGGCGATAAGTTCAAACCATTATCAGAAATGTACATTTGTAAACTATGATGGACCAAAGCAGTGATGGAAAAAAAGAATGATTTTTTGCATATCTTGTCTATGAAAGAAAGGGTCCTGGAGATCTAGATCTGGTCTTTTAGAGAAAGCCAATACTGGGTACAATGTAAGAATATGCGGCTTTCCACTTAAAGCCTTAGTCTTATTCACTCATTGATTGAACTTTTTCTTACCAAAATTAGAACTACTTGCCTGCCAATGTTGAGAGGCGTTCCATGATGTTGGAGAGAAAACGTGAGGAGTACTTGAGGTTTGTAGATCAGTACTACCCTAGCAGGACACAGGAGCTCCACGTGGAAACATGGCGACAGGTAAGGTGGTTTGAATTTTATTTTGGACTCCAAGGGAGTGAAGAAAATGTGTATGTGGTGTGTGTGTCTGTGTGGTGTGTGTGTGCTCGTGTATGTGTATGTGTGTGTGTGTGTCCTTGTGTGTGCATGTGTGTGCATCTTTGAATGTATCTATGCGTGTGTGTGTGTGTGTGTGTACATGTATGTGTGTCCTTGTGTGTGCATGTGTGTGCATCTTTGAATGTATCTATGCATGTGTGTCTGTGTGTGTGCCTGTGTGTGTGTCTGTGTGTGTGTCCTTGTGTGTGCATGTGTGTGCATCTTTGAATGTATTTATGCATGTGTGTGTGTGTGTGTGTTTGTGTGTGTGTGTGTGTACATGTGTGTGTGTGTATGTGTGTGTGTGTGTGTGTGTGTGTGTGTGTGTGTGTGTGTTTGTGTGTGTGTGTGTGTGTTTGTGTGTGTGTCTGTGTGTGTGTGTGACCTGCATGCTCTGACCACAGGAGGTCTTCTACGAAGCACAACTGTTCGACGTAATCTTGGTAACTCAAGTCTGACTTGGATGGACTGTTCATGATACATGTATTTGGTGTATGTAGTCACCAAATGAATGTATAATTACATGTTCTAGTATTATACATAACCCCAGTGTCCATGTGTAATTCTACTTCATGTGTAATGCTTCATATATGTATTTTCTCTGTTTTCCTGGCCTGACCCTGACCAGATCCAGGTAGACATACCTAGGATGAATTCCCAGCTTCCATTTTTCCGTCAAAGTTCAATACAAGAGGTGAGGAGTGTGATAGTTGTGTGCCCATGTGAGGTCCATGGACTGTTGGATTGGTTCTGTTGAAAACAAAAATGACTAATATGGATAGTGCTGTGTACCTAAACCCACATTTAGGTTCAGGTCCAGGTTCAAGTCCAGAGGTTTAGGTTGTTAAGGTTCAGTTCCGGACTTGTAAGCCCAGACCTAAACCCACGGTATGTACAAAATTGCATGTTGGCAACCTTGCAATGTTGTCTGGGGAAAACTGTGGCCACATAACATGGAGGCCGACACTTGACAATGCCCGATGGCAATGTTTTCTTCATTTTGCAGCACAGATTTTGCGATCTATGGAAGGTTTTATGTAGTTCGGAATGAAAAGGGATATGTGACATGTTTTTTTTTCCAACCAAGTCTGGAACTGGTTCCCGCAATTCAGGTTTTTTTGGACTTGAACCTAAACGTTTTTACAAGTCCGGAACTGAGTCCAGCGAACCGGTACACAGCACTAAACATGGACATACCAGTCAGTGCTCTGGTCTTCATTAAAATTTGACAATAGTCAAAAACTGCATTATATCTATTACTAGATATTTGTGGGGTCATAATGGCAGGGGATTGGTCCTGGGTTCGAATCCTGCCATGTCACCGATCTTGTACCCTTGTGAAAGGCACTTTGCACCACTTTCCTCACTGCACTCAGGTGTAAAATGAGCAGTAGGGGAGTTAAAAGGCGGTGGAAGGAGAGGGTTGAGCTCCCCCTTTCCAATACTATGCCCTAGACACGGAATTACAATGTATCAACCCACTGGCCCTACAAGTTAAGAGCATGTCTTTATGGATTTCCTTAGGAGACATCTCTTTTTATTGATGCACTTGATCACAGCACGAGCTTCTGTTGCGGCCATTTTGTGATTTTGCCCGCACCTGCTGATTTTCACGGGGCGCCACGTGCTAATTAATGAATATCAAAAGTTGCATTTCTGTGGGCAGTGACGCAAGACGTCATAGTATACAGCTATACCCCAGAATGGGAGTTTCACCTCCTTCTTCCAAGTGAGGCCGAGAACTTTTTGAACAACCCTCATATAAAAGTTTTCAGCACTATGGATCAAAAAGATTATTAGTAATTTGTATGTTCCGCCCGCTTGGTCGAGGGTCTTGGTTAGTGTTATCTGCCTGGATAGGTACATGTACTTGTAACCAGGCATGGCTTGAAACACCCGGTTGCCCAGTACTTACATGTAGTCTAGCTGTGCAAACATATTTTGTTTGGCTCAGTTTATTTACAGATTCAGGTGGTCAGATTGGCAAATTCACGTATGCTTTTGAAAACAAATTTATCTATAAATTGAAAAATACTTGTGTATTACACCATATTCAGCATAATATGTGAAGAAAACACATTTCCTTTATTGAATTACTTGACATCGTTTTCATATGTAAACTTAAAACACATAAATCCATTGAAACTGTCTTAAATTGTTCCAAGATTCCAGTAGCAGGCATAGTCCAGCCGTTAGCAACCCTGTCTCTGGAGTAAGAGGTTGGGAGTTCGAATCTCGGCTGTTGTTGCTCACCCGACATGTACACTACAGTAAAGGGTCGCAGTCCTTAGGACAGGATGTTAAGCTGCATGTGGTCCACTGTTCATTGTGCTTGTCAAAAAGAGCTAGAGGAATTTCTCCTGTACAATGAACCTGTAAATACTGTACATAGGTCTAGCGTCTGTCATGTCTGTTACGACCAGTGGGAGATTAGCTCTTCAGTGAGCTAAAACTGGAGCGAGATCACTTTCCTTTATTCCACTTCTGCCGTCATCATCAAATCAAATCTTTATTCAGTAAGGAACTCGCGGGATGACCCGAATTACGTCCTTATTACAAAATCGATCACTTACAAACAATGACTGTACACTGACGTAACATAATTTAACTCGCTTAAAACATTTACAAGACAATAACACAGTAAAAAAACTATAGTAGAATACAATTACCAAGTGCGGTTTGACATACGTGCTAATGGTGCTACAGATTAATTGTCTTATTATAGAGACGAACTGCACAATGCAGGAAAGAGTTGCTAAGTCTCTTAGTCCGGGCTTTAGGTACACTGATTGTGCCAGAGTTTCTGAGTGTGAGTCCCGTGGCACCTGACCTTGTAGGTGGCACCAAGTCATGTAGAGGGTGATCCTCCTGCAGCATGCGTTGGAACAGGTGGACTGCTGCCTCTTACCTTCTCGACTTCATTGTATCATGACACTAAAGCACTGAAATAAAGGCAAAGAAATAGATCATTGTGAAATGAAAGTTCAACAGTCCCTAGACCTCACATGGAAGTTAGATTAACTGTCTCACAATCACTTCTTCAATCCAATGTTGTTTGATTGTTTGTATTGTTAATTTTTCAGATCCATATAGATATCCCCAGGACAAACCCTCTCATACCTTTATTTCAACAGAAAGTTATCCAAGAGGTAGGAATTGTATGATTGTGTGACTTCAGCAGTCTTTCTTGTAAATAGCATAATTAATATTCAATCACATCATTCACCTTCTTACGCTTGTGAATATTAGTCATCCAGGTCGTTGATAACAGGAGAAGAAATGTTTAAACTTTACCACTGGATAATAATTTATTTGTTCAGATGTTTCAGATGTCTTTCCAACATCCTTCATCAGTGAAAACTGTTTATAAATGATTTACGGAACAATTTATTTAGAACTTTATACAAGTTTATTTAGAACTTCCTTTTCCTTGTTCTGTAAATCTTTTGTAAACATTATTCACTGATGAAGGATGTTGGAAGGACATCTGAAATGTTTGAACAAATAAATCATTATCCAGTGGTAAAGTTTAAACATTTCTTCTCCTGTCATTCACCTTTTTGTTTTTCTAAATTAAATGTACATGTAGGGCCACACCAATTTGATCTGTTGGTTCAATCTCGGATTTTTTGAAGAAAAAATGTAAAGCAACAGGGCAAAAAATAACCGGGCCTAGGCATCCTATGATTGCCCCAAATTCTACGATAGGAGTCATGAAGTCAACATACCAGACTGATTTGTAACTCAATCAAACAATGAATATTAAACTTATAATCAAACCCCTGCATTGATAGATAGAAATACTGCAACAGCTATACTGTGTAGAAAGAAAAGGACTTTCTTCAACTATTGAGGCCAAAATATGATCATTTTGAAGTTGATTCAGATCCTGAATTTTTTTTTTTCAAATCAGAAAAAAATGATGAAGAGGGTAAAAAAAAATCGGAGAACCAAATTTTGATTAAATTGGTGTGACCTAGGCCTGTTAAAAGATATTGAATTCACCCATATGGTTACAATGTATATTCTTGGTCTACCAATTGCAACAGTCTTTTGAGGTCATTTGGCTTCAGACAGTGTTGGGGAATTGTCATTATAGGCTAAGTCATTTAGCACGTCGGCAGAACGTACTACGCCTGCGCAAAACCCTGATTTCTCACGTTTTTCGTTGGATGTTTGGTCAACGTTGCATCAAAATTTTGCCTGTTGCAGACAATATCTTTTCCTATACAACATCTGAAAACTACAGACAGGCTGTCAACCTTATATGCTCTAATACAACCTTATATGAGACGTTCTGCCAAAGTGCTATGCACAATACATTACGGGTTTCGCGCAGGTGCAGTACGTTCTGCCAACGTGCTTGATTATTCCCACACACGTCACTGCCTGCTCTAGCCAGCACCAGTTTTTCCTTCAATTGCAGGAACTTTGTGGCATGTGACGGAAATTTTTTTAAACCAATCAGTCAACCTTGACAGACAAAATTGACAAAAACCTTGAGTAGAAATATAAAAACATCCAAAGGACCACAAAAAAACACACACTCTCAACTCCATGATTTGCCTTAGCTCTCAAAATGTGGGAAAATGCGTTTTTAAAGGCTTACAAATCCAAAATATGCCCCCGGACCCCCCTAGATTGTGAGCACTCTCCCTTCAGGTCCGCTCATGAACCTGGGCTGATGGAAAAAAATTTAGAGCTGGCTAGAGCCCTGCTGCCAACCATTACACCTTGAGCACGTCGGCATGCAGAACGTACTGCACCTGCGCAAAACCCTGATTTTTCACGTTTTTCGTTGGATGTTTGGACAACGTTGCATCAAAATTTTGCATGTTGCAGATTATCTTTTCCTATACAACATCTGAAAACTACAGATAGGCTGTCAACCTTATATGCTCTAATACAACCTTATATGAGACGTTCTGCCAAAGTGCTATGCACAATACATTACGGGTTTCACGCAGGTGCAGTACGTTCTACCAACGTGCTGTCAAAACATATGACTGATGTGATATTTGTTCATCTCAGAGAGTTAAAATCATCTTTATTGTGACATTCAAACATATACAATACACAAGATGAATGTTTAAAAACACCTAGGACAACCCCTTTTCTCAGTTCGAGAACCCAGGTAGCACAAGGTAAATGTGTGTCGGAATATTCAAGCGCCTAAACTACATTTTAAAAATTCTTTACTCTAAAATAATCAAACCAGGAAACTACACATGTACAGTAATATGTTCCATACTACATGTACTTACAGTATGAGAACAAGAGCAAGTTTATATATGGGGTGCCCTCAATACCCTGTTTTTTGTTTGTTTTTAAAAGGAACAAAATCATATAAGACTACTTGGTTCAAAACGAATAAATGTAAACATGATAGTTTAGGCATATATACAATGTATAGTATTATTAGTATTCAGGTGACTATGATTCCATGTAGTCAAACATTACAGAATTTATGCAATTTCACAATTTTTACAACAACTCTAGTCATTTCCGAAGTGCATTATTGAAAGTATTTTTGGACAATAAGTGGTCTGAAAGTATGTCCTTTTCAAAAGAATATAGTTTGATTAGACACATATTGAAATAATATTAAATGCACTCATTGAGAACAAGGAGCTTATAAGGGAGATATAATTACATTGTAACCTCTTTCTTGAGAACTATAGAGACAACTGCAAAACTTTTTCGGAGTTGGGATGTTTTCACAGGGTATTGTACAAGTCATACATTTTGTATACAGAGCATGTCGGCAGAACGTACTGCACCTGCGCGAAACCCGCAATGTATTGTGCATAGCACTTTGGCAGTGCGTCTCATATAAGGTTGTATTAGAGCTTATAAGGTTGACAGCCTGTCTGTAGTTTTCAGATGTTGTATAGGAAAAGATATCGTCTGCAACAGCCAAAATTTTGATGCAACGTTGACCAAACATCCAACGAAAAACGTGAAAAATCAGGGTTTTGCGCAGGCACAGTACGTTCTACCAACGTGCTCATATACAGTAGGTTCTGGTTCCACTACCAAAAACATTATGACTTTGGGGCTCTTCATTCTTGTGTTTGTAACTTTGTGTCCCTGATAGTTAAATCTCAGTCAATATCCTATACATTACCCTATTATTAACAAAATCTGTTTTATTTCTTGTAGATCTATGAGAGAGTGCTGTTCATATGGGCTATCAGACATCCTGCCAGTGGTTACGTGCAAGGCATCAACGACCTGGTCACACCCTTCTTTGTGGTGTTTCTTTCTGAATATACAGGTAATAGAACTGAATGTATGAAATAGAGACTAAGCTTTAACTGCCAACACTAACTACAAAGAATTGGAACTTACCCCAAATTTTCGGTTGACTCCATCAACCTTGTTCACGGAATGGACCCGTCTACTCTTGGAACGTGACGTCAGAGACACGAGACTGTAGCTGACAGACCTACCCTGAACAGAGACGGGGGGAGATCTAGACACAAGTTATCTGGCACGTATGACCACAGTCACGTGTCTCTGACGTCACGTTCCAAGAGTACACGGGTCCATTCCGTGAACAAGGTTGATGGAGTCAACCGAAAATTTGGGGTAAGTCCCAATTCTTTGTAGTCAGTGTTGGAAGTTAAAGCTTAGTCTTTATTTCATAATGACTTGTACAAACACAGGTGAACTTTCATGCTAAGAACTGAATGTAATTGCAAAGTAACCCATTATTATGTTTAAAGGCCTGGGTCTGGAGCGCTATCTGGTCTGCGCTATATAGAGCCTAAAATGTCTATAAAAAGTCTACCGGACATTAGACATTCTCGAGAATGTCTACTTTTTCCGGAAATTTTTTAGACATTCTCCAAGAATGTCTTTCTTGTGTCTTTATAGGGTTCGTTTGGGGAGCTAGCGAGGACTTGCTTGTTGTGTTTTCAATTGTTTAGAAAATGTCTATCAGAATGTCTTTAGAAAAATTGTGAAGTGGTGGTCAAGCACTGCACAAAGCCAAGGCAATTTAGAGGGCGGGATCCCATTTAATTATCGGGCAGATGCTAATATCTTTATAAGTACGCATTGTGCTAAACAAAGGACTGTCTCCTAGGGGAGTCCCTACCTGACGTCTGAAGAGACTATGGAAACGATATAAAATGTCTATTTCCAGTTACTTCGATGACTTTTTTCAGTAAACATGTCTACTTTATGTCTTTCCGTCTGGCCTTTGTTCAGCAATGTCCAAATCATTTCTAATGTCCGCTAGACTTTTTATAGACATTTTAGGCTCTACTAGCTACTAACGGAAGAAAGCCGGGTTCAAGCCCGGGAATTGCCCGTCCCTGCACATGAGCCTCATTCTCCTTTGTTGGGCGAGTACTTAAGACATCTATGCAGGAAAATGCGGGTAGCAAATAGTAAAAACATGAACTCGTGTCGCAAGGCAAAATAAGCGTCTCTTCTCCCGCCATTTTGACTCGCAATATCCCGTGCCACGGGTGGCCCGCTACGCTTCCAACCATGTATTAAGATGAAGCGTTACCGGTGGCAAGGGGTTTTGAAGGGTTTCGGAATGGTATACCATTTCTAGTCTAAAGTGGGCCTTAGACTAAGTGTGTTTATTTAGAATTTTGTTTATTTCTTTCAGATCTGGACGTGATAACAGAAGACTTTGATGCGTCACAAAACCTGGATCAGAAGGCCCTGTGCAGCATCGAGGCCGACTGCTTCTGGTGCTTGAGTAAGCTGCTGGATGGAATCCAGGTGGGTCGTCTGTTCACCGCATTGCTCTAACTTTTGTTTGTTTGTTTGTTTGTTTCTGTTTTATTTTGACAGGGTAAATACACTCAATGATAAACGCATTGCTTTTCAGGCATGCCCTGTACATAGGTAGGACATCACAAACAGTGAGACAAACGGAAATCAATGCATAATAATAATAACATTACATACATAACCGAGCGTCAAAACAGAATCGTGTACCATAAATCAAGGTCAATAGCCCAGGCCAAGGTCAGGAGGTCAGAGGTCAGCAGTATTGCTTCAGTGTACATGTACATGTAACGTCGGGTCCCATAACTTCGACAGTACCATAACTTCTTATTATGCAGAAGAGATCCATGTTTGCTTTTATCCACTGTGCTGAATAAAAACACTGAGAACCCAAGGTCATGCATAGAGGTGTTGTCTATTTGCAACTCCGGTATCTGAAAAGTTAACGATTATTACGTAAACAAGTAGAATTAGAACGCCATTCATGGCCGCGCGCTACGAGAGGTCACCGCGTAATGTATATTATAAGGTGCCTGGTTGTAATGCCACAGTACATGTGTACAATGTATATGTTCGTCTTTCCCAGCTAAAGTTTCATTTTTGTAGTAGGATTTATGCGTCTTAAATCACAGTGTGTAAATTTGTATGATACAGAGCTAGGTAAATTGATGTCCAGGTATTTAACTGTTTTGGACCTACATGTACAGTCATGTAGCTGCAGTGTATGAAATACTTTTTTAAGCCAGGTTGCCCAGTGGCAACCTAGGATGAAAGCTAGCTTGCCCATCAAAATTCCAGGTTGCCCACTTCTACGTTATGATTTTACTTTGTTAGAATGCAATTAGCATTTACACATTTCTGACACAGAGTTGTTTCCCCTTACCTGAAGTGATGAGTTCTTCCATGGGAACTTCTCAATAAACAGTTCCCAATGGAAGAAAGGGGCATCCTTACCACAAAATGTAGATAGTGCACTGGGCTACCTGGGTGTAGAAATAGGTTGCACCAAGCAAAATATGGTTGCACAATGCAACTGGGCAACCTAGTATTTCATACGCTGAGCTGTCTTGATTACTGTCCATAACTTGCTGTGCTGGCTGTTCTGTTACAGGACAACTACACATTCGCCCAGCCGGGGATCCAGCTGAAAGTGAATGCTCTCCGAGAGCTGGTCAAGAGAATAGATGGTGAGACTCCATATTATGTTACTCCTACTAATGTTTAACATGTACCTGTATGACATAATGTATAATTATGTTAAATAGTAAAAGTATGGTGCATCTTACACACGGGATATAATATAGCACATCGGCAGAACGTACTGCACCTGCGCAAAACACATAATGTGTTGTGCATATACATGTAGCACGTTGTGCATATAGCACTTTGGCAGAACGTCTCATATAAGGTTGTATCAGAGCATATAAGGTTGACAGCCTGTCTGTAGTTTTCAGATGTTGTATAGGAAAAGATATCGTCTGCAACAGGCAAAATTTGGATGCAACGTTGACCAAACATCCAACGAAAAACGTGAAAAATCAGGGTTTTGCGCAGGCGCAGTACGTTCTGCCGACGTGCTATATAATATTATATATATATATATATATATATATATATATATATATATATATATATATATATATATATATATATATGTCAGGGTAGAGACTCCAATCCAGTAGAATCGGCGATACCGGAAGAGATCCCGGAAGAGATCCCGGAAGAGATCCCGATCGGAGTCTCTGTCAACAAAGACTCCAATTGGGATTTCTACAGGAGTCACTGTAAATTTCATGTCAATCCATTGATCTAAAGTGCCATGAATCAACGTTGAAAAGTTCTGACTGTTTCTTACTTTAAGCGAATATCTTAAAATTTACAGACTCCAATCGGCATCTCTATTGAGAGAAACTTTGATCAGGATCTCTGCTGGTACAAATGTAGGATTCTACCAGATGGGAGTCTCTACCCTGACATATATACCAGTTTGAATGCTACCACTATATGACTGTATTCATCTTAAAAGTTGATCTGTGTTGGTAAAAGTCATTATGGCACGAGTTTAAACTGTAATTTCCAACACAAGAAATTGGACTTACCCAAATTTTCGACTGTACAACTCCAGTCTTTGTCAAGGATGGAATGAGCAATCCACCGCTTTCGTGACGTCACGTTATGCAGATGACACACGTGACTCCGTGAGCAGTGGGTCGTAAGTTGCAGAAAGTCTGTGGCGCCCCCCGTCTCTGTTGAGGGATGGTTGTAATGCCCTGATGTAGACGGCCTCTTTAACACCTCATGCAAAAAAGTCTGGCTCAGAGTCCAAGATTCTTACTTTGTCCAAGAGACCGAATGTCCAGGCGATTCTATATGTATATGTTATGAGACTTCCGAAGTGGTCGAGCTAGGTCGTTTGTGTTTCTTGTGTTGGAAATTACAGTTTAAACTCGTGCCATAATGACTGTATTTATCCATGAATAGTTTCATCAGGTTGGTAAGTCACTGAATAAAGAAACTCTTTCTACACAACCAAGTGTTTTATTCAGCCGACGTTTCGGTGACCGTCTGTCACCTTCCTCAGGGCAATTCTGACTGGTTAAATACAGTTCCCTAAACAGTGCATGTGTACTTGTAGATATATAAATACGTTTGGGAACGCATCTACATGTATAGCAGCAACACCTATGCTGCAGTGCAACGTGAACCGGTCAGAATTGCCCCGAGGAAGGTGACAGACGGTCACCGAAACGTCGGCTGAATAAAACACTTGGTTGTGTAGAAAGAGTTTCTTTATTCAATGACTGAATTTAGTTTTGAAGTACTGACGTCCCTCCATGCCTTGTCCCAGCTCCTCTCCACGCCCATCTGGAAGCCCACATGGTGGAGTATCTACAGTTTGCCTTTCGCTGGATGAACAACCTGCTCATGAGAGAGTTGCCGCTTAGATGCACAATTCGTCTCTGGGACACATACCTGGTACGTTCTAATTATAAGGCCTCACCAATTTAATTTGTTGGTTCTTGGATTTTTTCAGAAAAAATATGAAGCGACAGGACGAAAAAAAAACAGGCCTAGGTATCTGTTTATTTTTATTTTTATTACACCTTGACAACATATACCCCCTTGGCCTACACAATTCAAACGACAACACATTATGTACATTACTTCTTACCGGTAGCCCTTCCCTCCCCTACTCTACTAATTGCTGTATTTTCGACATTGTTTTCAAGTTCATTTCCCAGTCTAGAAGATTTAATTCATCAGATTAACGTTATTTATTTTATGTTTATGTGCGCCAGCCTCTTTCATTTTATGTTCATTGTATATTTTGTATTTGTTTTACTCTGTATTTTGTATGTTTCTTGTTGAGCAGAGGGCTATATAAGCACGGATGTGCTTGCTGCCGAATGCTCGGTAATCTATGTGAATAAAATAAAATAAATAAAATCTGTTTATTTGTTTATTTGAGTTTACCACGAGTACAATACAAGTGGAAGGGAGGACAAAACAGGTGCATGTTAGACACCTTTACAAGTTGTCCTCCCAAACACTACAATGTAAATACAGATTTCAATATTGAATACAAGACAGATTACAATATTAAACATCATAAACATGAGATACAAATTCCTACAATATCATACATTAAACATGAAAATACAATGTCATGAAATATCATACATTAAATACATTGTATCCCATTATAGCCCAAAATGATATGATAGGAGCCATGAAGTCATTATATATACCAGGCTGGTTGAAAATTTAAACATTGTCAATGAATTTTTACATTTTAATCAAACTTCTGCATTGATTGATGGAAAGACTGTAACAACTAGGAAGAAAAGGACTTTCTTCAACTGTTGAGGCCAAAATATAGCATTTTGGAGTAAACCCAGTACATGGACCAGTGCAGGTTTAGTGCAGGTAGACATCAGAAATACCTGCACGGCTCCAATTTTACCTGCACTACCCTGCATATGCAAGTGATATTTCGAGCCTTGGATGTGTTGTGTGCAGAGGATGTCATCTATACAATGTAGAAGAGAGAGAGAGACTGGTTTATTTGTACCATACGAGTACATACAAAAGCCTGTAAGCAGCCATAATTGGCTGAATTGAAAAGGCTTTAAAACACAAGATGCGCTTATACTTATAGTACAGCTAAGTGATCAGGACCTTTGATAAAAGTTTGTTACATTTCATAAAAACTGTTTCAGTATTTGTACCATATAAAGTTTACATTAAAAATTACAGCACGTTTAAAAGTACAGTTACACAAAGTTTTGTTGTGGACTAACATGAAGGCTGGTCCATGTATGTTCCAGGCTGAGCCACAAGGATTCTCCACCTTCCACTTGTACGTGTGCGCTGCCTTCCTCATCAGGTGGAGAAAAGACCTGCTCAGGGAGAGGGACTTCCAGGTCAGCAACTAGAATGGGTCTCTGAATAAAGAGACTCTTTCTACACAACCAAGTGTTTTATTCAGCCGACGTTTCGGTGACCGTCCGTCACCTTCCTCAGGGCAATTCTGACTGGTTCACATTGCACTGCAGCATAGGTGTCGCTGCTATAGATGTGTTCCTGAGGAAGGTGACAGACGGTCACCGAAACGTCGGCTGAATAAAACACTTGGTTGTGTAGAAAGAGTCTCTTTATTCAGTGACTTACCAACCTGATGAAACTATTCACGGATAGAATGGGTCTCAGCACATACATGTAGTTTTAACTAAAACATCTTTTTTTTTGGCGATGCCTCTGGGGCTAGCCTAATAGTGTACATTATACTGTATGTTGGGTTGCTAGAAATTCCCGGAATTCCTCAGGAGTTTCTGTGTGTCCACGCAAACTCTGTGGACACCATAACACAAGGAGCTCCAAGCAGAACTCCACACTGAATGAAGAGACTCTTTCTACACAACCAAGTGTTTTATTCAGCCGACGTTTCAGTGACCGTCTGTCACCTTCCTCAGGATGCGTTCCTGAGGAAGGTGACAGACGGTCACCGAAACGTCGGCTGAATAAAACACTTGGTTGTGTAGAAAGAGTCTCTTTATTCAGTGACTTACCAACCTGATGAAACTATTCACGGATAGAATGGGTCTCAGCACATACATGTAGTTTTAACTAAAACATCTTTTTTTTTGGCGATGCCTCTGGGGCTAGCCTAATAGTGTACATTATACATGTATGTGGGGTTGCTAGAAATTCCCGGAATTCCTCAGGAATTTCTGTGTGTCCGCACAAACTCTGTGGACAACTCAAGGAGCTCCAAGCAGAACTCCACATATAGTGTCATAGGATCATGGTGTCGCCCAAGATAGTGGGTGCGTTTATTTAGGATTAATGGCTTCCTACTTCGTCAATTTATACTACCAAACCTTGCCATCAAGCCTACATCGCCTCAGAATCTACAAGGTAAAGCTTTTCTGAAGCTGAAAAATTTGACGGATCACCACTCCAACCAGGAAATCTGACAAGGATAGGATTATTAGGTTGGGGCTGCCTAGGTTCAAAAGGGTCACGGATTGGTCATGGTATCAGATTCATGGAGCCTTTACGTCTCAGTGGCTAGCCTAATTTCTTCTGCCGCCTGGTCAACTACCCTGGCTCATGACACATCAATTTCCTAGTCGCCAAGCAGGCATAGAACTTGGTTTTCTCTTGTACACTAGTAGGGAAGAGGTAGGATGCATTTTTGATGAAATGTTTAACAAGGAATCGTTGAATACTTGTACCATGGATCTAAATCTCAAACAAGTTGTAGATAACTACAGTGTAGTTCCTGTCGTTAAAGTTTAGCCATCTATATTCATTGGCTTCCATCGAGGTGAAGATAGCATATTGCTAGATCTGAATCTCATCTCCTTTTACAATTTAGTAGACCTTTTGACTTCAAGTAAAAAAAGAAACATCAGTTGAACTCCCATGTCATTCGTAGGTCTGCATCATCATCATCATCATCGGTCTGCATGGGGGGGGGCACTATTCAATTAATGGATTATAAATATTAGACCATTTCTGTGTTAATCTGAAACTTTGTATTCATGAAAATATGGTTTTTAAGAAAATAACACCTCCTTTGGGAGTTGAGTTCCCTTAGTTTGAAGTTTTTTAGAAGATGAAGTCACAAGTACTTCACATGTATATATACTAAACATAAGAAGAAATTCTTATCTTGAAAGTTCATCTGTGTTGGTAGAAGTCATTATGGCACGAGTTTAAACTGTAATTTCCAACACAAGGAATTGGACTTACCCAAATTTTCGACTGTACAACTCCAGTCTTGTCAAGGAATGAACAATGCACCGCTTCCGTGACGTCACGTTATGCAGATGACACACATGACTCCGTGAGCAGTGGATCGTAAGTTGCAGAAAGTCTGTGGCGCCCCCCGTCTCTGTTGAGGGATGGTTGTAGAGCCCTGATGTAGATGGCCTCTTTCACACCCCGTGCAATTTCTCATTCCTTGACAAATACTGGAGTTGCACGATCGAAAATTTGGGTAAATCCAATTTCTTGTGTTGGAAATTACAGTTTAAACTCGCGCCTTAAGAAGAAATTCTGCATTGGATATTGATTATTTTTCTACACTCTGTTTCAGGGTCTCATGCTACATCTACAAAATCTTCCCACAATACACTGGGGCGATGATGAGATCAACTTGATTCTGGCAGAGGCGTACAGACTCAAATACATGTTTGCCGACGCACCAAACCATCTCAACCAGAAAAAGAATACATAGCATTTCTATAAACTAGTGTAATATGTAGATATAATGATGCTGAGCTATCATGTGCAACATTTTCATGTGTCATGTCATTCATTATGTTTACCGAAGGAAAACATATTGTTTTTGCTACGTTTCTTCTTCCTCTTCTTCCTCCTCCTCTTCTCCAAACAGTGACCTCTGACCTGGTCAATGACCTGAACCAGACTGTCTGTTACCATGGTAACTGGTGTTGGGTTACATCATGTTGCAATTTTATAGCAGGAGGGATTTAGACTCCTGTCTGACCACATAATGTGTTTGTGCAAGGAGGTTAAAGAATTAACAGAGCAGACCATATGCGAAGGTACAACATTATGCATTTGCTTTGCAAATGTTACCTTTCTAGTGGTCATTGTCATTGCCTGAAATCAAATACCTGCAACTCCCTACAGTGTCCAGAGCTCTTCATTTCGTCCCATTTCTTCCTTGCTTCCTTCGCTTGCTTTTAAGCACAAATTGTGTAGTTGAATGTCAATTAAAATGTCTAAGGGCAAGTTCATTATGAATTATGCATATAAACTGTAACACAAGATCAGTTGTTAACATGTAAATCCATTTTGTGTTCAATATACATGTACCAGGGGGTTGAATGCATTTCAAGGTGTATCATACGTTTTGCATACTTAGTTTAATTCAATAAGAAAGCAGTACAAGAAGGAAGCATGATACATGACTTGTTTCCCACATAATTCTACCCCATGCAATTCATCCCTTATTTCTTACTTATACTCTATCTTTCCACTTACACTGGGTATGTGGTAAGATGGAGTAAAGTCACCCAAAGCGATTTCAGGGCAGTAAAACTGGATTTTTAAAGTTAATTTTCTGGTCTTTTTTTTTAATGTAGTAAGTTGAATCAATCCTATCCCATATACTGATATTTGTGAGGCAAAAATGTGATATTGCTGATGGAAATGGTTGCTTATTTCGTATCGTATGCTGGTTCTAGCTATTTATTGGTGGTACCAAAAAATAAAGGGATGTTTCTGGGCTATTTCAAATGCTTCAAGTATGAAATGCTAAGAAATGGCAGTAAGTATCAATATCAGATAGATTTCCTCATCCAGAATTTTTTGTTTTGTTTTGCTGCCCTTAAATTGCAATAGCTGCCACTCCATCTAACAATGAAGTTGAGGGCCTCATGATGCCATAATACCAAATGAAAGGTAGCTTGTTGATGACCTTATACACATGTGGGGTCCAGGCACTAATTCTTTGTATTTTTTTGTCTATCTACAGTAGTGCTGTGTACCGGTTCGCTGGACTCAGTTCCGGACTTGTAAAAACGTTTAGGTTCAAGTCCACAAAAAAACTGAATTGCGGGAACCAGTTCCGGAGTTGGTTGGCAAAAAAACATGTCACATACCCTTTTTCGTTCTGAACCACATAAAACCTTCCATAGATCGCAAAATCTGTGCTGCAAAATGAAGACAACATTGCCGTTGGGCATTGTCAAGTGTCGGCCTCCATGTTATGTGGCCACAGTTTCGCCCAGATAACATTGCAAGGTTGCCAACATGCAATTTTGTATATACCGTGGATTTAGGTCTGGACTTACAAGTCCGGAACTGAACCTAAACCTCTGGACTTGAATCCAGACCTGAACCTAAACGTGGGTTTAGGTACACAGCACTAATCTACAGTAGGTACATGTAATATCATGCCACACACTTATAAAATAGAGATCATTGCATTTCACAAATTTATAGTTTTTATGGTTGATTTCTTTTGGAGTCCACACATACACCCCACTGTAATTTTTAGCCACAGTTTGTTTAAAGAATATAGTCACCACCATTCACTGTATATATTCACTAAATTTTATGGATGACATCCTCTGCAAACTCCAAATTTAATGGGATTGGGCGAGCAAAAAAAAACAAGATTCCTACATGTTCAAATTTTGAGATCATAAACCTTTAGAAATTAAAGCGATTCCTGTATTCAACAGTATTACCTGTCCTTGTAGATGTGTACACATCTCTATTAACTAGGACAATTGTAGAAAAGAGCTTGTGGCACCATCATAGGCAGCTACTACACTGGGTATACATATGTGATGGAACACCTTAGACTGTCAGCACTTGCCATCAAATGTGAGCAACTGTGCCTCAAGTTTGCTGGATCCCTGATGGTCTTTGATCCAATAGACGTTTATGACATATTTGCCCATTGACAGCACATCGGCAGAACGTACTGTGCCTGCGCAAAACCCTGATTTTTCACGTTTTTCGTTGGATGTTTGGTCAACGTTGCATCACAATTTTGCCTGTTGCAGACGATATCTTTTCCTATACAACATCTGAAAACTACAGACAGGCTGTCAACCTTATATGCTCTAATACGACCTTGTATGAGACGTTCTGCCAAAGTGCTATGCACAATACATTACGGATTTCGCGCAAGTGCAGTACATTTTGCCGACGTGCTCCCGCTGCGCGCGCTGATATCATCCATACAAATTACTTGCTGTGGCCCAATTTATTAGGAAAGTTTGTAGTTGGTACCACATCATATGTCTTCTCCCGTCCCTTCCACTATCTCCATCAATATGGTGCCCCTATCACCCCCCTATTGCACAGAAAACATACACAGATTATCTTTTCAAGTTAGGTTCATATTTTGTACCAACTTGATAACCAAATAATTTTGTGGGTGCAATTTATTATTCTAATAAGATACACGCTTTGTATATTTTTGAATAAAACCATTATGTCTGGAAACATATTTTCTGTACTTGGCTGTCGAAAACTTGTAAGTATAATGTAATATATGTGAGGTACCAGATATAGACAAGTGTTGGGATCTGTGTTGACTCAAAATGTACATATTAATCCAATTATATGTATGTATGGGGGTTAATTTGTGATAATAGACAGTATTCAGACAATATTCATTATAACTTACTCTCATGGTGCTCAGTAATGATTTTTTAAAGGGGCATTATGTAACATTTTTGCATCAAAATTGGAATATTTTAATTGAAAAAAATCTTTGTGTGATTGTAACTTACTTCCACTTTTCAATATATTTGTGCAATTATCTCACATTTCTGCCATTTATGGTTGGCGCTAATACAGACCACACGAGGCACACTCATGTTGTGGCACCACCACAAAATACCAGAATGTAAACAAACATGACTAACAGCTGTGTTTCCAGCTTTTAAACACACTCGTAAGGCGTCATATTTTGGCACCTCCACTTCCTCAATGGCACTTATTTGCAGTGGAATAGTGTTGATTCAACCTACCTTGTGAAGAATTGACCAGAAAATTGACTTTTTGTATCGTCCTAATGTTACATAATGCAACTTTAAATAAAAGAAGTCATTATTTTTCTTCCTTTCCTCTCTCCAATATGTTTTTCAGTTGTTGACTTCATTTATTCCGCCATGAATTGTTAACAAAGAAATTGGTAACATTTACTTAATGGATCTGGCAACTGTTTTATTTCACTTCTGCTAAATAATAGGAACTTGTTGCTAATTGTACATTTGTATTACTGTACATGTATTAGGGAAAAACAATCATTGTTATTTTATGAAAGGTGGCCTTGTAAAAGGCACTTACTTTCAATGGCACCTGACTTCAGTTGGGGTCAGGTAAAGCTAAGGGTTGTGGAGAGGGATGAGCTTGTGTACTAATTACCTCCATGAAATGTCATGGAGGTTATATTTTCAGTTGCGTTTGTCATTCTGTCTGTCATTCTGTCTGTTGGTCAACAAGATAACTCAAAAACGGCTGGGTGGATTGTTTTCATACTTGGTGCGTTGGTAGGGTCTGACGAAAACTGGAAATGATGAGATTTTGGGCGGAGGATGTGATCAACTGATATAATTCATGCAATTGAGGCTCTTATAATTTGCATAATCAACGTGAAAATTGTATAATTAATTAGTTTGAACTGTTAGCATGATTTGGCGAAGGTATGAGGTCGTGGAACTCTTGTTGTGTATGAAACCTGAAAATTAGGTTACTTATAATTTGCATATAACCAACAATATCAGACCTTGTCTATGCCAAATGATAAGGATTTCAGCAGTGTGTCGCATGTTACTAGGAAGGGGCCATGTGAATACTTTGCATAAAAATTTTACTATTGAGCAGGATTGTAAATGTAAGCCATTTACAGGTGGCCATCACCATTTCATGGAGGTATGAGGTCGCCGAACTCTAATTCATTAGTACATTCGACACAGCACTAGTGGATAACAACCTACTGCGCAAGCAATGACTTGTACCTTTTATCTAATGATAAGTAAAATACTGGCAAATTTGGAATGTGCATGTTGTATCCATAGCCCACACCAATTCAATTTGTTGGTTCTCGAATTTTTCCACAAAAAAGATGAAGTGACAGGGTGAAAATAAAAAACAGGCCGAGGCATCCTACGATAGCCCCAAAAGCTACAATAGGAGCCATAAAGTCAACATACCAGGGTGGTTTGTAATTCAAACAATGAATTTGGAACTTTTAATCAAACCACTGCATTGATAGATGGAAAAACAATGTAACAACTGGGAAGACAAGGACTTTCTGCAACTGTTAGCATTTTGGAGTGAACCTGAATATTTTTTTTACAAATCATAAAAAAATGAGGCGAGCGAATCCGAGAACCAACAAATTAAATTGGTGTGGCCTTAATGGTATATGAACCCTTTATGTTGGTCATTTGAAAATGTATCCTTCCTGTGAAAGAATAATGTAATTTATTGTAATTGTAAATGTGCAGATCAAAACTTGAGACTTGCATCGTATGGTTATACACTTCATCCACATTCATGTGTAGAAAAATATCCTCCACTGCTTTGCTTGTCAAATTGTATATACATGTACATTCGTTGTACTCGTTGAAAATTCTTTTTCCAGGGACATAATGTCATTTTGATAGTAGTACAGGACACTATACATGTACATGTACACTTAAAGTGCCTCATCTTCTATATGTCTGTCTTGGACTAGTTCCCATACAGCAATAATGTACTGTACTGTACCCTTCTGTGCATTCAACCTCTAGTCATATATGTTTGTATAGGTCTGTAATGATACAGATAGCTTACTCCTTTCAATGAACTCAAATACTGAATATACTCATATGCATATATGTTAGTACATGCTGTTGCCATGTATTAAAGCACATTTTGCAAACTGAACTTTTATATCTGATTCAACAATTTGTCTGTTCTTCTGAGTACAGTTGTTAGTGGCAAACTGTACTCTTAACTTCCCCTGGTACGTTAACTGACTTTTTGGCCAATGTCTACTGTTTCCAGCCGCTTCCCGAAGCCTGGTAGAGGCTACATTGTACGTGATCTTGGTGGTTAGCAATGCATTACTCATTAACAGTAAGGCCGATATGTACGGTTTATGTGGTCATTGACACTCACAAGTACGAAGGACCAAAGGTACAGGCCTGCGCCGTCTGCGCGAACACCTGCGTCGTCTGTGCAAAGAGCTTCCTCGCCTGCACGCAAAGAGCTTCCTCGCCTGCGCGCGAATACCTGCGTCGTCTGTGCAAAGAGCTTCCTCGCCTGCACGCAAAGAGCTTCCTCGGCGACCTCCCTGCGCGCAAAGAAAGCTTCGTCGCCTGTGCGCACAGACGACGCAGGTATTCGCGCAGGCGACGCAGGCCTGTACCTATGGTCCTTCGTACACAAGAGACCAATCCAGTAATAGTAACCTTTGAACACTACTCTATCGCTTGTTACTGCGGGGTGGCGTGGATTGGTAAAGGTTCGTCATGGCCCACACCGTTTTGCAGTACTTGCTTCCCTTCATCACTATCTTACTGCCCCTCCACACGTCCTGTGTGGACTACCGTGAGCTGGGAATCTTCAACGTGAACTTCCCTGCGTTTTCCTCCTTGGTGCAGGCTCCAGCTGATTCTGAACTGTACGATTTGCTTCTTTCGTCGTTCAACGTTGAGCCAGGCAGCATCGACCAAGTCTGGGGGGTGCGCGATGTTGGGAAGACAATCAACGAGCCAGACGAAATGCAACTTACCCTGATCAGCGACGTTTTTGTCTGGCCAAACGAAGTCAGCTTAGTACCGGGTAAGTTGAAGCAGGTGGTGGGAATGGATAAACTGAGGTACTAGTACTATGGAAAAGAAAAACTCGTCACCAAGATGGTTATGTCTTCGGTAGCGTCCGTGTGTGTGTCTGTGTGTCCGTCTGTGTCTGTCTGTCAACACGATAACTCGAGAAGGTTTAAATGTATTGTCATGATATTTGGTAGATGGATATGTCGTGATGAGACCTAGAAATGATTAGATTTTGGCCGCCTGGCGGCTTGTTATGATACTGCAGCGGAACGTACACTCATTACCACATATTTACAAACATGTACCAGTACAATATATGAAGAGTATATGGCACAAGGATGGCAGACAAGCAATCGTTTTCTCTTATCTACCCCCTGTGTCACAGAGACCGTTTTCGGTGAACCAGGAGTGATTTGCGTCGGTTCCGGTCGTTTCCCGCCCAAAAACAATGGCTCCGTGGCACTGATACCAGGCTGGCCGGGTAACGTAGGTAGGTAGGGGTGAATTAGCCTCTACCAGGCTTCGGAAAGCGGCTGGAAAGAGTAGAAATTGGCCAAGTAGACAGATACATATGTGTATACTAGTACACGCCAGGGGGACGCGGCAAACTGTACTCTCCCCGGACCAATCCCCTGGCGTGTACTAGTATATCTGTCTACTTGGCCAATTTCTACTCTTCCAGCCGCTTTCCGAAGCCTGGTAGAGGCTAGGGCTAAATGGTAGCCTCTATTTTGTTCTGATAATTCATACTTGCTTGTGTTATTAATGATCAAAACTCTTTGGTCTGATGAGCTTCAGGAGACCATCGGAGATACGAGTTTTTAGACTGTACGAATGTCCATCACTGTGAACCGTTTGGCTTCTTCATTCTGACTTGCAGGTGCTCTAAAGAGTCAGATATTGACAGCCTATAGACACAACATGACTCTTCATATCTTAAACAGGATTTTGTTTTCATTTAATGAAGAAAAAAAAAAGAAAATGTCTACATCGAAGCTACCCATCTCTGGTGTTATTAAATTGAAAAGGTACATCGGTTGTCCTCGAAGATCATATTAGACCTTTACTTGTTCAATTCATGTGGTGCGGCCATTGATAAAGGGGCCGTCACATTGCCAGAAGTACGCGCGATCCTCGGACGATCTCAAAATCGGGCGACCTTTCGGCGATCAACAAATACGGCCGAAGCTCGCTGACAATGTGACGCAGGCATTATATAAAGAACACGTTTTGCGTGTCAGCGAGCTTCGGCCGACTCCGAAAAATCGCCGGCGATCCTGAAAATTCGTGCGATGGTCGACAAAACATCGGGCGTACTACTGCCGTAGATGTCGTTTAGAGCTCGCCGACTCGTCGGCCGATCGATTTTCGCACAATGTAAGGGACTAACTTGATGTCTGACCTTTAAACCTCAAGGAGAATGATTCATTACCTTGACACTTGCAGTTGTACAAGGTAACCTGTACCTTGCACGGTTTGTTTGAGTAAGGTGGGCGTTGGTAGGGATTATTGCCTACTTTATCACCATCTGGGTTTAGAGTCCAAGGTTTTTGTACAATAAAACTACATGTGCAGGAACACGTAGAACGTTATATGCAGAAAAAATTGAAATATTTTAATTTAAAAAAATCTTCCTGTGATGTACTTTTCAATATATTGGTGCAATTATCTCACATTTCTGATATTTATGGTTGGCACTAAAACAGCCCACACGAGGCGCGCTCATTTTGTAGCACCACCACAAAATACCAGAATGTAAACAAACATGGCTAACAGCTATGTTTCCAACTTTTAAACACACTCGTATGGTGTAATATTTTGGCACCTCCACTTCCTGAATGGCACTTACTTGCAACGGAGTAGGGCTGATTCAGCAATTAGAATCACCGATTCTTTCGGCAGAGATTCCAATTGGAGTCTTTCAATTCTCTCAAAAGACAGTCAGAACTTTTTAACTTTGATTCATGTCACTTTAGATATCAATGGATTGACTTGAAATTTAGGACTTGTAACAGCATCCTGATCAGAGTCTCTGTCGACAAAGACTCCGATCGGGATCTCTAACAGTAGAATATTAATCGCCGATTCTATCAGATCTGACATAAATATATTTCTTTCTCTTCCTGATATGGTCCCATCCTAGGCGAGCCTGTGCTGATCTCAAGCGCCCCCCAGCAGCAGCTGTGGTCCTACACCCGAGCGGCCCAGTGGGTAGACATGAATGGCGATGACCGGTTGGATGCTGTAGTAGCAAGATTCTCATTTATTCTAAACCCTCCACCAAGTATGGAGTCTACCATATTCTTCCGTCTTTTTCTAGATAGAAAATATTCTTTTCAGGCTTTTCCGTATAAAGAATATCAACACAAGTCCGACTAAACGTCTTTGAGCAACTTTTAGCTGGTGTTAGAAATTTAGTTTCCCTGTATCTGCCAGTGCCTGCGCTCTGAGCAGCAATCGAGACAATTAATGACCTGAATATTCCTGTTTAGCCAATGGGAACGAGTCGTCGCGCTTTGTTGCGTTCCGCGTCTATGTTACGCTATACAGTATAAATTGTTACACTATACACTAATATAAATTGTCGCTGAAATGCTTGTAACGTGGGCGCAATATAGCTACCTTTGGTTTAGCCTGGTGTCCAGTCTACTGGCGTGCTTTGGGCCGGTTCTCTTCGCGATCGGGGCTGAAGGATCTCTTCGCCGCCCGACTCAACTAGGATCCCCGGTAGGTTTTGCACGACGTCGACGGGAGTCCAGTCTCCGGATCCTGCCGTGCAAAACTCCTACAGGCGCAAAACTCCCACCGGGTGGCCATTTGAGTTGGGCGGGGGAAAAGTACTACAGCTCCGAAGAGCTAGAGCTCGCCCCAACCACGATAGACTGGACACCTTGGTGCTTTGCAGGAAAACATTTCATGTAGGCGCGATATGCACAGTTGCTGAAATAACACCACATCATGGCAATACAATTCTGTTAAGAATAATCTAAACACAAATGTACTGGCAGGAAATCCCCTTTCTATTGCTCACAATTTGACAAGCTTTTCTCACGATGCCTTCCAAAGTTTTACATTATCAAGACTTTAGAGGTCATTACGGTTGACCTCCGCTTCGCTGTACTTATCGCTGTACCGGGTGACGGTAGTATTTGTACAGTCAGAATTAAAAAAGTAATATAATTTTCTCTATATATTGGCAGTATGATTTTATTGTAAGTTGATTCTGTTTGGCATTCACTATGCATAGTGCTTGATAATCTCAGCAATTTTATTAAAATATGTTTTTGACGTCTTTTACTATTTGACATGTCCCTCCTTTCTTCATTTCTTCCGACCAGATCCTCCGTCATTCGAAGGTGAACTAGTTTGGTTTGAGCAACCACAGTCCGATGGGCTACAGACTCCCAACTGGTCACCTCATGTGGTCATCCAGGGTCCGGAATTCCTGTCCTTGGCTGTCCGACTGACCATTGCAGGAGGTGGAGAGAAACTGGCGATCCTCTGTCCGGAGTATTTTGGCGGGAAATTGAGAGTCGTATGGACAGAAGGTGCCTTTGTAGAAGCACGTCGGCAGAACGTACTGCGCCTGCGCAAAACCCTGATTTTTCAAGTTTTTCGTTGGATGTTTGGTCAACGTTGCATCAAAATGTTGCCTGTTGCAGACGATATCTTTTCCTATACAACATCTGAAAACTACAGACAGGCTGTCAACCTTATATGCTCTAATACCACCTTATAAGAGACGTTCTGCCAAAGTGCTATGCACAATACATTACGGGTTTCGCGCAGGTGCAGTACGTTCTGCCGACGTGCTCCTTTGTAGAAACATAGGAAACATTTTCCCGTTTTCCGTTGTTACCTCCATAAAACATGGAGGTATTGTATTTGGTCTGTCTGTCTGTCTGTGTGTGTTTCCGCATAACTTAAGGCTGGATGGATTGTGATAATAGTTGGTATACAGGTATAGGTCTTGAGAAGACGAAGGTCAAGGTCTATTTTGGGCCTCCTGGCGGCTGTCCTTGGTACTGCAGCAGAACTTCCGGTTTTTGTGTCTTTTGTCCTGGACATGCTGGGATCTTAATACATGTATTTTAGTGGCAGATAGCTTTTCATGTCGGGAAAAAGTGGTATAGGTTTGGCCTCCCTAGCAGCTTGTTCTGGAACTGCAGTGGGGATTTCCTTAAGATCTTTTCTGGGAATAAGTCAATTATTGGCTCTCCTAGCTCTCCCGAGGCGATGGCAATGATTTATGCTTAGCTCTGACGTCTTCGTTCCGAACCCGCTTATTTGCATATCACAGTCCAGTGATCTCCCAGTGGCACTGTCAATATGGAAATAAGCGGGTTCGGAACGGAGACGTCAGAGCTAAGCATAAATCATTGCCATCGCGGCGGGCGAGCTAGGAGAGCGCGAAGTTCAAACGCGTGCACAGGGTAATTATTTGGCGGACTAATGTAAAAATTGAAATATATCAACTTTTTAATGTGTAGACGTCTAGACTACTGGAAAATAATAAATTTGAAATTTTGTGTTGCTTTCCTTTAAAGCTGCAGCTACAATTTTAAGCCAAGTGAATAACCTCTTCCCTTGCATCCCCCAGACCCCGGCGACATCTGGACGGACCCCACTCAAATCAGAACTGCGACCATTGAGGACGATGGCGAGCGGTACTTTGATGTACAGGTAGGTAAACTTAGACCACACCAAGTCATTTTTATGGATGACATCCGCGCGCGCATTGATTTTGGCCTGTTCCCAGAAAAAAAAACAAGAAATTCCAGTGCCGAAAGTCGCAATATTAGAATATGTGAAATATATATGAAAGGAAAGAAACGGGGCAGGCCAGCAGGACGACAACTGCTGTTCCACTGATTTATGGCATGCTAGTTTTCATAACAAAGAAAAGACTTGTTGGTTGTTACACTGTGTTCTCTCATTCAATCCTAACATTTGTCGCCCCTTAGTATATTTCAAATCTAGGCATCTTATTTTTTTTCGGCCCTTCTTGTTTTTTTCGCGCTCTCGCATTAGATTTAGGGTCTCCAGAGGACGTCATCCATAAAATTATTTGGTGTGGCCTTACATGGACATGGCAAGAATGATTTCAGTACGTCACTCCACAACACACCCCTTTTTGTTTAAAACAAATCTCCGCATATTGTGTTGGCCACAAAAGGAAATTCAAAAGACTTTTAGACTGTTCAGAGCATCGCAGCAACACAGTGCATTATCTACGAAGGCCCACAACGACACTGCCATACACCTCTTCCACAGCCCTTCCACACCGCGTTTCCAAGGGCTATACTAGTACCTTCCATAGCGCTCTCCCGCGGCCCTTCCACACTGCGTTTCCAAGGGCTATATACTATTACCTTCCATACATCTTCCGCGGCCCTTCCACACCGCGTTTCCAAGGGCTATATACTAGTACCTTCCATAGCGCTATCCCGCGGCCCTTCCACACCGCGTTTCCAAGGGCTATACCTTCCATAGCGCTCTTCCACCAAGAAATTCCTGTGCCTTCGTAATTATCGGACAGGCAGTTTTGGTGATTGAAGTGGCGACGAGGCACTTATACATTCATCCGCACTGAGCCACCTACAGGCAAGAAAACTTTCCTCACCAGCTAAATAAAAACAACACTGTTTCAACACTGTCTCTTCTTCATATTCCTTCATGCAGTCAGAGGCTCTGACACAAAATCTGACTTGAATGAATGAATGAATGAAACTTTATTCAATCGGACTTTCATACATAACGTATTATGGTTAGTCTGAATTTTGTTGAATTTACAAGTATTTCTTTAAAATAAAGCACTTACAAAGTAGTACAACCATTGTCAATAATTTACACTAAAATTCACCTATCATAAAAACCGTTTCATGTTCTAGAGAAGCATGTGCTAGTCAGGGCTAGTGCATTAATGCACATATACATATTAAATAAAAACATTGTGTCGTACAGTGAATACATATACATTTTCATGTCATCAGTTCAATGGGCTAATACACTCGTTTAACAGGTGTGCCAAGTAGGGTACAGGAGAGTTGTACGGTACGTGTAAACATCCTCCCATTGGCAGGGCCACCAAACTCATTCTTCGTCACTGGCCCTGCCGATGTGGCAACGGTTACAGCCTCCAGGACCCAACACGCTCTTAGCCAATCAGCTATACACAGAGAAAATCTTTAACGCACTTTTCATTAAATATTCATGAGCTGACCTAGAAATTACAATCACAAGCTGAGCGATGATTGGCTGGAACTGGGGTCATGTGGGGTCATGCCAAATAAGGCAAGCTCATGAATATTTATATCTCCTGGGTCCTGGAGGCTGTAACCGTTGCCATATCGGCAGGGCCAGTGACGAAGAATGAGTTTGGTGGCCCTGCCAATGGGAGGATGCGTGTAAACTGAATGCACAGTAGTTCTCTTCTTCTCGTTCTGACAGGTGACTGACGTGAACGGAGATGGAAAAGACGACTTGCTGGTGGTAACAAGTAGGTAAGGGACAAGGCGCAACAATCTATCTGATTGGTTGGAAAAATTGCTTGAACTTCGTTGTGTTTGGACTTTGGCGAAGTACGATTTCCATGGAAAATAAATACATTTACACTATAGCTAGGCCTAAAGCCCCTGTCACGCATTCAAAACCTTTCCCCGACCAACAACCAACCAAGGTTGGCTGAAGTTTGGGAGCAGTCTGACCAAATTTAGGCCACCCCTACCTTCTCATACGATTCGAATCGAATTTGAGTTGAATTTGAGTCAAATTTGACCTCCGAACACGCTCCAATCTCTGCTGTAAACATTAAAAAAAATGATTCTGCTGTTGCAGCCGAACAGTAGCCGATCTCGCCGAACACCCGAGCCAATCACAGCCGACCTTGCTCCCGACCTACTCCTAACCATGGTTGGGGGGAGTTTGGCAGTGTTTGGAAGGCCATATTCGGCTGTGTGTGTGGTGATCTAGTTCATATTTCCTAACCATACATTGATACATATAAAACTCTTCCGGCAGTGTAACCAATGGAACCGTCCGAGTGTACGACATCCCTGATGATTTTCGGAATGGCACCTGGGAACGACATGTTATCGCCAGTGGCTTCTCTGTCCCAGGAAACATGACGCAGGGCAAAGGGACGCCAGGGTCGGCCATACTACTGAGGTTTGCCAGGTATTCATGACTTATATATATTTATATATAAACTTTATATACTAGTATAAACTACCCGTTTTAGAGAGGATCTGTAAATATTGTTCCTCAAACGCAGTGGAAAACGAATATCATTTCATGTCTAATTGTACATTTTATAATGATATCAGAAACCAATTATTTACCATCATGTCCAAAAATTATGCACCCTTACTTTCCCACTATTCCTCAACAAAAGAAAACAATTTTCCTACTAAAATCAAAGAACCTACATATTATAGACGAAGTGGGTAAATTCGTCTCCCACTGCCTGAAAAGAAGAAGTCAAACCCAACCAAATTAGTACCACGTGTGTTGTAGAATGTAGTATCACGTAGTCCCTCATACCATTGTATCTTCTTTTTCATGTTGTTTGTTGTTACTTGTTTGCAATTAGCCCTAGCCTCGGGCAAGTGTTTGCAATAAACTTCCTTAAACTTCTTATTAATAATATACGTTCTGAACTGAAATTCTAAGCCATTTACCATAGTTCTAAAGTGACTGTAGGTCTTGGTTTGTATCAAAATATTGTGATGCTTGTACAACTATCTTTTCCACTCGACACTTAGTGATTTGAAAAAGCCCACCATCCTGATATCTGGGGACGACGACAGGCACGCGTACCTTCTCGTTCCCAGCAGTGACGATCCTGCAGACTGGTCCTACGACAAACGCCCCCTGCTGACGAGTACAGGAATTGTAGGTGGCATCTCTGCTGCAGACATAGATGGTGACGGGAATATAGAGGTCATCATTCCTGCATACAATGAAAATAAGGTCCACGTCTTCAGGTTCACAGATGCCGTAAACGGAAGTGACGTCATAATAATCTCAGGACCAGTAGGCCTGTTGACACTGGTCATGTGGCTGGTGCATTATGGGTAGTTATCTCCATGAACATGAATGTCAAGTCAAGGTCAAAGTTTATTGCACAACAGTTGTAGCAGGTACAATGTATGGCAGATAATAATTTACTAGCTGGTATGGGTCTAGCAAAATTCTACATATGGGTTCAAGGGGTACTATATTTCGCAGAATATTAAAAAGAACTACTGACTAAGAACTAGTACATCTCTACAAGTAAGTGTTATTGTTAAGCTACTCTATACTATGTTTATGAATGTGTCTGTCTGTCTGTCTGTGCATGTTTCCACATGTTCGTGGTCAGCATAACTTACCACTGTGCTGCCCCTACTGCTGATTAGGACTGATGATGATACAAAAAAATAGAACAACAAAAAATGCAGAAATGGACTATTCCAAGTTACCCCTACCCAATCTCTTAGTGCTAAAGCACCATACCAAGTTGACTAAGTTCCAGGTCATTTTGCATTCATGTTATGATGCATTAACCCAAAATATACATTTTTGGTCTGAAAATAGCAAAAAGATCCAAAATGAATAATAATAAAGTGGTGTATGGCAAAACTATGAATAACGTCCTTGCATTGCCAGAGGTACAAATACTTTTGTCCTAGAGATGTTTCATTGATTTTGTTTATCTGCAATGCCTCTTATAGTCCAGCGGCATAGCTGAAAAATTGTGCACTTTTGTCTAAAAGCACCAAATTTGGCACACATGTAGTTAAATGTATTCGAAGCAAATCTGTATGTGGAGCCATTTCATTTCTACCCAGGAGCGATTTTATGGCATATTTTGCCATTTTTGACTAAAAATGTATATTTTTGGCGTCTGTGCCATGACAGTTGAAGCAATAATTATGAAATTTGGTACAAACATGCAACTTAGCAATTACAATGCAACAGTGCATACTAAGTGTTGACTACTTATATTTAACCCGTAATTATATTTTTGGCTCCTATGTCATTATAATCAAAGCGACAATGCCACAATTTATTGAGCATGTGACTTAATGATCCTCAAACAATGTTGAACACTGGATATAGACCATTTCATTGTTGCTCATGAAAATGGCCTTTTTTTGCTAAATAGTTGATTTTTATTACGACTACCCACAGAAACCATGGTACATGGATGTCATCATAGCTTTCTACATCATGTGTACATTCTAAGCTATATAGAGCACTTTTGTAAAAATAATGATCAAAAGACATGATTTCAAACCTCAACCTTTATTACGTGATAATGTACATGTAGTTGTACAAGTGATAACGGAACAGTCTCCACTTATAACAGTACAATGCATCAAGGCAATAAGCTAGGATTCAAGAGACATCTATAGATTGTGCATACATTGTATGTCATAGTATCATCCTAGTACTGTAACAGTTACTACATGTAGTTGGCTTTTAAGAACTGTTTCCTCAACAAAAGATCGCCCTGTGTAACAAATTAAAGGGGCATTATATGTAACATGGCTGACAGCAGTGTTTCCAACTTTTAAACACACTCGTAAGGTGTCATATTTTGGCACCTCCACTTCCTGAATGATACTTATTTGCAATGGAGTATGGTTGATTCAACTTACTTTGTAAAGAAATGACCAGAAAATTTACGATTTGCATCGTCCTAATGTTACATAATGCAGTACCTGAGATTTTGGACAGTGGTTGTTTGTTATAATAGCCAAGCTGTATACTATAGTGTGTATGGTGCTGCCATTATCTACAAGACCAACCATAGAAAGTATGGTTTGTGAACTTTCTCATCATAGTCGGCACAGAAATGAACAGCAGAAGTGATCCAACATACAAATATACCGCTGATTAAGTAAAGTTAGCTGGTCGTAACATAGTAAGTTGTCATAACAACATGTCTCAATAAGGCATATAACATATGTTGGAAGTCAAATTCTGGTTAAAGCTGGTATCATTTATATCTAATTCCGGTACAAAGCTACAAGCAAAGAAGAAAAGTGAATAAATAAGTGAACAAATTGTACTGCTAATATTTCACTGATAACAGAATTGTGCATGGTAGGGATGCGTACCTAAACAAAACTTTAGGTTCAGGTCCGGACTTGAATCCAGAGGTTTAGGTTCAGGTCCGGACCTAATGAGTCCGGACCTAAACCCATGGCATATTTGAAGGCTGTTATAACAGCATAACGCGAGCAATTTGGCTAAATTAAGTTGAAGACTCTTTAACGAAGACTTCTATCGAAGACTAAAAGGGTGAAAAAACTCAAACTCGTCTGGTTTATTCCCTGTGACACACCAGTGCAAGTGATCCCGGCACTGTATTTGCAAGGTATACTAGTCTTTGTACTGGTCTAGAACGAAAATAATTTTGTGAGTGCTAGATTTTTTATTACGAGTCCGGACTTGAATCACTGGGTTTAGGTTTTTTTGGACCTGGACCTAAACGTTTTTACAAGTCCGGTTTAGGTACGGCATTTAGGTACGCATCCCTAGTGCATGGGGTATAAAGATTTCTTCTTACACAACCAGTAAAGTTCTCACCTGTTTACGTTTCGATGTCTATCAGACACCTTCCTCAGAGCTTCAGAGTTGCAGAACTCCAGTCAGAAGCTCTGAGGAAGGTGTCTGATAGACATCGAAACGTAAGCAGGTGAGAACTTTACTGGTTGTGTAAGAAGAAATCTCTATACCCTATGTTCTTCCAACCTGATGAAACTATTTACAGAGAATTGTGCATGGTACCATAAACACGTGCAACACCCTGGCTGCCAGCGAGCGGGAGGCACCAAACTGTTCCTGTCTCAAGTAGCACATCGGCAGAACGTACTGCACCTGTGCAAACCCCTGATTTTTCACGTTTTTCGTTGGATGTTTGGTCAACGTTGCATCAAAATTCTGCCTGTTGCTGACGATATCTTTTCCTATACAACATCTGAAAACTACAGACAGGCTGTCAAACTTGTATGTTCTAATACAACTTTATATGAGATGTTCTGCCAAAGTGCTATGCAAAATACATTACGGGTTTCGCGCAGGTGCAGTATGTTCTGCTGACGTGCTGTCTCAAGTGCAACTTCTGAGGTCAGTGTTTCTGAGCTAGCATTGGACTCATCAGCCACGCCTGGACTCACAAGGGTGACTGAAGTCAGGGTCCTCATCAGGGCTCAGTAGCCAGCTTGAAATGTTTTTCCGTCAACCTAGGTTCGTGATCATATTTGGGGGAGGAGCGCCGTAGGCGCGAGGTGCTCGCAATCTAGGGGGGTCCAGGGGCATGCTCCAATTTTGGATTTTCAAGCCTTCAAAAACGCAATTTCCTGAATTTTGAGAGGCAAATCACGGTGTTGACAGTGGTTGTCGGTGGTCCTTTGGATGTTTTTATACTTTTATTTTATTTTAAGATTTTTGTTGATTTTGTCTGTCAAGGTTGACGGATTGGTTTTCAAATTTTTCCGTCAGGTGCCGCAAAGTTCCGGTAATTGACGGAAAAACGGGTGCTGGCTAGAGCCCTGGTCCTCATCAACAAGCAATATACGAACATCATGATTGTGTACATGACTCCTGATGCTAAACATAACACTCTTAGTGCTCTATCCAGGCTCATACACAAAACATCCTGTTCATCAACTTCATCACATTGACCTTCTACCATATTTATTAACATATCTTGTATTCTAACCAGTGTTCTAGCCAGCCTGAATTTTGTTTCCATCATCTCAGATTTGTTTGACATAATGCAAGGCATCATACTGGGTCATGCTCCCTTTAAGCTTTGGGAAAAGTTTGAAATCTTGACCCTCCGAAATGCCATTTCCTGCATTTTAAGGGGAAAATTTTGCCGGTAGACTAAGCTTAGTTTAATGACATCTCTTTCCATATATTTACGTGTCGATTTTTGTCCATCAATGATGACAGATCTAGATTGGGCAAAATTTTTGTCTCTCGTGAACAGAAAGTTGGATGCTGGCTAGAACACTGATTATAACAAATCCTGGAGTGTTCACATTTTACTGTTACTCTTTTTACATGTCAGTCTTACACCATACACTACACAATGTAGATCTTTTATTATAGAGCTACATGTACATACTAAGCATCATATTCTTACAGATACCATAACATGCTGGCAAACTGGTCTATCAGACATGTTAGAGTCCTTTTCCCCCATCTTTAAACATACCTTAAGTTTGTTATTCTGATCCCATACTTTACCAAACTCCTCTACCAAACTTCAAATTTCCATTGCTCACTTCAAAGTGGTTTGTTATGTTTTCACCTTTGAAATGAACACTGTAATGTTCATAAGAAGTTACTAGTACATGGTATGGTTAAAGAAGGAAAGTACAATGTATTAATAAAGTATATATGCTGAGCAATACGTCTGTCATGTAATGAAAGAAATTCTACAAGCATACATGTGCATGCCTCACATGCGAGTCCCATATCACAAAGAGCACACATATAGCAGCATTAGATGTAAATAATGGCACCTTGGATATGCTTCGCTCACTCGGTGGAGTCGTTCGGAGGTTATAGCCACTAACAAGGCCTTATCACACCATATACACCCCATGGCAGGTCATTAACCCTATATTTAATACCCCGTCTAATCAACTCCTTTGAGACTCAGATTTGAATCAGCCAAATTGCTTCCTACCTGTAGTTTACCCAAACAAAGACAAACCAATGCCAGGTAGGAAAGTGTTAAGTTTTTTTTAACGATTGTTTTCAGATCGAAAATTGTGGCTGTTTGGAAATGAAACGATCTGTGCGGTGGATCACGGTGATAGCAGGACATGGTGATCCACCGCATGGATCATTAAATTTTCATTTCCAAACAATTTTCAATCTGGATCAAAAACCTTTTTAATTTCCGAATAATTTTCAATCTGGATCAAAAATCTTTTTAATTTCCGAATAATTATCAATCAGGATCAAAAATCTTTAAAAAAAGCTGACATCTTAACAGGTGGAATTAGAACCTCATTCTTACATTACGTGAACATTGTGTTTGGGATCCAACACTATTATCTTATAAATATGGGAGGATATTTATCGATAATAGTGGATTTCTAACTCATTGTCTTCTTGTGAAATGTGACAAATGTAAATCTTAACTGCTCAACTTCTGTTTTTCCCGCCGTTTCTTAATGCATTTTACCACCTCCTCTATATTGGACACCACGTGAAGGTCCCTACATTCCAGAAGTTCTGGTGGAACGTCTACGTTATTGCGATTGATCCAGATGGCGTGCATGCCCAGGCACAGCGCTGGTTTCACGTCCAGCTCCAGGTTGTCACCGAGGTGCACGGTTTCGGAGGGCGCCGTACCGGCCAACTGCAAGGCTAACTGAAAAATCCGGCAATTGGGTTTTGCCACCTGAGCGTCCACGGATGTCAAAACAAAGTCAAAGAGGCGACACAGGTCCAGTTCTGCCAGAACCTCCTGCAGCCGTTCGTCGAAGTTCGAGATGACGCCCAGTTTCACACCCTTGTCGCGAATGGCTTCTAGAGCTTCCTTGGTCTGGGGATACACCTCCCAGTGCTTTCCTCCGCTGAACTCGTCAAACAGCTGCTTTGCCACAGCATCTAGGGCCGGGGATTTGGGCACCCCCGCATCCAAGAGCGTCTTTTTAACAAGATCAGTCCACCACACCTTGGTGGACATGCCACTCATACAGCCAAAGTTGCAGTAGCTCTGACTCTGCTCCTTATAGTTCTTCAGGAAGGTACAGTCCAGCTTGGCAGAGTCAACTTGGATGCCGTGGGAGTCAGCCACAGCGGCGTAGATGGTACCGGGGGTTCTCTTTAGTTTGAAGAGGGTGTTGGTACAGTCCAAAGTCAGCAACTTGGGTCTGACTGCCATGATTCACTTCAAAATACCAGCTATTACTTAGTGCAGTAGTAAATTTTGTTACACTGCAACACCTACAAATACACAAGAAAATTATTGAAGGCACAATACAACTTCACAATATGTTTGTCCCTTTGACGCACTCTTTTACATGTGGCTACTCTTAACACTTGTCAATTTTCTATATTTTCAATTTCTGAGCCAGGATACACTCAAGAAAACTTCCTAGACCTCCTTGTTGTCTGCCTTGCCTGAGAACTTCTCCTTGATGTTCTGCCAGGTAGACTTCTTGGTTTCTTGCATGTCCGACAAGGACTCTGTAGTTGGAAGAGAGACATTTTTATTGAATGAATGACGACCTTTATTGCACATTTTTGCCACACTCAGGGCTAAGTACAGGTCACAACAAAACATGATGAACAGATACAGCTAACAGATACAAAATAAAACTAACTATCATTAGATAAATTCAACTTCTCCTCGCTTTTCAGTTTATTTTAACACAGAATTTGAAACATACAGGAGCCTGCTTCTGGTCTAATTATGCAGAAAAGGAATGGAATCTCATGTGTTTACTTTGCAGTAGAATACAATTGGATTATTGGAAAGTCATCCTTTGTAAGCCCCAGAGTTTTAACGCCTCCAAACCAGGTGTGAAGTAGATGCACCCTTTTGCAGCTGTGTCTACCAGTGTTGCGTGTTATGTGTTTGTGAAGTCTTGACCTGTACCCGTCGCTGCATGAACGTACAATAAAGGTCTTTCATTCATTCATTCATTATTTGCTAATTTCAAATCACCAGGTCCAGATCCTACGGTGGCAAGACAGTATCCATTGGCCAGAGGAGTGTCCTTTAGCCACCAGGGCTACTGAGGACTCTCTCTAGATGGCCAGTTCTAACTGTAACGCTTTTGACATCTGCTTGGAGATTAATTAGTCCCCAATAACAAAAGGAGAGTCCAACAAATCCCCATTTTGTGTGTCTTCATGCCCTTTCTAGCTGGTGGTGGCGCAGTGATTTTTAGAAAGGGGAGGGGCACAAGATGTCGAGTGTGTTGAAATTCCCAGCCTAACTAATAAGTAGGTAGAATCAAGGAGGTCTGTGGTAACATTTGCTTCGGGGCAGGTTGGCCCTGGATCGAGTTGAGGAGCTAGTCTGTATACACGCCCTGTATACTGGCCCTGGCAAAAGTTTGGCACCCATATGCATGCTTCAAACTTACCTGAGGCCAGCACTAACTTGTAGTCTTCCAGAGTCAGCCCTGTAAAGGTGGTGGGGTTCCTTCTGGGGTACTGTCAAACAACAACAAATATGAGTTAAAGTTCTCTCCTGTTTACATTGTCAAGTAAATAAAGTAAGAACTAGAGCCCCAGGCAACATCCAACAAAATTCACATACCGCATGAACACATGAACTGGCACATACAAAGTACAGCTGCTATAACTCGGTACCTTGTTTTTCCAGTGTCCTTTGTTCAGCCTATCCAGACTGGTGTAGACTCGATCGCATTCAACAGGGTTGACCTGCAGACAACATAGGCACAGTGTCTTCCTCTCATACTGTTGGAATTAGTATTACAGGGCTCGAATTACCCCTTTGTTTTGTTTGTTTGTTTCGCATAACCGGTAAACTGCCTTTAGGCCTAACAAACCAGTTTTGTACATATAGAATACCCGAAGGCCGGAGGGCGATCCGACTCGCAGGAGGGTCGGGACCGAGGGCGATGTGGAATACACCGTGTTGTATTTTATTTATGTCATACCCACCCAAGAAAAGGCCAAATGAGCGAAAATTTGGTGTCCCTAGTATGACCAAAAAAAAATGCAACAACATAAATTCCAAAGTCTGAATCCTGTATTCTAATTTTCGAAAGCAGTGCATGCGGTTAGGGCTTCCAGTTTACTTTTCAGCCTCAAAGATTTGTCTGCAAGCAGTTTCAATCGGTGGTGCGTACTTTAACTGGGATGCATTCTCATTCTGTCAAAATGTGGGTCATTGGCCCTTCAGCACGCTATACTCAACGTGCTGTGGCGGGATTTGGACAAACAGACCATGGACACATCTAGTAAATGGAACAACCAAAACACTCTAGGCCCATTCCTGGGAGTGATGACCTCAGACATCACAACCCTGAAAAATGTACGGCTTACATCACCATTGCATCATGCCTGCATTGCATTGCGCAGTGAATGGAATGGGAAAAATGGGAACATAAGTTCAGTCCTTTTTTTCTTCTTCACAATTTGGGTCCAGTTTAAAGACTTTGGCCTTGGGGCTAGAAGGAACAGGTATAGGCTGTAGACTAGAGTGTAATTTTTCCAACTTTGGCCAAGTTTAGTGGGCGTAAATTATGACAGACCAGAGTGGTTCAGTCTTGCTTGGCCAGAGCAGATGGATACATGAGAAATTGAGGTCAAAAATAGGGTTTGTTTACTGTTGTGAGCTGTTCTAACAATGTAACTTGAGCTGGTCAACCCCCTGTTTTCTTTTAGTACATTTGGGAGACTGACCCTTAGGTAGGACTTTCTGGTACATTTGAATTTTTGAGATTGAAAAATATGTGGGAAATTACTTTTAATGAGGCCTTGTTTCAGTGCCTTCCATGGCCAAACATGATGGTGTTTTAATATGTGCCCTTGACTTAGCGTGCAAGCAACAGACAAAATACTACCAAAAAGTAAACCTGTGTATAACTTCTGAAGTTCACTCCCTTGAAGGTGTGCTACAAGTACAAAGCAGTACAAAGGGAAACACGATATATAGGATTTACTTCCAATTTTGTAAAATACAATACGTGTTTTCGTGTCCTACGTGTAGAGCCAGACAGTTGACCTATTTCAGCAGATCAGATGCACATACACAAGTAACCCATTTTTCCCAGTCGCCCCCCTCCCACATTCACAGTGCACGGGGAGGTCGGGTTTGTGCTATTTACATATCAGAAAAGTAACTTCAACTGCATCTGGAGAAGTGACGTGTTATGATCGGCGTTCTCTTGCGACGTCGCTCTCAACGGATTATTGTCGGCAAAGTGTCTTGAAATGTACAATTCCCGACCGTTCAATGGCTCTTTTCCGACGGGCTCTTAATATATGACACAATGCCCATCGTTGTCCGACGACATGTATCGGTTGTACGACGGCTACTTTCTCCCACAGAATTCCGTCGCCGGTCGTCTAGGCAACAAGTAACAAACCGTCGACATTGGGGATATCCCGGCTTGGATATTGCCATGGCAACACTTAAGATTGACGCATCAACTCACGTGTTACCATGGGAAGGTCACATGACGAATATATTATGCAGTTCAAAATGAATGGGTTGTGGACAACTTAAAGTCTTTGCAACTAATTTTCCAAACGGGATATCATCATATATTCGGATGTATTGTGTTTTTTTCCCTATTTTCCTTCCAGTTTTATAAAAATTCCACTACATGTGACGTTAATATTCTTGTCCTTGTACATTATTTAGACGATACTACGATCGTGTTCGGCAATTAGAATTACGTCTGGCTGCAAAAATTCAATCTGCAGGATGAAAGGATTTCTTGAGTTTAAATGATTCTTACATTTAAATGTCAAAATTATTAAATTTACTGTTCGTATGCGCAATAAAGTTTTGTTACAATGAAGCTGGGCACGAACGCTCGGACGACGAGCCACCGCCGATGATGATGACAATGAACAATACAACAATTCCTATTAACTTATAATTAAAGGTATCTTCGTCTTTGGGAAACCTGAAACATGTACAAGCAAGGAGGTTGAAGTGGTACAAGAAATTCGAACATAAACAATCACACACATAACAATAATAGCATAGCTTGAGTGAGGTTCGAACCGGCGCCGTGTCTGGCAGCCACGTATCGCAAAGCAAGGCATGAAAGCCGCGACTCTCTATCGACTGAGCCATTGCGCGCGCGTTACGAAAGACGTTTGCCGCGTTCAACTTCAAGAACTCAGCGCAATTACTGAATGACATGATATTATAAAAGTTCGCATATCGCCTACAAGACAATCCTCATGTATAACTACTAAATACAAATTGGTGAATTTGAAACATGCGTTAGTTTCCATTTCCTTTGAAAAAACTCGCACCGCCATGTAATATAGCGTAATATATTGTTGTATTTACGTCGACGATCAAGGGAGTTCTCCGTGGCTCAGCGGGTTAAGTGCGAGAACTGGTGAAGGTTCCGAGATCCAGAGGTTGTGAGATCGAATCATGACCAACCATAAGACTAATTTTGTCTTTTTTCCTCCCCTTTTTTTCTAATATTGTATTTTCTTTCCCTCCTTTTCTTCTTTTTTTATTTTTTCTTATGTCTTTGCTCTGCATGAATTTTCATACTTTAATATCAATTATGAGTTACGAGAAGTTTTCTATCACACCGACAAGGGGATTATCTTCTGCCCAATGTTGTTTTTACTATTACAGGGTAACCTTAAAGTTGCAAATGGATTTAAAAAACAACAACATAAGCTTATGGCACTAGTTCTTTTGTATCAGCTGTCGTTGTCGTTTTGCATCTCCAATCAGGTAGACTCTATTGTTTTTACTTCGGTCGGCTCTCGATACAGCATGCTGGTTCCTGAAAAAGAAATATGACAGTATTATTTGTCTATCGAGTATTATACTTTATAGAATGAAAATTGAGTCCTAAAGAACGCACACCAGCCTAGTTATAGTAAGGAGAGGCGACAACTGTGTGGGAGAACGTGTGCAGAGTCCGTGAAGCACTGGAAGAATGATGTTTCACAGACCATGCAAAACTAGGTAGGTTTGTTTTTGCGTTGATCTGCCGTTCATAGCCAAGCCCTGGATGGATATCCTCCCCTGTTGGTTTCAGACCTAAGACGTTCGTTAGGCCCTTTGTGGTTGTTGAAGGTAGGTGACACACCTTGCAATAGTAAATCTAGTTACATCTGTTATAAATCTCGACGACATGGTTTCCCCCAAAAAATTATATACACTGACTTTTTAAAATACCACGCCTGTTTGGCCTGCGTCGCCGCCCTTTAGTGTAATCTGATATTCTTGAAAGCCGCCGCCACTAAAGCAGCCAAATGCCGCTAAAAAGCGACGCTTAAGCTTACGGATTTGTCAAATAACATCATGAAATCTGTGCTGCGCAGATCGACGCGAGTTTTCGCCGCGGAGGGAGTTTCGCCGCGGAGGGAGTTTGTTGGGGTGGCGATACTCGCGTCGATCAGCGTTCCCCGCCAAAAAATAATGTCGCCGCCGCACCAACCTGAGGAGGCTGAAGTTGTATTTTTCACGATTCTATGTGGTCAACCAAGTTTTGAAGTGTAAAATTGAAATCCTTTAGTTTAAGCATGCAAAGTGGTCGATGGGAACAGAAGTTAAATGTTTGTATTTTGTTTGTGAAAAGCTTATAATAATAGTAATCAACAACAAAGTTTATTCGCATGCCTAATTCATCTGACTAACCTACGTTAAATTTATTTGGGTTATCAGGATGTAACGCACACTATGACCTCGAGTGACCTGTGGAGGAAACCGATACATGGCCGACGTTCGTCAAGAAAGTATCGGAAAACGCCCGGGAAACCAATGGGCGGACTCCATTGATTCGGCCCGATTTCTGGTCTTTAGTCGGTTCTAATGTCGGCATAAGCAGTACTAAAACACCGACATATGTATGATATCATTCTGTTAACAATCAGTTGACTATCCGATCTCCCCGTGCACTGTGATTATATCATACCCCGCCAATAGGTTGCGTAAGTTGTGTGACACATTTTTACTCACGAAGGACGAATCTAAAAACCCAGTAAACATCCCTACCTGTGTATTCTCTCCCTCCTTGAAGGCTTTGGCAACTCCCTGTCGAATCGCTACGGCTATGTCTCGGCCTTCCTTGGTGCTGTCCAGCGGCCACTGCTGACAGACTCGGAGGAACTGTTTGTACCGTGCCATCTGGGTGAACGCGTTACATGCAACGTGACTGACCTAGTAGACTATACCATCATGTGAGCTGGATAGGGGTCTTCGCGTTACGCAAGACTGCAAAAGTCAAAACACGCGTGGGTTTAATAGGGTGAAATGAAAGAAATGTAGGTGTTTTAAAAAGAGTAGTCATTAAATGACTTCAAAATACTTCCACCGCTCGACAGGGTAAATTTGCCATTGTATGAAAGTAATAGAACAACAATACTCGCCCCTTTACTTCACAGTCGAACCATCTGATCCAATTTCAGGTGAATGACCTACATTGACCTAGAAAACTGACAAGGGGGTTCAATGACTCGACCAGACTCCATGTTATGCACCAAGATACCACGTCTAGCGATATATTAGACGTTAAACAAGGACAACAACAACAGCAACAATGTTATGGATGACTCTGATATGACTCTAAGTAAACCATGGCTCCTGAAGGAACGTAAAGTAGACGAAAAGTCTACTCTACTCTACTCTAACCGACAAAATGTAGACAGCAGCCGTGCACTACTGCGTAGTAATTGGTAAGGGACTGTACGATATTTACCGGGGGGGGAGGGCTGGTGCACTGGGGGGGAGGGCCATTGAAAAATTTTTTGGCCCGGGGGGAGGGCCATGAAAAAAAATTTTGAACCGAGGGGAGGGCCATCGAAAAATAAATCGGCCCGGGGGAGGGCCACCGAAATTTTTTTTATATTAAATATATATTAAAAATATGGCGACCGTAGCGATTCGCCGGCCAGTGGAATCGGCGGAATGTTACGTTAAAATAGTACGCATCTCTATCATTCTAGTGGATTCGTCCAAATCTCCCACAACCCCCTTCGAAAGCTGGTCGTCGGGCCGGGCGCAAAGAAGCCAAAAGTCGACGATACAACCAAAGACGTAACTCGCGTTTCGTAGCGGCTTTCGTAACGATATCGATAAAAATGTAGACAAGCCTCTTCTGAGGACATTCAATTAATTTTTGCGGCATAACGCACCCTTCCCAGTGGTATAAACGGTGGTTGTTTTTGCTTGTTTGAAATCGTATATGCGTGACGTCGATAAAGATCCCGCCCATAGGCCCAGCGCCCCGCTCAAACTTATCGGCATGGATGTGGACGCATTAAACAAGGTATTTTGATTAAACCAAGGACTGTCACAACATTTATTTGCCTCTAGATCACTGAATGTCCTTCCAAAGTAAATTGAAAACAACCTGACAATATTGTTTTCCCGGTTGTGTAAATACTAGCACGTGGAAGAAGTTCGTGGACGAAATATAGCCCGAAAAAGAGGAATAAACTTAGCTCGGTGTACCAGCAAAATTTACCCCTTAAAATGCAGGAAATAGCGTTTCAGAGGGTGAAGATTTCAAAATTTTCCGGGGGGAGCATGCCCCCTAACCCCCCTAGGTTCGTGCCTGGTTCATGCGGCGCTTTAATAGCAGGACGCCTTAATAGCAGGACGCCTGGGCCGGGCGCGCGCGCCTTGACAAATGCCTATCCCGTCCACATTTTCTATTGAAAAGTTTGTTTGTTTTTGTTGTATGAGTATTAAAGAGGAAGAAAAAGACATGGAAAAATGGGGGGAGGGCCATCGAAAATTTGTTTGGGGCGGGGGGAGGGCCATCGAAAAAAATTTTGAACCGGGGGGAGGGCCATCGAATTTTTTTTTGAGCCGGGGGGAGGGCCATCGAATTTTTTTTTACCGGACCCTCTTTGCACCAGCCCTCCCCCCCCGGTAAATATCGTACAGTCCCTAAATACAAACCAAGCACCAAGCCGATTCGAAGCCCTGTTTATTGTGATATAACGTTAACGTTATGCTTCAACTACCAGGTATAACAATAGCAGGATTTACAAGAAGTCTGAATTACAACGGGTCTAGGGTTCAATACAAAGAGGATGGGCACTAATACACAATATCCACAATGTCCTTGCTGGATTGTTGTCCCCATTTGTCTTGTTACTCCGTGAAGGAGGTCAGTGACCGCAGGAGTACGTTCGCAGCTATAACTCGCGATCCATTTGCTGCATTAGTTGTATAGTTTGGCATGTCGTCTGCTAGTATGCACGGGATAATGCACTTTTTTAAAACACCGTAGCAGTTTTATAGCTATATATATAATGTAATATTTTAGAAAACACCCCTATCTTCTTGGACTTGTGGAACAGGTCAATAGTCTCGTTGGCTTGTGTGGGTGTGTACCAAATAGGGTTTTCTCCAAGCAGATGTTGGGTTATGTGTTGTTTTATATGGCCTGGGTTTTAGGGATTCCTGTGTTGCAACCGCCGAGAACATACCAACAAGGACGCAGGTCATCATTTCATTCACTTCTTTATTATTATTATTATTATTATTATTATTATTATTATTATTATTATTATTATTATTATTATTATTATTATTATTATTATTATTATTATTATTATTATTATTATTATTATTATTATTATTATTATTATTATTATTATTATTATTATTATTATTATTATTATTATTATTATTATTATTATTATTATTATTATTATTATTATTATTATTATTATTGTTATTGTTGTTATTGTTATTGTTATTGTTATTGTTATTGTTATTGTTATTATTATTATTATTATTATTATTATTATTATTATTATTATTATTATTATTATTATTATTATTATTATTATTATTATTATTATTATTATTATTATTATTCACAGGACATGGTGGCGCAACACTCAAGTTTAGTCAACTACTTTTAATGCCGCCACCAACGCAAAGGACAAACACATGAACGGACAAATTATAGACATACTCATTTACACCTGAGTCAAGTGAGGAAAGTCGTGTAAAGTGCCTTTCCCAAGGGCACAAGATCGGTGGCATGGCAGGATTCGAACTCGGGACCTCTTGGTTCCGAGCCGAACGCTTTGTCGTTACGCCACACGACCCCACATTCCATTCACTTACTACTTACATCAGATTGTGCCACAGATAGAAATCATTTCATGTAAGGAAACTGTCGCAGGAGGTTCGAACCCCAGACAACCAGTTGCACGTCAAATTGTGGATTGGTGAGGTGTAGCGTGGTTAATTCATATGAAGGCGATTCAGCACCAAGGACAAGGACATAACGTTGCCCGCTAGCTACATTCGCTGCGACATTTTAGGTTTTATCGTAGGACGCTAGAATGTAATCTCCAAGCAGATCTTTCGGTGGCTGCAAGGACAGTATCCATTTGCCAGACAGTTACCATTTGTCACCGAAGCAAATGGTAACTGTCTGGCAAATGGTAACTGTCTGGCAAATGGTAACTGTCTGGCAAATGGATATTGTCTTCGCAGCCACCGAAAGATCTGCTTGGAGATTTGCTAGAATGCCCATTATCGAACTTGACAAGTTGATGAAGGATAGACATTCGGGTAATGAGATACCCAAGAAAACAGTTACTCAAGCAACTGGATAGATTTTGGAGATTTTCAAACGTGATGATCAATAAACTACACATTCAACCAGTCAATCCTCGCCTGATCCTGCATACACGAGGATCATGACCTATAGCTAGGACTAATTCAACTGTTCGTGTTCAACCCACACTTCACAGAAGCCCAAGCAGCATGTCTCGCGGTTTACTTACTTACTACTCTGACGTAGTCCGCAAGGTGTCGCTTTTATCATGACCAAGTTCCTATATATCTACGTATACCACACATCAACTTTGTCTTCCCCTCCCGCCCAAGTCGGCTTCCGTGCCTCCCACGCAGTGTCACGGCTTATCTATCGTCAGGTCATTTTTGGTGAACTCCTGGAACGTTAGCTATGCTCCCAGTAACTGCCTTTTAAGCCACAGCAAGTAAATTTTATGGATGACGTCTTCCGCAGACTACAAAATTAATGCGATAGGGCGAAAAAACAAGGCAGGCAAAAAACAACAACAACCAAGATTCCTACATTATCAAATTTTGAGATCATAAACCTTGTTAAACAAGACTTGAGGCAAGAAAACATCACATATCACTACCAACAGGTCTTTTATTCCTGTATTCAACAGTATTAACTGTCGTTGTAGATGTATGCATGTATACTGTACTACTCTCCAAGCAGAGGTTGGCGGGGAAGATCGTTGCCTTTAATATGCCCCGTTTTTTTCGGCGGCTACTACATTGGGTATTCATATGCGATGAAACATCTTAGACTATCATAATCAACACGTGCCCTTGTGCAATTGTGCCTCAAGTTTGCTGGACCCCAGATGGTCTCTGAACCGATAGATCGAAATCAGGCGAAAATTCATGCGAGAGTGATGTCATTCATAGAAATTATTTGCTATGGCCTTAGAGCGGCCCTAAAGGTTAGGGGAGTGACCCCAACACTCTCACCTGGCAGGGCGGAACCAACAGGTGGAGCAGGAGGGACGGTTCGCGGGAAAAAATACCTGCGGGTGTCTGGTCCGATCTTATCGCTATAATAGCGTCACAAAAAGTGGACTTCTTCTCCCCAACAAGCACCTCTACTCGTACCTGCTGCCTGTCGACATGTTTACTGGAAGAATGTGTTTTACAAACGACATTTTAGGTTTTATCGTAGGACGTCATGCCGCGACCACACCACGCCGTGTGATCAAGTGAACCTCCCCTTGTTTGCATTGTGTAGACAGTTTCTGGTCTGTCGGTTGTGGCAGGAAGAGGCTCGGTGGTTCCACGAAAGACTATAGAATAAAAACCAGCAGTTCTGCACGAGACATGGGAAACAAGGGAAGTCTGCCCTTCCGCGGATTCAACAAACAACAGGCTGACAGCGGGTCATAACTTCATTTACTGACGGGAGCATCACGCAGATCCTGTGATAACATCGTTCATTTTCTTGCTGGTAAACACAGCTGGCTCGCCGGCATAACGTCCGACTCAACCAACATATGCCACGATGACATCGTGGTACGACTTTCTGTGAGTCAGACGACACTTCAGGTGAGCGGGCACACAGTACTGGAGATACAATGGCGCGGATCATGCAAAACTTGGAAACCAATCTTGCTTTCGTGATCACTACGTGTTGATAGAACCGTCGAGATTGTAACGAATACTCGTGTTTTCGGTGTACAGTTTAATCTGGTGACGAAAGCAATGACTGGAACTGGTACAGTAGCTAGATGATCTCAGGGCATTACGTATAATCATTTTCGCACAGTATTGCTTACAAGATGTGTGTGCAGAGATGTTATACTATACTGCGGTTTAAGTTGTCTACATTAGTGTCGTCTTTCCTAGTTCAATTTATGCTTGATCAACCTTCGAGATAACCTAATTCTCATTCGACCAACCAGCTCGTGGGTCATATACGGTGCAAAAGACTGAAAGATTGGCAGTTTCTCTGTGAGTTTTATGGCGGGATAATACATGTATGCTGTACTAGTATATGGGAAACGACCCGAAGCAAAGCACAGACAAGCAGCCCCAAGGCGTGTGCAGTACGGAACTCATCTAACCGGTTTTACTACAATTTAAGGTTTGGGTCATCACGTTCTAATGTTATTTTAGAGTAGGAGTGTTTGCTCTATCCTTTCGTGGTAATGCCATTTGTGATATCTTAAACGTTAAATGGTCCAGGGGCATGGCATGTACTGATTGGGGGGGGGGGGGTGTATGAAAAGAGGTTGGCCGTAGCTGTTCACTATAGCTGGTGTTAGAGAATGAAGGGATAGGCATACAACTAAAGGGCTTGTGCTTGTTATCCATTTACTTGAGTAACAATGGAGGTCTTGCATGGGTAGGAAAACACATTCAGGAGAATGACTCGTACTGTGTACAGGCCGAGGACCAGAAGATATACACATACTATAGAGAGCTAGCGATTCTTGGGATGAAGTCACTGTGACCACGTCACGCTTCAAGGGCGTCCGGCTAGTCTATACGGACCTACGGTAAGGTTTAAGGTGCTACTCTCCAAGCTGAGGTTTAGGTAACCTGGTATCCAGTCTAACGCGATTGGGGCAGATTTTCTTCGGGCCCGCTGAAAGTTTACCCCGCCCGCCACAGCAAGGCTCCCTGGTAGGATTTTCACGGGAAAATAATTGGCGCAAAACTCCTATCACAGCCAAACTCCTATCACAGGCGTAACACTACTACCGGCCTCTAGAGACCCTGTACCAATCACGATTTGACTGGATACCAGGTTAAGGTTTAGGCTTTGGCTTATTTTTGACGTGATTTTAGGCGCTTTTATCGGGCTTTCTTTTTTTTTGTACAGGTATTTTTTTTTAACGGCAGCCAAATGTATTGGATACTGGTCAGCCAATTTGATACTGTCTTGCCAATTTGATACTGTCTTGCCAATTTGATACCGTCTTGCCAATTTGATACTGTCTTGCCAATTCGATACCGTCTTGCCAATTTGATACCGTCTTACAGGCACCACAAGATCTGCTCCATTAGTAACGTTGTTGTGAAAGCCTTGTCACTCGGGCGTTACAAAGGTGTTCTAATAACTGCTGGTAACAAGGCACCTGCGCACCAGGAAGGCATGGTACTTTAAAGGTGCATTATGTAACATGTTTGCACCGAAAATTGAAATATTTTAATTGAAACATTTTTCGTGTGATTTCAATTTACTTCCACTTTTCAACATCTTTGTGCAATTATCTCACATTTCTGACATTCATGGTTGGTACTAAAACAGCCCACACAGTTTGTGGTGCCACCACAAACTACCAGAATGTAAACAAACAGCTGTGTTTCCAGCTTTTAAACACACTCGTATGGTGTAATATTTTGGCACCTCCACTTCCTGAATGGACCTTATATGCAATGGAGTAGGGTTGATTCAACTTACTTTATAAAGAAATGGCCAGAAAATTGACTTTTTGTATCGTCCTAATGTTACATAATGCAACTTTAAGTTAGAAAAAAAAATGCCTGCATCAGATTCATGAGATTCTAATTCTTTTCAAGTGCTTGTTATCATATTGAATCATTTTACTCATTGGGGAAATGGGTTTCTGTTATATCCAGAACCATTACTTTATTCAGAACCATGCTCAGGCACGGTTCTGGATAGTCCACGCGTATCCAGAACCGTGCCTGGGGCAAAACTACGTTCTTGGATACACGAAGACTATCCAGAACCGTGCCTGATCCTAACCCATTCAGGCATAGAACTAGATAGGCACGGTTCTGGATAAAATAGTTTCCAGGGTATAGAGATTTCTTCTTACACAACCAGTAAGTTCCTCACCTGCTTATGTTTCAATGTCTATCAGACACCTTCCTCAGAGAACCTTACTGGTTGTGTAAGAAGAAATCTGTACACCCTATGTTCTTCCAACCTGATGAAACTATTTACGGAAAATAATTTCCAGTTTGTACTCCTCTCTTACACATACTGTACATAATGTAAATATGGTGGCTACAGGTTACGTTACATGCAAAGTACTAGTTTCCTTCAAACACGGAACAGCGATACACTTCAGTTGATGTTATTATCGAAGTGACGAATGTAAACTATCCTGTTTAGCAGACACGCCCTTGTTCCGACATCCGTATGTAAACAGTGCCGATATGGTATGAAAAGGGAGATAGAGTGTCAGTAAATGTATGACTAGTACTGTTCGCCATAGTGTGGTGGCATTAGTGCACGATTTAAGTGAACGACGTGTATGTGTGCGTGTGTGTATGAGTGTGTGTGTGTGTGTGCTTATGTGTACGCGCGCGTGTTATATGTTTGTGTATGTATCAGTGTGTGCGTGTGAACGTATGTGTGTGGTTGCATGTGTATTGTGCACGCGTGTGTGTGTGTTTGCGTGTGTGCGCACGTGTGTGTGTATGTGTATGTGTATGTGTGTTTGTGTGTATGTGTGCGCGGGCGAACGTGTGTGTATGTGTGATTGTATGTGTATTGTACACGTGTGTGTGTGTGTGTGTGTGTGTGTGTGTATGTGTATGTGTGTGTGTGTGTGTGTGTGTGTGTGTGTGTGTGTGTGTGTGTGTGTGTATGTGTATGTGTGTGTGTGTGTGTGTGTGTGTGTGTGTGAACCTAAATACTACCAGAAATCCTCCCCCCCCCCCAGTGTTTTGAGTCGTTTGTTGACATTCCGTCACTCGGCTAGGTTTATGGCGTCATTAAAATGTGCTTTATCGACAGCATATTTGGCTAGGCGTTAAGGCATTATGTAAACTAGTCCGTGTACATAACGCGGAGGGACTTACTAGTAACAAATAGTGTGTACACTTGATAGTGTTGCTACGCTGTCGCCTCTTGTGGAAGTTGTAGCATTTCGGCAGAACGTACTGCACCTGAGCGAAACCCGTAATGTATTGTGCATAGCACTTTGTCAGAACGTCTCATATAAGGTTGTATTAGAGCATATAAGGTTGACAGCCTGTCTGTAGTTTTCAGATGTTGTATAGGAAAAGATATCGTCTGCAACAGGCAAAATTTTGATGCAACGTTGACCAAACATCCAACTAAAAACGTGAAAAATCAGGGTTTTGCGCAGGCGCAGTACGTTCTGCCGACGTGCTGGATGTTGTGCGTTCAAGTGGCAAGCGACAGGGTAAAAATTGGCTCTAATCACCTCCAAGCAGATGTTGGGGGTGAACAATTTTTATGTTATCTGAGAGATTCTGACCGGCTAATGGAACGTGCGCCTAGGTATTTCGACAGCAAAAGGTTATTCTTAACTCTAGATATACGGCGCTTCGTCATTGGCTGATTTGGCTATTTGACTTTAAAAAGTCATCCAATGCAATTTCAGGGCGACAAAACGAAAAAAAAATATTCTAGATGAGGAAATCTGTCTGATAGTGACACTTACTGCCATTTTTGTGGATATTATTCATCATTTCATACTTGAAGCGTTTGAAATAGCCCCAAAACAAGCTACGTGAGGCGTCTCTTTATTTTTGGAACCACAAAGAAATAGCTAGAACCAGCCGAATATGATACAAAACAAGCGACCGTTTTCCGTCAGCGACATCGCATTTTTGCCTCACAGATATCAGTATGCTATCAGGATAGGGTTGGTTCAACTTACTACATTAAAAAAATGACCAGAAAATTGACTTTGAAAATCCAGTTTCACTGCCCTGAAATATAATCGCTTTGGGTGCCTTAAAGATTTTTGCCGCAAAGTCTTAGACTGCATGCTGGTTGAACAGCCTTGAACGTCAAAACACAGAAGAAAGTCGGCCCTGAAGCCGAGGAGAGGGACACATCTCTGTGTTTTTATTAGTTCACAAGTTACTGGACGCTGTTTGTGGTGTAAATCCGTCAGAAAAAAAAGAGGGGACCCTGGAAGGTCGGCCAGTACCGCGGCCAGGCCGGTTCGTACTCGGCCCGCTAGCGTCAATCCGACCGGCCAATATGTGTTGTAAGGGGAGTCCGTTCCTGAAAGTTGCGGATTTGTACAGTAGGACTGGCCGTAATATAAGGAGGGCAATTTCAGTCACTCATGGCGGTGAATATACACACACAGTACCGGACAGGGTCAAGGGCAAAGGCAGACATCATTATATGAATAGAATAGAGGATGAATGCCACTTTGTTATGGAATGTAGATTGTATAGTAAAGAGAGAGTTCAGTTCAGTTCAGTTCATCCTCTTAACAAGGTGCCATTTACAATGTCACTCCATACGCTTCTATCACGCATGGCGGCCAGAAGGTCCCCGTCCCGCAGACCAACCTCCTCTTCAATCACTTTCTTTAGCGTTAGGTTCGGTCGTCCCCTCCTTCTTTTTACCACACTGGTAAAGAGAGAAATGAACTGTATAGGTTGTACAAAACCTATTTCCCTACTTCATACACTTAAGCACTGTAGAAAAGTTCATATTCCTAATGCAACTAGACAAACCTTCCATCGAAAAACAAATCTGTTCTTTTATCTCTACTATAACTGAAAAGCGAGGAGAAGTTGAATTTATCTAATGATAGTTTTATTTCGTATCCGTTGACTGTATCTGTTCATATGTTTTGTTGTGACCTGTACTTAGCCCGGTGTGGCAAAAATGTGCAATAAAGGTCGTCATTCATTCATTCATTATACACAAAGGACATCCGCATCCTCAGCCTAAATCTACAGACTTTGTACAGACTGTTTATTTTTTGTTTATAGGTAACGACGCACGTCATCTGGATTCAACTCTCGCCAGAAAACCAAGACTATTCATTGTTACCAGCGACAAATTCGTCACATTTCAAGAGGACAAAAAATCCCAATAGTTTGCAGAACAAAATGGATGCCCTTTTAAAGGAGCTCTCGTGCCCAGCGTGCCACAGGTTGCCGTCCGACCCTCTCGTGCTGCCCTGTCAGCACAGCCTGTGCACCAGGTTTGTTTGTTTGTTTGTTTGTTTGTTTGTTTATTCAGGAAACTCCATTAGTGTACAATGTCATACATGAATACACTATTCTTCCTGGAGTCCTCTTAAATATAAAATACATCATGACAACTACATACATCACTACAACTACATGTATATACATTCATATCTAACTACTAATATTTGCTATCCAATAATAATAATACAATGAACATCACAAAACTAAATCTTACACATTTAACATTAACCAATAACATCAATTAACAATATTACATTATAAATATTGAAACTTTGAAACTTTGAAACTTTATTCGAATTGCCATTAGCGGTGGGCCCAGACCGGGTCCACCGCTAGTCTTCCTGGCATTCACACATATACATATATATACAATACTTAACAGTCACAATATACAATACTTAACAGTCACAATGTACAATACTTAACAGTCACAATAACAACATACAACATATTACAGTTACAATTTCACAATTACAAAAAGTATTTAAAAACAACAATCCTATTAACCTTAAATTATCATTAAATTATCATTAAATTATCATTTACATAAACTGGTTTTCTGACACCTGTGCATCAGGTGTATCGAAGACGCCCTAGCCAAGCAGGGACTGGTGTCCCGCAAGGGAAAGAAGAAGAACGAGAAAGAAGACGTCAGGAAGCGGCTGCGATGCCCGTCCTGCCGGGAGGAAGTCGTGTTCGACGAGCGGGGGATCGACCGGCTCAGGCCGAACATCGCTCTACAGAAGATCATCGCGCGAGTTCGAGGCGTGGAACTGGAGGCGGAAGCGGAAATAGAGACGGACAAAGACTGCGAAGTCTGCGAACAGACCCCTGCCGCCAAGGCGGTGAAGAAGTGCGTATCCTGCGACCTCGCGTTCTGTGAGGAGTGTTTGAAATCCGTCCACTCGCGCCGAGGGTTCAAGAAACACAAGGTGACAGACGTCGGGCTGCCCCGCCAGGGCCTGCCCAACACGATCATGTGTGGAGAACATAAGGAGGAGAAGGCCAACCTGTACTGCACCACCTGCGCATGCGTCATCTGCTCGCTGTGTAAGCTGGTGGGGAAACACTCGGAGCACCAAGTCCGCGCAGTCGCAGAAGAGTATCAAGAACTTAAGGTTTGTATCTGTAATTACCTCAGTACAAAGTCGTGGTGTAGACTAACTTACACAATACAGTACTTAATTCACCATCTAGTGGATCACCTTTTTTTTATATTAAGGCCACAGCAAGTAATTTTTATGGATGACATCAGCGCGCGCAATGATTTTCGTCTGATTTCGGGAAAAAACTAGAAATTTTGTTGCCCTCTGATGGGGTCAACATGCCAAAAATAGCCATCGTATACGTCAATCGGTTCAGAAACCATCAGGGATCCAGCAAACTTGAGGCAAGTTCGATGGCAAGTGTAGTAGCTGCATGCCCATGATGGTATATGGCAAGCTATTTTCTACAATTGTTCTAGTTATCGAGATGTATACACATCTACAAGGGCAATAATACTGTTGAATACAGGAATAAAAGACTTGTTGGTTGTGATCATGTTTTGTCGCTTTTCAAAAGGTTTATGATCTCAAAATTTGAAGATGTAGGAATCTTGTTTTTTTTTGCCCGCCTTGTTTTTTTTCGCCCTATCGCATTAATTTTGGAGTCTGCGGAGGATGTCATCCATAAAATTTACTTGCTGTCGCCTAAGTACAGAAGTAAACACAGACAAGATGACTGAAGTTACATCGAACTTATATAATTACAGTCAAACCTGTCTTATGTGGACACTCAAGGGACTGAGCAAAAATGTCCTTTATGAACAGGTGTCCTTCCCAAACAGGGTTGGTCATCCGAAGGATTGGCAGGTGTACATGTATATCGTGTATCCAGTAATAGGCTTATGCAAGTAAAAATGTATGTGTAGCACATTTATACTTAATGTTAAGTTAGAATCACAGAATAATGTAGGCTTCACTATCTTCAAGGAGGTTATTATATATAACCTCCTTGCTATCTGTTTCTGCCAGACAAAAAAGATCTAGTTGTTACCAAGGAGGTTCAAAAAGGAACCTCCTTGTTGTTACAGTTCAATTTTTGAGCGTTAGCAAATCTGCATAGAGCCTATTGTTATTCATTCATTATATCACCCCTGCACCCTCCATTGTCATAAACTCATTGTCCTTTTATTCTTTTTTGGCACCCTTGATTGGCTGCTGTTATTTTAGCGTTGAACAAGTTTTTGCCCAATGCTAAACGAACCTATTGTTTCTGGGCTCGCCCGGCTGGGTGCTGCTGTCAATCAATATTGTCCACTAAGACAGGTCTGAGTGCCTTTTGGGACTGAAAAAAAGTGTCCTCTGTCAGGGGAAGACAGGTGTCCTCCTGGGAGAGGGTCTTAACTATGTAAAAATGGACGGGACTGTTCCAATGTGTCCATTGACTGAAGGTGTCCTTTTTAGACAGGTGTCCACTCGGGCAGGTTTGACTGTATATCAAACACAAAAAAAAATTAGACAAAGATATGATGGTACTGACAAATCTATACGCAATCAAAACAACAATTTGGGGTTTAAATATAAATCTTACTTCTAAAAGCGCAAGATTAAATCCTAACACTTCTCCCTTGTTGTTGATTGTAGGACACGGGTAAAGTAATTCAGATTTATGAATCAAGCAGGTGCGAAACGTCCGCTTTTGGTAATGAAATCCTGAGTTGGACTCATAATCGTACAGTTAATCTTAGAGGAGCATAAAGAGGATCCATAAAGTAGGAGATGTTTTAAAGCACAGTCGTATAGGGGCCGTCACATTGCCAAAAATACGCACAATCAATCCTCGGTCGATCTCAAAATTGGGCGACCTTTCAGCGATCAACAAATACGGCCGAATCTCGTCGACAATGTGACGCAGGCATTATGTAAAGAACACGTTTCGGGTGTCCGCGAGCTTCGGCCGACTCCGAAAAATCGCCGGCGATCCCGAAAATTCGCACGATGCTCGACGAAACATCGGCCGTACTACTGCCGTAAATGTCATTTAGAGCTCGCCGACTCGTCGGCCGATCGATTTTCGCACAATGTGGTCATGACGGCCCCTGAAAGAGAATGTATGTAAAAAATGTGTCCTACCGCCCTTGAAAGTTGGCCTTTTGCTTCCTTTGCCACTTTTAGGAGTACATGGGAAGTCGCCTTGAGGCGCTTGCGCAGAGCATCAACGAGCAAGAAGATTTCATCAAGGAACTGCAGACCAAGTGTGAGACGCTAGAGGTAAGAGTAACATGTGACTTATGGTTGTAGTCAGTCTTGTCAGCTTTATTCCGCTCCCAACTGTCGCCCAACTGTCCTTCTTGCAGCTGCGGGTTCCGATGCGAAAGCAATTCTCATTTTTTTACTTTACTGCCCTATTTACATTCAACATCGTGTATGCCTCCTCGACAGACTTTTACAATTGAATATTCCTTTTCTAGATATTAATAACTTATCTGATAATGCTACTGTATATCTATTACTTAATGGATCACCTTTACTTTCATCTAAAGTCAACTCCCAAATACTCACTCTTACACAGTTAAACCTTTCTGAAACTAAGCGATTTAATAATTGATTTATAGTTCTGTATTATTTTGTAATATTTTAATGGCTCAACTCATGTTGAAATAAAGAAAAAAGAGAGAGAGATGTTCTCCGTTGGATGATGCACAATGTGTATTTTTATTGATAAAACAATGCTTCTGATCAGTTTGGGATGTGACTTGGAAAATTTGTTTGAAACTGCGTTAAAAATAAGCGTGAGAGGACTTTAGAAGAGGTGCCATTCTCTGAGTGATGCTCGCTGTACCAGTCCTAGATCTAGTATTCTGTTATCTGGCTTCATTTCTTGTACGTGTAGGAGAATGCCAAGAAGCACAAAGACGTCGCAGTGGAGGAGATCGACGCACTTATCTCTACTCTACAAAAGAAGAAGGACTTCCTGACGGAAAAGATTGACAGGTGAGCATTACAGCAGTGCTCAGGCATATCCCAGAATTCCTGTCACTTTTGAGCCCCCAGCTGGCCCGGGGTTGTAGAACGAGCGAGGGTGTTTTCCAACTTTGCGTAATTTTAGGGATTTGTGCTTCGTGGCTGTGCAGTTTTAGAGTTGAGATTTGTTGTAACGTAACGTCTTCGTAGAGGTAGTGAATATTCCGTTTTTGTGTACTTTGGGAAACAACAGTTATTCTATGTGTTAGAATTGGGAATTTTATCTTCGATCGTTGTTACGGAAACATGCTCATTTCGTAGGTGAGCATGTGTTGCACAGGACAGCCCACTTCATGTAGCGCCCTACGCAAAAACAGAGGCATCGAAAGAAAGCGTTTTGGTACCACTAAAGCCCCTGTCACAAATTCAGAACCAAGGTTGGCTGAAGTTTGGGAGCAGTCTGACCAGATTTAGGCCACGCCTACCTTTCTATAAGAATCGAATTTGAGTCAAATTTGAGTCAAATCTACCCCCTCCCCCCCAAAACACGCATCGAAGACTGCTTACCTACTCTCGAACACCAACCAACCACCAGCCAAGCACGGCCGAACCGGCTCCCGTCCACACCCGAATGTTTGGAACATTTTGAAACATTCGGCTGGCGCAGCCGAACACCAGCCGACCTTGCTCCCGACCTACTCCCAACCATGGTTGTGGGAGTTCGGCTAGTGTTCGGGAGGCTATATTTGGCTATGTGTGACAGGGCCTTTGCAGAAATGACCATAGATTTCAATGCGCATGGCAGCAACAACTTTTCAGACACTCTTTTCTTCTTTTCGAAGCTATGTCATTGCGGTCAGATTAGCAACCTCCTGTCTAGTGCCATCATAATGAATCAGGAAACAATTTTTTCTGTGATGACCAACATGGGACAGGAACTATTGTCGCCAAGTATGAAACCTTACACGCATGTAAGGGTTAGGTATCATTTGGTAGACCTTATATAGAATTGGACGATGTATGGCTGTGTAAAGCCCCTGTCACACATTCAGAACCTTTCCCCGACCACCGAATCATATTTGAGTTAAATTTGAGTTAAATTTGACGCCCGAACACTGCTGATCTACTCCCGAACACCAGCCAACCATGGCCGAACCTCCCGTCCACACCCAAATGTTTTAAACATTTTGAAGCATTCGACTGGCACAGCCGAACAGTAGCCGACCTCGCCGAACACCAGCCAACAACAGCCGACCTTCCGACCTACTTCTAACCATGGTTGGGGGGAGTTCGGCTAGTGTTCGGGAGGCCATATTCGGCTATGTGTGACAGGGGCTTGATAGTTTAATGACGATGTTGTCGCTGGTATTCGCAGAGAGAGAAACTCCAAGTTACGTGCACTGATGAAACAGATGGCGTCCCTGCGCATGCGCATGGACGAGGGGATCGGCGTTGTTGCTTACAGTGGGATGATCCTGAAGGAGGAGGACCAGGCCACGTTTCTACAGGTAATGATTCGTCCCTTTACTCTCTTCCAATAATCGTTTGTTGCTTTTGATCTGGATTATCAAAAGTCTTACGAAGACATCCGTGAATAGTTTCATCAGGTCACTGAATAAAGAGACTCTTTCTACACAACCAAGTGTTTTATTCAGCCGCATTGATACAGTTCCCTGAAATTGTATGTGTACGTGTAGATATGTAAATACGTTTGGGAACGCATCTATAGCAGCGACACCTGTGCTGCAGTGCAATGCCAGAATTGCCCTGAGGAAGGTGACAGTCACCGAAACGTCGGCTGAATAAAACACTTGGTTGTGTAGAAAGAGACTTCTCTTACGAAGACAGATTTTAACAGTAATTTCCAACACAAGTAAATTGCCGGTATCTATCAAGGATTGAATCAATCCACCGCTATTATGACGTCACTTTATGACGATTACGGACATGGGACTCAGGTAGAGGATCAATGCACTTTTCATGACTGTCCATCACAATCATCAGTTCAACCAATGATAACATGGCAATTAGCGGTTCGACCAATGAAAGAGTGGCTGCATGTCGGTCAAACATTTGCATTTTTATGTTTTGACCGGGACTGTAGGAAAGGCCCATTGTGGCAGATGGAGCACGTCGCCAGAACGTACTACACCTGCGCTAAACCCGTAATGTATTGTATATAGCACTTTGGCAGAACGTCTTGTTCAAGGTCGTATTCGCGTATTTAGGATGACATCCCGTCTATAGTTTTGAAATGTTGAATAGGAAAAGGTTCTGCAACAGGCAAAATTCTGATGCAACGTTGACCAAACATTCAACGAAAACCGTGAAAAATCAGGGTTTCGCCTAGGAACAGTACGTTCTTCCGACGTGCTGGCAGATAGCAAAAAGCGTTCTCCGTTTCTAACTAGGGATGGTTGTTAACTTAAGGCTCATTGATTCTTTTGTATATTAAACTCTCGATTTTCTGATTACCAACTTCTTATTTCCCCCTTTCCCTCTTCCAGACTGCCGTTGCCTTATGTGACAGGTGAGTTCTGTTTAACTCTATGTTTTAGCTCTATGTTTTAGCTCTATATTTTAGCTCTATGTTTTAGCTCTATGTTTGAGCTCTATATTTTAGCTCTATGTTTTAGCTCTATGTTTTAGCTCTATATTTTAGCTCTATGTTTTAGCTCTATGTTTTATTAGCTCTATATTTTAGCTCTATGTTTTAGCTCTATGTTTTATTAGCTCTATGTTTTAGCTCTATGTTTTAGCTCTGTTTTAGCTCTATGTTTTAGCTCTATGTTTTAGCTCTATGTTTTATTAGCTCTATGTTTTAGCTCTATATTTTAGCTCTATGTTTTAGCTCTATGTTTTAGCTCTATGTTTTAGCTCTATGTTTTAGCTCTATGTTTTAGCTCTATGTTTTAGCTCTATGTTTTAGCTCTATGTTTTAGCTCTATGTTTTAGCTCTATGTTTGAGCTCTATGTTTTAGCTCTATGTTTTAGCTCTATGTTTTAGCTCTATGTTTTAGCTCTATGTTTCAGCTCTATGTTTTAGCTCTATGTTTTAGCTCTATGTTGTGTATAATGTCCTTGGTTGAAGGGAACAGTGCCAGTCTGGTGCACGTGTAGCGCGCTTGTGGTATGGCTTGACAGTCAGTGGTATCAGACTTTTTTTTAACTTTCTAATTTTTCTTTTGGGATGGACTCTACTCTACGCAAACAAATGTAGACAAACACACACGCTCACACACACACACATACATACACACACACACACACACACACACACACACACACACACACACACACACACACACACACACACACACAGGCAATTGTGGCAATTAGGGGTGAAGTGATGGTAATTAATAATGGTGACGTAGGCCCGGTCTTGGGAGATGACTTACGTTGGTCATTATATATTCGCATTTCTAGAGTTAAAGCGGTCACGTGTCCTGAGCCTCTATATCCGGCAGCTAGTGACTACTTCCGGTATGGTAACCTGGACTTACTAAGAGAGCAGGAGATATTGCAGAGGATAGACTTCCAACAAGATGGTTTGTTTCAAATTATTTGTTCTGTCGATCTGTTCCGTTTCTGTCTTTCTTTACTCCACGATATACGAGGTTTGGTAAGGATGTTCCGTGTTGACATGTTATCCACCAGGTAAAGCTACTAAACAAAATCTTTTAGATTTCACCTGGTTGAGCACGTCGGCAGAAGGTACTGCGCCTGCGCAAAACCCTGATTTTTCACGTTTTTCGTTGGATGTTTGGTCAACGTTGCATCAAAATTTTGCCTGTTGCAGACGATATCTTTTCCTATACAACATCTGAAAACTACAGACAGGCTGTCAACCTTATATGCTCTAATACAACCTTATATGAGATGTTCTGCCAAAGTGCTATGCACAATACATTACGGGTTTTGCGCAGGTGCAGTACGTTCTGCCGACGTGCTACCTGGTTGTAAGAAAAAAGGCTTTCCTTTCTCTGAGAATGATGACGTATCCTCTGTGTGTGCACAGATGTGTCTGACGTCAGCAGTGTGGCGGGAAGTAGCGTGTCAGCGGCCATGGACCCCATCACCATGTCGTATGACATCAGTGAGTCAGAGTTCACGGTTCTTATATACTTTCAATTAATCTCTCTTCTTTCCTTTTGTAATCATCGGCTAAGCATCCAGAGGAAAATATAAAGAGTAAATAACAAGGCAATAACAAACTAAAACTAATTACTCCGTGAAGGAGGTTAGTGCCCTCCGATAGGAGTATGGTGGTTAGGTTTGTCCGTGCGTTTGTCCGTGCGTTTGCCCCTTTGTTGCATTCGTATGTACATGTAGTTTGGCATGTCGTCTTCTAGTATTTTATTTTATTTTATTCACATATATTTAATGAGTATTGGACAGGAAGCACAGTTGCTTATGTGACGCCTTCTACTCAAAAACACAAATTTAAAAACAAGAGTAAAACATAATGACAAAATACATACATAATTACAAAGTGGGTAAAGGAGAATGAGTACAAACAAGACAAGTTGGTGATCTATCAATTACGAGAATCTACCTGTACAGTAAATAAAGGTTTGAACTATGTCGAAGATATTACAGTCTTCTAGTATGCGCGAGATGATGCACGTTGTTTTTCTCCGTGAAGGAGGGCAGTGACCTCAGGTGGAGTACTAGTATTGTAATCAGTTGTGTTTTATGTTTTCGCAGCTGTAACTTACTATCCGTTTGGTGCATTCGTATGTAATTTGGCTTGTCGTCTGCTAGTATACGCGAGATGATGCACGTTGTTTTTTTTAAACCGTAGCAGTTTTAATTTATTAGGTAATATGATATTACAAAAGTGTCTTGTCTCCTTCTAGTGGAGGAACCTTCGCTAAACTTCAAGATCATCATGACAGGCGACCCAGGTGTGGGGAAAACCAGCTTGGCCGCCAGGTTTGGCAATAACAGGTGCGGTGAACTTCGAGTTTCTTTTAGTTGCTCAATGTTACAAAGCAAAAGCGGTTGCTCTAGACAGATTTGGTTACCACCAAACCAGACGTGAGAGGTATTGTCCCGCTAGAACCCATACTTTTTTATTCATTTATTCATAAACACTAAGATAGATACACATGAATGGACACGGACTAAATGACTGCGAACTCAAGTTAGGAGCAACTTATATTTATATTCTTGAAGCCACTTTTACAATGGAAAAAAAGTATTTTACAAGACGTTGAATAAATATAGATACATAAAAGACATAGCGTGACTCAAACCTCCCCTCCCAGAAGAAAAAAAAAGCAAAGCAGGACCTATACAGCTAAAAACGTTTTGTTTCTGTTATGTAGTTTTTTGTGGCTAGCATAATTTTACAGTTAATATCATAGGAACAGGACAAACTACCACGAAGAACTAAAGAACCCATACTTAAATATCAAGGATACTGCACGGGAATACCACTTGGTACTGATCCACACTGATGTAACTAATTTCTTCGAATACTGATGCAGAGATTCAATGTGTATGGGACGTATGATTGATTATTTGATTGATTTGTAGATGAATTGTTTACTAGATTTGATAAAGATCAGAAGCCCACCATCGGGATAGAGTTCGTGTCCAAGACGGCGAAGGTAGACGGACGTATCATTAAGGCGCAGGTGTGGGACACGTCAGGACAACAGAAATACAGGTAAGACATCAGTTATACCAACATGTCATGAAGCAAGTTTAAAGCGATATTATGTAAGATTTTTTGCGCCAAAACTGTAATCATAAGTAATTGACATTTTCTCATCTAGATTGTCATTTTTAATAACATTCAACATATTAGCGTCGCTATTTCGCTTTTCCGGGGACTCGGCGCAGCGCGAGAATAAGTTGCATCAGGCCTGCTGTAGTTTTAGGAGGCTCCTAAAAAGAATGTAAACAAACATTGACCGTGAACAAACATGGCCGTGATCTGCGCTAGCGCCGAGGAGTTGGCAGTTTTTCAACACGTTTTTGCGGCGCAACGACGTTGATCTTTCACTTCCCAAATGTCATTATGAACCCAGGTAGACTTATAGCGCAAGAAAATGTGTAAAACAACGATGTTTAAAATAGTGAAAATCTTACATAATATCGCTGTAGACTGTAATTTCCAACACAAGAAATTGGACCCAAATTTTCGACTGTACAACTCCAGTCTTTGTCAAGGAATGAGAGATCCACCGGACGGGGGGCGCCACAGACTTTCTGCAACCTATGATCCACTGCTCACCTAGTCACGTGTGTCATCTGCATAATGTGACGTCACAGAAGCGGTGGATCTCTCATTCCTTGACAAAGACTGGAGTTGTACAGTCGAAAATTTGGGTAAGTCCAATTTCTTGTATTGGAATTACAGTTTAAACTTAATTTCTTCATAAGGCCATAGCAAGTAAATTTTATGGATGACATCCTCCGGAGACTCCAAAATTAATGCGAGAGGGCGAAAAAAAACAAGGCAGGCCAAAAAAAACAAGATTCCTACATTTTCAGATTTTGAGATCGTAAACCTCGTTGAACAATAATTTAGGTGGTAAAACATGATATCATACCCAACAGGTCTTCTGTCGCTGTATTCAACAGTATTACCTGTCCTTGCAGATGTGTCTTTATCAAATAGAACAAAAAAAGAGCTTGCTGTACCATCTTCAAGGTAGATACTACACTGGGTATTCATTTGTAATGGAACACCCTGGACTGTCAACACTTGCCATCAAATACAAGGAATTGCGCCTCAAGTTTGCTGGATCCCTGGTGGTCTCTGAGTTTAGAGACTGGCTACCAGGCAGAACACAGGGCTCAATCACTGACAGAGTGACTCATAAACCGAACTGTCTGGAAGCCATACTCTACCTATATTGTGCCAACTGTTACAACACCGATTTGTCTCTGAAACAACTTTGAAAAAAGAAGCGACTAAATAAAATTTTCAATTATTGTACAAATGGTTTTGATTCAGTGGCAACATCACATATAAAATGAATAAAATACAACATTTTATCAATTTAAAAATAAAAGAATAAATCAGAGCCTTGTCTTGCAGATGGACGTTCATGACATATTTGCCCTTTTTTGGCATGTTGACCACCGTCGCAGGGCAACAAAATTTCTTTTTTTTTTCTTCTGAAATCAGGCGAAAATCAATGCGCGCGAGGATGTCATCCATAAAATTTACTTGCTGTGGCCTAATGACTTCTACCAACACAGATCAACTTTCAAGATGATACCAACATGTTCTTCTAAATCTACAATTGAGGAAAAACAATAATTCTAAGTTTACATAAATGTCAACTTCTGCTACAGTAACATAAGTAAATAATACTCGTACTTATAAGACAGATACTGGCGGATACTATAATAATGCTGAAATTATAAATTGTAAAACTAAGAAATATTCCGCTGCTTGTTTAACTGTTATGTTAAACTGCAAGATACTCTAGACGAGCACGTCGGCAGAACGTACTGCACCTGCGCGAAACCCGTAATGTATTGTGCATAGCACTTTGGCAGAACGTCTCACATAAGGTTGTATTAGAGAATAGATCTATAAGGTTGACAGCCTTTCTGTAGTTTTCAGATGATGTATAGGAAAAGATATCGTCTGCAAAAGGCAAAATTTTGATGCAACGTTGACCAAACATCCAACGAAAAACATGAAAAATCAGGGTTTTGCGCAGGCTCAGTACGTTCTGCCGACGTTCTCTCTAGAAGTATACTATCTCGGTGATTGTTTGTAAGGTGAATGCTATAAGTTGACAGAGTTGTTAACGTTTTATTTTCAATTTTTTCTGTCCCACCGCTGCATGCTGCTGTTTATTTGTCAAGTACGTCACCTCCATTGCTTGCCTTAGTTCTATCCGTCATTCTCAATTCTATATATACACTTTGTAAGACGATACTAGTGTTTTATTTCTTTGGAAACACTTTCATACACTTATTAACTCAAATATTCGTAACAGACACATAACAGACAGAATATTTCTATGATTTGATGAAGATGTTTGAATGTTTTAAAATTCTGTGATACTCGAAAAAATAGGATATGCTACAAGTAAAACAAGACACTGTTTTGTAGGTGCGAGTCAGCCGGCTAGTTCATACTGACAACATTCTGTCGTGCAAAGTTTCCATAACACACACATCCCGGATGTCGGGGTGGAAATAAACTCCCGCCGCGGCTAATTTCCGTCTCGTATACGGTCGTTGCCATTTGAAACGGTCGATGTCATATCGCAGAACGGCAAACTTTAAGTGTATTAAAACGCCCCCTCAACACCGTGATGGCGTAGAGGATAAGGGTTTTAGAATTTGGCTTTTTGACCAGGGTTTGAATCCGAGCTTGTGCTGTGTCTTTTGTCACTAACATCTTTAAAATGTATCACGATGCTGTCGCAAATTTGGAATTGAAATGTTGCCTTTTTTATACTTTTCAAATGTTTTTGCCCCTCAAAAAATTTATGATACGCTCGGATATGGCATCGACTATTCAGCGATATGGCATTGACCGTTTCAAATGGCAATGACCGTTACGTTTTAAAAGAAAATACGAGACGGAAACACGACCAGTCACGATGTCACGGAAGGGTTAGAAAAAGGAGTTTTGAGATGACCCCCATACGTTTCCACTCAAACTACAATGTTTGAAGGCTTCCCCGTGGATGTATAATGTACTGTCCCTTCCCTTTTTGCAGACCTATGATCAGTGCCTTCTGTCCGGGCGCACTGGGGGCTATGGTAGTGTATGACATCACCAGGAAGGAGACGTTCGAGCATGCGCGGACACACCTGAAGGAGGTACGTGAGAAGGCCGACTCCAAGGTTGTCATCATGCTGGTGGGGAACAAGGGCGACCTGGGACATAACCGGGCTGTCACCACACAGGTGAGTCATGTGACACACACGTCACGCGCAGGGAGTAGTACTGGGGGTCACTCAGCACGTCAGAAGACCGTACTGCACCTGCGAGAAACCCGTAATGTATTGTGCATAGCACTTTGGCAGAACGTCTCATATAAGGTTGTATCAGAGCATACAAGGTTGACAGCCTGTCTGTAGTTTTCAGATGTTGTATAGGAAAATATATCGTCTGCAACAGGCAAAATGTTGATGCAACGTTGACCAGACATCCAACGATAAACGTGAAAAATCAGGGTTTTGCGCAGGCGCAGTACGTTCTGCCGATGTGCTACTGGGGGTCACTCTACCTATAGTCCTATATCACGTCGGCAGAACGTACTGCGCCTGCGCGAAACCCGGATTTTTTTTTTTTACTGTTTTCTTTCCTTATTTGGTCAAAGTTGCATCAGAATTTTCCGACACAATATTTGAAAACGGGATGTCATCCTTAAATACACGAATGGGACCTTAAACGAGACGTTCTGCCGAACTGCTATGACCAATGCATAACTGGTTTTGCGCAGGCGCGGTACTTTCTCCCGGCGTGCTCTCTACCTAGGTTTTACAGCCGCAAAAAACACGTCGGCAAAAACACGTACTATCGTGGCTTACAGGTCTGCGCAAATAGAATATCATTCAGCACCAGGGACAGGGCTTGTAATGTTTACCTCCGCTTATGCTGAGGTCACATTTCCAAACCGGGGCCCGGCCGGGCAGTCTTATGGAACGAAAAGTATGATATAAAAGACAACAAAGCACAAAAATGTTGAAAAAGGTATTAATGGGAACTATTTGCGTATATTCTTGATATAAATTGTTGATTTTTCGTCAATCGAAACAGCCCGGCCGGGCCCCGGTTTGAAAATGTGACCTCAGCATTAGTATTACGGAGGTATTGTGTTGGGTGTGTTTGCATGTTTTGCCTGTGTTCATAGGTATTTGAATACAGCTGACTGGGAGGAAGGGGATTTGGTTACCGCAGATTTACCTTAAGGTCATGTTGGAAGGAAGTGATGGTTGGCAGGCTATGAGGAAGTGATGGCTCTACCCACACAAGACACCCACTTAGGGCTTGTTTTTTAAATAAAGGTTTCTGTAATACTATAGGCCCGTTGAAAGCACGTCAGACCATCTCTTGTGTGAATGTCGGTTGTCCCCCCAAACTCTAAATACTTTCCTGAGGTTTGAAATCTCCAACTTCCTGCTGCTTTTGTCTTTATGTTTGTCCGAAGAAGTTGTCAGTGGATTGCCATGATTCTGGGAGGGGGGGGGGGTGTTAGTTCTCAGCCAACAAAAGAAAAGATGACATTTTTGGATTACCCAGCGTCTTTCATTCTGTGTCACGTGTAAGCGTGGATAGGGCAGGTTATCAGGAGTATTTGTGTCCCAAGGACATTGTGGTGTTAACGACCACGTCGGCAGAACGTACTGCACCTGCGCGAAACCCGTAATGTATTGTGCATAGCACTTTGGCAGAACGTCTCATATAAGGTTGTATTAGAGCATGTAAGGTTGACAGCCTGTCTGTAGTTATCTCCATGAAAAATGGAGATATTGTTTTGGGTCTGTCTGTGTGTCTGCGTGTGTGTGTGTGTGTGTCTGTGTGTGTTTCCGCCAATTACTGGTGAGCATAACTTAAGAACCCCTTTATGGATGGTGATGATATTTGGTATGTAGGTAGGTCTTAGGAAGACAAAGGTCAAGGTCAAATCTGGGCCTCCTGGTGGCTGACCTTGGTACTGCAGCAGAACTTCCGGTTTTTGTATCTTTTGTCCTGAACATGCTATGGTCTTGATTTTTTGGTGGTGGATAGCTTTTCCTGTCAGGAATAAGTGGTGTGGGTTTTGTCCCCCTAGCAGCTTGTGCTGGAACTGCAGGAGGGGTTTTGGAGAAATCTTTAAGAGCAGATAAGTCCAAAAAGGAGCAACGTATTATCATGATTTTTGGTTTGTGGGTAGCTAAAACAGAGATGTACATAATTAAATGCAAATTATGCAAATGAGGACCTAATTTGCATAATTAATGAGGAAATTCTGTAATTCCAGTGTTTTACATTATAGGACTTTCATACATGTAATGTGTATAATCTATCACAGATAGAATATCAACAGATACCAATTATGCAAATATGGACCTCATTTGCATAATTAGTCTAAAACTTATATGATTCCTTAGTGGTAAATGATGGGAATTTCATACTTGTGACATGTGTAAGTTAGTTAAAAGTTTACAACACCATGCATATATTATGTTGATATACCGGCCATTTTCATAATTTATGATAACATGTTGAAATTGGACTTTCACATCAAATACATGTTATTTGTGTTAAGGAAACTATTATATTTCATGGAGATATGAGGTCTCGGAATTCTTGTTTTCAGATGTTGTATGGGAAAAGATATCGTCTGCAACAGGCAAAATTTTGATGCAACGTTGACCAAACATCCAACGAAAAATGTGAAAAATCAGGGTTGTGCGCAGGCGCAGTACGTTCTGCATCGTTATGTCCTTATTTGGAGTTTTCGGGATATATTGCTTGTCTAGATGCATGCTATATGAACATGGCTTTCCTGGGGCATATACATAATCACTTGTCTCTTGTCTCTTTTCTCTTCGTGGGATCGTGTGGCGTAATGGTTACGTGTCTGGCCCAGAACCCAGGGCCACACACCTGTTCATCTCTGAATGCCCATATTTGGGCATGGAATTCCTCTTCCCATGCCCAAATATGGTCACACTCCAAATATGGTAAACACACACTGCTATAGTCATTTCCTATAACACAGCCAAAAAGCCCAAATAAAACCATTCTAAAAGCCTGTATAAAAAATGAAAAAAAAAAACGTCTAGGGGTATTTGCCCACTGTACTTCCATACCAAATTTCAGGTCATTTGGCCAAAAATGAAGAAATTGAATCCATTTAAAGAAATGGCAGGAGAAGAAGGAGGACAAGAAGAAGAAGAAGACGAAACATGAGTAAAAACAATATAGGTTCACCACTAGTGAACCCATAATTACCCGGACGCCTTGAACTACTAGCTACTTGAAAAAGCACAATGCTTCACCCCTGTTGAGGATGACAAAAGAAGAAGAAGAGAGTTATGATTTGTATCATTCGTCCCTACAGGAGGGGCGCGAGTTCGCGGACAAACGTCACATCCTGTTCGCCGAGACTTCCGCCATGGAGGGCAGAAACGTGGAGACGGCGTTCGAGCGGCTCATCAGCGAGATTTACCACGAGTCGCACGACTTCAGCGACAACTCCACCTACACCGGCGGCAGTCTGGAGGACATCAGCGATGTGGACTCCATGTTTGACTAGGCTTCATAGAATGTAGCCAGGGTTAAGCCTCGAGCTCTGTCACACATTCAGAACCTTCCCCCGAACACCAGCCGACCAATGTCGGCTGACGTTCGGGAGCAGTCTGACTAGATTTAGGCCACGCCTTCCTTTCGATACGATACGAATCTAATCAAATTTGAGTTAAATTTGAGTCAAATTTGACTGCCAACCACGCCCCGACCGACCACTGGTGACCTACTTCCGAACACCAGCCAAACACTAGCAAACGATGGCCGAACCTCCCGTCAACACCTGAATGTTTTAAACATTTTGAAACATTCGGCTGGCGCAGCCGAACAGTAGCCGACCTCGCTGAACACCAGCCAACCACAGTCGACCTTTGCTCCCGACCTACTCCCAACCATGGTTCGGCAGAGTTCGGCAGTGTTCGGGAGGCCATATTCGGCTATGTGTGACAGGAGCTTAACCTAATAGCGTGGTCAGATTTGTCGTAAGTCGTCGTAGAATTTTCAAGCAGGCTGTGACAGAACTGACCGCCGACAAGAATCTAAGCTGAATTTTGTACGACACAGCCACGATTGTCCCAAGAATGCCTCCAGTTTGCCATCGTGCGACGATCGCACGACGAATAATAGGCATTCACACGATTTTTTTAATGAAATTCATATGAACTTTATCTCAACTTATGAATTAGCATTAAATCGTACGGATTTTATGTAAAGCATACAATTTGGTATGAGGAAACCGACTAGTTGTGACGAACCACTATGAAAAAACCCTCTGTCACACACTCCAGACAACGGTTAACGGTTTTTTTTAGACAAAAAGCAGTTGTTTTTTCCAGAAAATTTGTCGGTTTCCTAACACCAATTCGTATGCTTTGCATGAAATTCGATTGCATTTCATAAGAAGATCGGTTTTAATACTTATTAATTAGGCTCCACTAGTATCAATATCTCTCGCTTTAAAAAAGGGACAAAAAAAGCACGGAAACGGGGAAGTTTCATGGAGAATATTCAACTTCGACCAGTATTATGTTATTCTGTTTTGTTCCTACTATACATTATGACTTCATGAGGTATCGCACTGTCCCGAAAGGGTGACATATCCTGGATAGTGCTGTGTACCTAAACCCACGTTTAGGTTCGGATCCGGATTCAAGTCCAGAGGTTTGGGTTCAGTTCCGGACTTGTAAGTCCAGACCTAAACCCACGGTATATACAAAATTGCATGTTGTCAACCTCGCAATGTTGTCTGGGCGAAACTGTGGCCACATAACATGGAGGCCGACACTTGACTTGACGATGGCAATGTTTTCTTCATTTTGCAGCACAGATTTTGCGATCTATGGAAGGTTTTATGTGGTTTGGAAGGAAAAGGGTTATGTGACATGTTTTTTTTTCCAACCAAGTCCGGAACTGGTTCCCGCCATTCAGGTTGTTTTGGACTTGAACCTAAACGTTTTTACAATGCAAGTCCGGAACTGAGTCCAGCGAACCGGTACACAGCACTGCCTGGAAGCGTATCATTTACACAATAGGTAATGGTGGAGTATTGGGATGGTAAGAACGAACAGGTGCTCAGTCTGGTGCTATTTGTAGTCTACTAGAGGGTAAGTACGGTTTAGTTTACATGCCACTTTTCGCATATAATTTATAGCGTTATATGGAATGAATGAATGAGTGAGTGAGTGAGTGAGTGAGTGAGAGGTGTGAACGAGGAATGAGTGAACGAGGACTGAGTGACTGAGGGAGGAGTGGGTGAGTGGGTGAGTGAGTGAGTGAGTGGGTGAGTGAGTGAGTGACTGACTGACTGACTGACTGACTGGTGCTAGATAAACTGCAGCCTGTTCTTGCCAAAAGGCTCTTTCACACTGGCAACTGCCTTTCATTCAATAAAACAGTCTATGGTTTATAAACCTTTCAATGTGTAGGTTTTGTTCAGTATATATAATTTAATATCATAATAATTTGATATCACTGGTTATTGGGGGCATGAAGGATTCATATGATGTTGTGTACTCGTGAAATATAATATAATTTTCTTTTACAAATAGACCATCCTTATAGTGTGCAAATAAGTGAATACATTAGAACATGTTTAGATATTAGAAACTGTTGTGTTAAGGGTAGTTAAAGGCTATACTTTGACATACCGTGGGGGCCCTTTGTTGAAAAGGACAATTCATTAAAAAAAGATTAATGTATTTTTGTAATTCTTGGCAAGGTGGGGATTGGCATACTTAGAGGGTGATTATGCAGATCAGGACCTACGTTTAATAATTAAAAGAGGAATTTCCATAATTCCGCTTCGATCCATAATACGACCAAACATTGGTAACCTAAAGTTCCGTGTCGGAGTTCGAGTATGTGCGCGGTAATTGCTGTATCCATTTAAAAAATGTAAAAAAAATGTTGTTTTCGCTGGTCCAAAACAAATGGCTATCGGAAAGCGGCGGAAAAATGCGCACAAAACAATGAGCCAAACCCCATATCTGCTTGGATGTCTGCTTGGCGTAATGTTTTCTTATCTCCAAGCAGATGTTGGAAGGACAACTGTAAAGTTGACCCGTGTCTGCTTGGAAATTAATGTTTTTACCCCAAATAAAGAGACAGAAGACGATACCTCGATGGCTATCGGAGAGCGGTCGAAAAATGCCCACAAAACAATGAGCCAAACAACAACACAACAACAAAGTTGACCCCATGTCATGAGCCGCACAAGCAACAAACAACAACCCGATGTCATGAGCCAAACAACAACACAACAAAGTTGACCCGAAGTTATAATAATAACAATAATAATAATGGTTTATTGGTCAAACATTACCCGTGCAATCGCAGCTTTCATAGCGCTGAATTGATGCAGGGTTTACAATATACATGTACAATACAATACAGGGTCACATAATACACACATGATATATGTTTGCTTTTGTGAAGCTGTCGCAAGGGTCTGTACGGCAGCCATTCGGCGCCAGGTGACCTCAATACGACTTTCCCCAACCGAAGTTAGGTACCCATTCACACCTGGGTGGAGTGAGGAAAGTCGTGTAAAGTGCCTTTCCCAAGGGCACAACGTCGGGACGCATGTCCGGACATGTCCCGGGTACGACTCGGGAACGAACCCGGGTCTCACCGTTTCATAGTCGAACGCTCTACCACTACGCCACCCGACGCCACAGGTTAATGTTTCCCACGTGCTGACCGCCCTACCTTTGGACATCTGCCATACTTCAGCTAGCAGGGAAAGCCCAGACCTTCAACACTTCAGGCCCTCTAGTCTTATCACTCAGGTGTCAACGGCAAGCTGGTCTTTATTTTCTCCCAGACGGCTACGTGTCAAAGATCATGGCACAAATTTGAAGTCTGCTCCGGGATTCAAATACAGGAATCTGTTGAGAAGAGTTAGTTGCTCTTTCTTTTTACCAAGAAGTATAACTAACTTTTTTGGAATGCTAGTATTATGCTACTGCATTTGTATTTGCATTTATTGGCAATGACACCGGAGCTGTCCAAGGTCCACAGACACCCCGTCTATACAAAAGAACATTCCAATGAAGTCGTTCCAAGCAAAGCTTTACACAAGAACAACTTAATTTACCTTTACCGGCCTACCTGAATTTACCGTTAAGTGTAGTCGATCCTCCTGAATCTACCGTTAAGCGTTGCCAGGATCCCCCCATGTTCACCCTCACGAAAGACTCCGGCAGCCGATCCCAGGGAGGCCGATCCAATGTAGTCTCCACCAGACTTCTTTGCAGGCTGAATAAAAAGCAGAAATCGGCCAAAAAGGGAATATAATTGGCCAGGGGAGTTATCCCGCCATAGAAGGACAAGTTTGCCTCCCCTGGCCAATAATATTCCTTTTTTGGTCGATTTCTACTTTTTATTCAGCCTGCAAAGGAGTCTGGTGAAGTGCCCTAGACACAGTGGGTTAACAACCCACTGCCCATACAGCCTGAAAAAGGCTATGGAACTACATGTGTACCTTTACCTTTGCCTTTGATGATAAGCTAAATTGAGCTTAGTGAAAGATGAACTGAATGACATGGTGTGAATTTTCTTTCCATCAGGATTACCACAGATTTGGTACAGTAAGGTGCAGAACAAGCTGCTATGCTCCTTGTGAGGAAGATACACGGCTAGCAAGCAAATCTGTTTCTTGACCGGAAGTCTCCAGACGATATCAGACAGGAGTGACGGGATAAGTCTCTCCAGCTGTTGGCCTTCCCGCGGGGGTTCGGACCACTTGGCGGTGAGCCTCACAATAAACCCGTCGGATTGCGCTAATGTCGGCCTAGCCTGGGTACCATCCTCCCTAGTTACCGTCCCGTTAGCCAGCTAGCCTCTACCAGGCTTCGGGAAGCGACTGAAAAGAGTAGAAATTGGTCAAATCGACAGATAACATGCCAGGGGAGTTAGTCCGCTAAAGAGTGCAGTTTGCCGCTTGCCGATCCCTGGTAGACTCTTTAGCGGACCAATTCCGCTGGCATGTTATCTGTCTATTTGACCAATCTACGTTACACAAACACCAAAATAAGCCGATTCGATTACTGTCTTACGAAGTCGCGTTTATTTGATATATATATATATATATATGTATATATACTCTACTCTACTCTACTCTACTCTACTCTACTCTACTCTACTCTACTCTACTCTACTCTACTCTACAATATTCTACTCTACAATATTCTACTCTACAATATTCTACTCTACAATACTCTACTCTACTCTACTCTACTCTACTCTACTCTACTCTACTCTACTCTACTCTACAATATTCTACTCTACAATATTCTACTCTACAATATTCTATATTCTACTCTACTCTACTCTACTCTACTCTACTCTACAATATTCTACTCTACTCTACTCTACTCTACTCTACTCTACTCTACTCTACTCTACTCTACTCTACTCTACTCTACTCTACTCTACTCTACTCTACTCTACTCTACTCTGCTCTGCTCTACAATACTCTACTCAGAACCAATGCAACAGAAATTTATCATATTGAAACAACAAGAACAAGAGGCGAGTAGGAACAGATAGAAACCGCTGGCCCCGGGCCGGGATCGAACCCACGACCCAACCCGAGCACCAGTCCATAACCCAACGCTCTAACCGACTGAGCTAAAAGGTCTAGACCCATCGGCCGAGTCAGTTGGTAGCGCCTATAAACCCCCCACTGTTACAATATTTCAGCGCCAATAAACATGGACGTGTTGAGCCTCCTTTGCAAATCCGTCGTTGACTTCTCCTAACCTTGAAAGTCCAGGCCCAAGAAAGACCAACAAAGTTTAAACCTGCCCACGTCTGGGCGCGTCACCTGCAAATTTCACAATCGGATTGTCAATCCGATCGCCAACAGGACGGTCACATTTCAGACATCGTTCGCCAGATGTCGCTCCTGAGAAGATGCACCAACCGGAAAAGTGACTAAAAGTATAAAGCGCTCTGCAAATGAGGCATCGCCAAAAAAGTCCGATGGGGGTCTGCGAAGGAGGCTAGACACGTTAGTCCGGGGAAACAAGTTGATTTTCCACGACATGGTACACTGTTCTATAAATTATATTCAACTTTTCACATACTCTGACTATCACGCTTGCACAGGAATGGCCCGATCGAAACGACAATATAGGTCCGGTCCTAACCTTGTTAATTGCTATAGAGCCTTGCACCGTTCATAGATATATATATACGTATACTGGAGAAAGGTGGCAAGGTGGTCTTGTTGACTCTGGAGGTTCTGGGTTCGAATCCCTGGCAGGCCCCAGGGATTCGAACCTTGTGTTGTGTCCATGGGAAAGGCACTTTACTCACTTTAATCTATTTCCTCATACGACTCAGGCGAAAATGAGTTGGGTTATAATTGGTTAATTGGTTAGGGGCGTCCTTTCGGTTGGGACGTAAAGCCACTACACTTATCGAAAAGAGTAGGGGTCCTTCCCGGTGTGAGTGGTTCAAACCTTACAGTCACTTCTTACGTAGCTTGTAGTTGTACCCAATGTACAAAACTGGTGTGTTGCGCCTACAGATGTTATGCGAAACAAATAAACAAACAAAGATATCCAACACAGAGTTTTGAATGGAATAAAAGCAGTGTTTCCACCAGACGGCCGTCTGACCGTCCTTTGACGCCCTCTTCCCACTGCGGACGGCCTAAGCCCGAGAGGAGGCCGTCCCAGAAAAAAAATGATAATGCCAAATTTTTGCAAGTCTGTGGTTTGATTGGCATTAAACTTACTTTACTCAACAATTATTTGCCTCTCAGAATGCGGGAAATGGCGTTTAAGAGGGTTAAAAATTTCAAAATTTCAGAATGTTTTGGAACTTTACTGTATAATCAGAAGGTAATACCCGATTGAATTACATCACACAATGGATTACTACTCATACGATTGTATGAAGTGACTTCCTCACATGCGATTGCGCTATCAGTCAAATTTTTGACGTCACATATTCCCGGCCACCCCCAAACCACATCATGACCTTGAGGGCACATCAAGTTCACGTCCCCACCACTCAAGTGAAACCTAAGTCCCGGGCCTCAGTATGGACTCGACACAAACACACAAACTCATTATGGCACGAGTTTAAACTGTAATTTCCGACACAAGGAATTGGACTTACCCAAATTTTCGACTGTACAACTCCAGTCTTTGTCAAGGAATGAGCAATCCACCGCTTCCATGACGTCACGTTATGCAGATGACACACGTGACTCCGTGAGCAGTGGATCGTAAGTTGCAGAAAGCCTGTGGCGCCCCCCGTCTCTGTTGAGGGATGGTTGTAATGCCCTGATGTAGATGGCCTCTGTAACATTGCTCACTCCTTGACAAAGACTGGAGTTGTACAGTCGAAAATTTGGGTTAGTCCAATTCTTGTGTTGGAAATTACTCGTGCCATAATGACTTCTACCAACACAGATGAACTTTCAAGATAACACAAACTATCAATTAATGCGTCCGAAAACAATACTTCCATAGGGTGTTATTGTAAAGTGAGAAGTTAAATGCTTTGTAACACTACAAAATACTGAATGAATGCATGGATGAATGGATGGATGAATGAATGAATGAATGAATGAAAGACCTTTATTGTACGTTTCGTGATGCTCTCACAAACTAAGTACAGGTTATAATGGTGAAGTAGTTCTAGTTACCGAACAATGATATAAGAGTGTGGTATCTTACAATGGCTAATGTATACTAGTTACTTGGATCCACCCTTTTGGATATTCCAGGCAACTTGTTTGAATTGCAAAATCCCAAACCATTTACAAAATACGTTAGAACAAGAGGTTTGACCTCCTTGGTTAGACCAATCTACAACCTCTTATGATATTCCTGATTTGGCTCCTACCAGTGGACTAGTAGCCCTCTGCTGTATCTGTATCTGTATAGCCGATATAACCGCCCTTCGGCGTAACACACCAGCTTCGCAGGCACGCGGCGCGGCGGCAGTTGGCTACATTACACCGAACGACATGTTACACCTAACCTTTGAACATCTAACTCTAAACGATGTTTAAAACCATCTAATGACAACACCTCTACTGTACTTGGTGGCAGCGAGTTCCACTCTACGATAGTTCTAGGGAAAAATGAGTTTTTGAACACCTCAATCCTTGGTTGATAGCTCAGGTACTTGAAAGCTTGACTATTTCTTGTTCTTTTCTGAGCTGGTATTAGGTACTTGGTAGTTGGTACATCCACCAGTTTATTAGTCATTTTGTACATCATGCATAGTCTGGACATTTTTGGCCTGTCTTCCAGTGACGCCCACTGTAGGTCTCTTTTAATTTCCGTGACACTGGCACCCCTTTCAAAGTTGTTCGTGCAGAATCTTGCTGTACATGTAGTGACCTTGTGTTGCCCAAGGGTTAATTATAGAAATGGGGATGTGCAGTACCCCTATACACCGAAAGGTGTGAGAAAATTAAAGCTGCATTATGTAACATTAGGACAATAAAAAGTCAATTTTCTGGTCGTTTCTTTACAATGTAAGTTGAATTAACCTTACTTCATGGCAAATTAGTGGAGGTGCCAAAATATTACACCATATGGATGTGTTTAAAAGCTTTAAACACAGCTGTCAGCCATGTTTGTTTACATTCTGGTAGTTTGTGGTGGTGCCACAAACTGAGTGCGCCACGTGTGGGCTGTTTTAGCGCCAACCATAAATGTCAGAAACGTGAGATAATTGCACAAATATGTTGAAAAGTGGAAGTAAATGACAATCACATGAAGACTTTTTTTCAATTGAAATATTTCAATTTCTGGTACAAAAATGTGATATAATGCCCCTTTAAAAACCCCTGGCTCCATATACATGTACTCTGGTCTATACATCTGGAGCGCTTTACACAAGTTATCCAGCTTTTAATGTTTGTTGATCTAAGCTTCTAATATACCCAATGTTTCCTGTGCATTCTGATTATCACACTGTTTACTCAGTCACCGATAAAAGATAGTGGATGCTATCTGAAACGTCTGACTCTTCAAATCAGTTACTTGATTTATTTTTTTATCACGCAATGGTCTGTCTGGATGTCTAACCTTCACCGACATACTGTTTACTTTATAATGTCGTTTCTGTCCCTACATTGAGTAGCGTACCATTCAGAATAGTGGCCATACATTGTACTCAATTGTTGTGCAATGAAAGTTGATTTGATTCGATGTTCCAGTGGCCCCAAATCTTCCAGTGTTATTTTATGATGTTGTGTTACCTAATTTTGTGAAGGAAGAAACCTTCAAGATATGGGCCAGACTATTAAACAACGTGGGTTCAAAAACAGTAAAATTTAGACAATTAGGGGGAATAATTGGGCAGAGGGGTTTAGCCACCGTAGAGTTCATTTGCCCGCGGAGGGGGAAATTAACCCTCCCGCGGACTGACTCTCTTGGCCAATTATTTCCCTTTTTTGCCGAATTCTACGATCCGTACCCCCCTCGGAAGGCCTGGTGGAGGCTACATGTTCCAGGGCAGTGCTGTGTACCGGTTCGCTGGACTCAGTTCCGAACTCAAACGTTTAGGTTCAAGTCCAAAACAACCTGAATTGCGGGAACCAGTTCCGGACTTGGTTGGAAAAAAAAAACATGTCACATACCCCTTTTCGTTCCGAACCACATAAAACCTTCCATAGATCGCAAAATCTGTACATGTGCTGCAAAATGAAGAAAACATTGCCATCGTCAAGTCAAATGTCAGCCTCCATGTTATGTGGCCACAGTTTCGCCCAGACAACATTGCAAGGTTGCCAACATGCAATTTTGTATATACCATGGGTTTAGGTCCGGACTTACAAGTCCGGAACTGAAGCTAAACCTCTGGACTTGAATCCTAACCTAAACGTGGGTTTAGGTACACAGCACTATTTGTTTGTTTGTTTGTTTGTTTGATCTCCATTAGATTTACATGAAATCCATTCTTCCTGGAGTCGCAAAATTACAATGAAACAAATGTACAGAACAGAACAAAAACATGTACATGAAAGTAAAACCAACATAACAAAGGTGTGAGTCTTAATCAAAATATAACATAACGCACATCGGGGTCTGTCGCCAGTCCACTGCTGAAGAGGGACCCCACCAATAGGGTGATTAATGAACGATCCCCGAAACACCCCCTCCCCTCCCTCCAGGCCACGCTGACACGCTAAGAGGATCAAGGGATAGCTTGTGGTGTGGTTTGTGGCCCGGTGTCGCTGGACAGACGTGTATGTCCGCCAAAAGGGCTCTGTGCCATTCGTAGGTTGTGACGCGAGAGTGGCTGGCTTGGGTTTGTGCAGGGAACCTATTTGGCCCGAGTTCAAGACCAAAGGGGCTGCCTCCATCTGTCTGACAACCGGTCCCGGGTTTGTAGAACTGGGCTGCCCGCGGGCACACACTTTCTACAGGAGTGGCCCGCCATCTGAAGGAGAGATAGACTCGTTCGGTATCGGTGACAGGATACTTCATTCCATATGCCTGGATGGTAGCGCCGACCTCGCACAACAGCCTACAGACCTAGCAGCGTTATCACCGGCCAGTCGTGACTGGCTGTCACCGCGCCACTTCACCGCGCTGCACGTTTCTTCTAAAGACAGGTAGGTTCTGTTTAGAGTTTTCTTGTGTTTCAGTCTTTTATTTACAATTCCTTGCTTCAGTTGAAGGGAACGAGGTCGTGTGATTTGGAGAGAAAATAGAAAACGGCGGGCAGTAGTTTCCAGGTCAAGCCCAAACCGTCACGAAGGATGAATATGGAACTGATAAAGCCCTGCCACAGAATGCCAGTCTTATCAGCCCCAGGTTCTAGTCTCCCGCTGCGTCTCTCTGTTTATTTCTGTTGACTCTTGGACACGTTTCCTTCTTTAGATGGGGTTCTTGTTTTAACTTGCTTGTGTCGTTGTTGTATAGCCTTGAGGAAGGTTAGGAGTAGATGGAGGAATGTCCTATCCCCTCTGGCACACAGGAGGGTCATTAGGCTGAGAGTCCGAAGTGGGGGTAATGACGTTGTCCCACAGAGAAAGCACGCAAGACAAATTACTAGGTAGAGTCTAACAAGAACCAACCACAGACTCTGTTTACAACGAGAACTTCGCGGCTGTCGAGATCTCAGAGTTGAAAACAGTGAAATCTGGAGTCTACTATCGGGATGGAGTAAAGCTCTGGTTTTAATAAGATCCAGATTGTGCCAGGAGGGACGGAGCTCGGAGGGAGTGGTCTTGGCCACGGACGCGAAAGCTGGAGCAGACTCGTCTACATGTACAAAATAGACCTAGTACTGATAGTAGTCTCTGTAGACAGAGGGCCTCGCGACGATCCAATAGCGACATCCGCCGTCAATAAGTCACATAGTTGGAACTTGAACGAGTTTCCGACCGCGGCCCGTCTTCCCACGCGATGTGTTCTCGTTAATGGGAACGAGATGGACGGGAAGGTTATGGAATGCAGTGTTTCAGAAATCGGATAATTTTTTCTGATTCCCAGTATACAACATGTCCAGATTTTGTATGTCAGAACAAGGAGGTTGATTGAAGAACCTCTGAATAATTCTGTTTTCCTAAGAAGTCGCCGCTGATTTCATCTGCAATGTGTGTTATTTGAGTCTCCAGTTTCCCCCATCGGAATGAATTATGTTCACCAAGTAATTAAAGACGATTAATTCAACCCTGGCAAAGCGTGAAAATTGTCAAGAACGGGGACCTCACCCCTGCCGCGAGTGGTTCTCTCTTGTTCCTTTTTTTTTCCAACAAAAGGTTTTTCTCCTAGCGAACCGTACCGGCCATTATTATCCCGGGTACATGTATGTATATAGAACGGCATGAAGGGGACAAAATCTTGATGCAATTTTTCCGAAGTCCACTCCGTTGCCTCGGAGGATGAAGCCGGCGTGGGAATTAGAAGAACATGTGCGGCATGCCGCGCTATCAGCCACGGAAATCGAAGGCAGATTTTTGTCTCCCCATTCTCAGCACGGAGGTGCAAAGAGCTGGAGTCCGTCCGCCGGGCCGCCGCTCTCAAAAACCCCCGTCTGATAAAAAGGTGTGCGCGACCCCAGGCTGACACCGACCACTTTGCATAATTGCTCAGTGTGAGACGCATACGTGAGTGAAGGAAGGATGTTGTGGGGTAGTCTCTAGCCTCTACCAGGCTTCGGAAAGCGGCTGGAAAGAGTAGAAATCGGCCAAAATAGACAGATAGCACGCCAGGGGAGTTGGTCCACGAGAGAGTACAATTTGCCGCGTCCGAACTGTACTCTCTCGCGGACCAATTCCCCTGGCGTGCTATCTGTCTATTTTGGCCGATTTCTACTCTTTCCAGCCGCTTTCCGAAGCCTGGTAGAGGCTGGGGTAGTCTCCGCCAGACACTAACAAAGCGGGTTCAAAAACAGTGACATTGAGCCAAATAGAGAGAATAATTGGCATTTTTCTTTTTTTTTGCTCTCAAACGGTGCCGTCCCAGTGACATTGCTACTCATGACTCTTGTGATTTTATCTCCTAGATTGAAATGAATTCCTTGAATACTGAAAACACATGTTGTTCTATATTGAGTTGGAAAGAAGTCAGCTTTGGTTATGCAATGGTCCGCAGCCTCCATCTATCTCGTAGATTTTTTTTTCTGACAGGGAGTTCGGTATTTATTTCATATTCAAGTCCAGCATGGAGGAATAGTTTATAGAATGTGCGAACATCTTGTTTTGTTTTGTTTTTGTTTGGTACCCGCGGCGTGACAGTCTCTATTAAAGCTACATTATGTAACATTAGGACAATACAAAAAGGAAATTTTCTGGTCATTTCTTTACAAAGTAAGTTGAATCAACCCTACTCTAATTTGCAAATAAGTGCCATTCAAGAAGTGAGGGGTGCCAAAATATGACGCCATACGAGTGTGTTGAAAAGTTGAAAATACAGCTGTCAGCCACGAAGATTTTTTAAATTCAAATATTTAATTTTTGGTACAAAAAATGTTGCATAATGCCCCTTAAAGTAAATAGTTTGCCCGTTTTCACTGCAAAGTTTGTGGTCCATTCAGTTCCCGCCGTTCGATTAATTTGGAACCCTCCACTTCATCATGTGATAAATCAGCCTGGGGCACTCGCGTGAGGTCTAGCCTCCTGTGCAGACTCCGTGAGCGGGTGGCCGTTTCGATAATGCGTTTTGAAGTTCTTTTGCCGACCAGAGAAGGTTTCAGACCCGATAGAAGGTTCGCCCCGAGAGAAGGTCGGGTCTGAAACCTTCTCTGGCCGGCAAAAGAACTTCAAAACGCATTATCAAAACGGCCACTCGCTCACGGAGTCTGCACAGAAGGCTTCCGTGAGGTCGGATATTGGAATAGATGTCTGCTGGCGGGCTGTTTCAGGGTTACCGCACAGGGCACCGCATGGGTTGTTTTAGAACTGCAGGGGTGTTTTTATCTGAAACTTTGGAACAGGACAACTATCATAGATCTAACTCAAGAAGAAAGAACGAAGTGATTTTCATGAGTTCAGGCATTTAGCTGGGTAGGTTACCTACTCGTATTGATTCAGCCCAGTTGGATGCAATGTACATTGTGCAAATTGGAATTTAATTTGCATAATTGATGAAGACATGTGTTACCACTTGTGAGAAAATGAGCATTTGGGAAGAAACGCGACATGTCCGTCACCTTAGATTGTTTGGCCTTTTAGAAGTCGTAACTTTGATTTGAATATAGAGGTTACATCTAAAATGTTATCGCGCTGCCCTCTACCAGGCTTCGGTTGCCAGGGGAGTCGGTCCGCTAAAAGAGTACAGTTTGCCGCTTGCCGAAGCCTGGTAGAAGTTATCGCTGCCCAGGCTGTCAGCAGTGTTTGTGTGGATGTGGGGACCCATGTTGTGGGACCCAGCTTCCTGATATGCCGTGTCCAATCAATAACGGAAAGGCCTGACAATTAGCAGGACGTTTCATTACTCAGGAGGTAGTGGGTCAAGCAGGGGTTGGTTTGGGAGATCGTTACCAAGCAGCTGAAGCGGTCAAGATCATTTTGGTGGCTTTTTCTGTGCCTCTCTAGTGGTGCATGCACGCGTACTCTCCAAGCAGAGGTTGGTGGGGAAAGATCGTTACCTTTTTATATGCCCGTTTTTTTCTGTCGCTAACCCCACCAACCTCTGCCCCGAGTGGTGGGGTAAGCGACAGAAAAAAAACGGGCATATAAAAAGGTAACGATCTTTCCCCACCAACCTCTGCTTGGAGAGTATGCACGCGCACGCTTTCGTGGAAAACAGCCGCTAAACGCCAAAAAAAAGAGAGTCACAAAATAACCCCCCGATTCACCTCTGGCTTTGGAGATTACCTTTTTGGACGGTATATAGGATGTCCTTGTATTTTCCGACAGCTTTCCGACACTGACAGACACTCGTTGGATGGGTGATCTTTGCTTGGAGAACGCAGCTTATTGAAGGTGACGTACGGTGCTTGAACTTGAAGGGAAGAACTTTCATCCTCCAGTACTACACTAGTATTACATGTACAACACTCTAGTACTACATGTACTACAGTGTAACTCCACCCTAGTAGCACATTTGTACTACATTCTACTACTACATCATATACTACACTCTAGTACTACATGTACTACAGTATAACTCCACCCTAGTAGCACATTTGTACTACAGTATAACTCCACCCTAGTAGCACATGTACTACAGTATAACTACACCCTAGTAGCACATGTACTACAGTATAACTACACCCTAGTAGCACATGTACTACATTCTACCACTACATCATATACTACAGTCTAGTACTACATGTACTGCACTCAAAGGTACACATTTAAAATCAGATAATTGAAAGGATTAGGGATATTGTTGTTGTTGTTCTTTTACTTTTGAAACGATGCGAGTACTAAATAGTACGTTGCAATTATCAATTCAAAAATAAAAGCTTATATTTATTGACAAGGAACATTTCCCAAAACTTCTTCACGTTGACGTTGGTCCGAGTACACAAGTTCTTTGGTTGTTACTTTTAGGATGGTCACTCGGGACAGAAACCACCATCATTGATAATCTCCAAGCAAATCTTTCGGTGGCTGCAATACAGTATCAAATTGGAAAGACAGTATCAAATTGGCCGGACAGTACCCGTTTGGTTGGCGTAAAAAAGTACAAACCAGATAGCTTTTACAAAATGCTGGTCATAGGCCAAAATGGGAATAGCTGGTTAACGTTGGGTGGCATGGGTGTGCACTATTAATGACTTGCTCACCTTGCTCGAATTGTAGCAATGCTAAAAAGAGTGAATTTAGATGCACTTTGCTTATAACATTAGCTTGGTATTGCGTAACGTGCGGTTAGACATTGCGCAACTTCTTGTGACCCATCCACCATGGTCATTCCGGGCACAATACCATGCGGCCTATGGTAAAAAAAGAAAGCCCGATAAAAACGCCTGCAACACGTCAAAAATAAGCCGAAGCCTAAACCTCTGCTTGGAGAGTACATCACTGATGTTGTCACTATGAAGAAAAGTAAGACGGATAGGTCTATAAAACACGTTCATTCCCCCTGTGACACGCATGCGTGCGCACAGCTGGACATCACCATAGCGCCCGCGATGGTAGACTCCATGTCAGTACTTGTTACCATGGTAACTACATCATAGCCTGGGTGCCATCCGTTTTGTAAGGGGCTCCTTGCACTCGATCGTTGACCCGTTTGTTTTCGGGTCAGCGAGTGCAAGCAGCCCCGTTACAAAACGGATGGCACCCAGGCTAACTACGTATACATTAGCAACGACGAGTTTTGACTGGCTGCTGCCATCTGTTGTTAGTTTTGCCTCGTATGTTTGGAGAAAACTGGCGGATTGTTCGTCTACACGCTGGTTAACGGTGGCGTGTATGTGATTTAGGGATGGATGTTACTTTTACGTGTTGTTATTTTGTTGGTCTTCAAGTTGCGTGCGGCGTTTTGGCGCTATTTCTAGTGGTACGCGCTGTTTTTAGACAAGCGGATGGGGAGAGCCGCAGAAAAGGTTGCCCATCATAGGTGGTCGAGGCAAATTTGATGGAGATGGATGGGGGGGGGGGGGGGTGAGATTGCAAGTCACCGAAGGCGTGGCCAATGTATGGGGGTCCAGGGGCTAATCTCCAAGCAGATCTTTTGGTGGCTGCAATACAGTATGAAATTGACAAGGCAGTATATCTATTTGCCACCCGAAACGAAAAAAAAGATACCAGTACAAAAAAGGAAATCCCGATAAAAACGCCTAAAACACGCAAAAAAAATAAGCTGAAGCCTAAACCTCTGCTTGGAGAGTATCCAGATGCATGCACTGAGGGAAAATGCTGGAATTTTAGTACTCTCTAGGCTTAGGCTTATTTTTGACGTGTTTTAGTATTTTTATCTGGCTTTATTTTTTGTACTGGTATATTTTATTACGCCAGCCCTTCGAGTGGCAAATGGTAACTGCCTTGAAAATTTGATACTGTATTGCAGCCACCGAAAGATCTGCTTGGAGATTAGAATTTTAGCGCGCTTTTAACGTTTTTCTTACGATCTCCCACTCCAATCTCTGCTGAACGGATTGCATTGCTAACGTCCCTTTGGTTGGCCCAGGCATCTCTCTTGAAGCATTCCGTAGTACACAACCTGCGGTGATGTGGTTGGGATTAGGAGCAATGTAGCCTGGATGCCAGACTGTTGCAAGGGCCAGTACACAGGCTAGCTCCTCGGCTCCAGGGCTAACATGCCCCCAAGGAAATTTTACCACAGACCCCTCAGTCAGACTCTGAGCAACAGTCTGTCCTAATCAGATAGATCTCAGGGTCTAACTTGGGACTAGCCTATGTATCGGTGTTCCATTTCGTTCCTTTTCGTTTCATTTCGTTCCATTTCATTCCATTTCGCACTTTCTGTGGACCCCTATGTATTGGCCCTGAGAACAGCCTGGCACCCAGGCTAGGAGGAATTTTAAAAGCGTCCGTTGCCACATCTGGATGTACTTCCACGGCCTTGCCAATCGTTTTCATAATGGAAACAACATTTCCATGCAGTACAGGCCAGCCCAGTAAAAACCACCGGTGAAGTACATGTCGCTACAAATCAGCCTCAACTAATTCATTTTATGGATGACATCCAGGCACGCATTGATTTTCCTGATTGAAAACTATAATTTACCCGTCTGTGTTCACTTGTGCTTTATGTGTCGCTCGGAGACAGACAGAGATTATATAGGAAACAGATGCCAACTGAAGCACGTCGGCAGAACGTACTGCACCTGCGCGAAACCCGTATTGTATTGTGCATAGCACTTTGGCAGAACGTCTCATATAAGGTTGTATTAGAGCATATAAGGTTGACAGCCTGTCTGTAGTTTTCAGATGTTGTGTAGGAAAAGATATTGTCTGCAACAGGCAAAATTTTGATGCAACGTTGACCAAACATCCAACGAAAAACGTGAAAAATCAGGGTTTTGCGCAGGCGCAGTACGTTCTGCCGTTCTGAATACGCCCTACAACTGCAAGTTGTGATTATAAGTTCGCGGTACAGCTAGAAGTGACCGCGAAAACCGCGAACATAAAAGTACCGCGAAACAGTACCTTCGTTATGTGCTAGGAGCATTCTATATTGGTGTTGCCGATTTTTAACCGGTCGATTTTTAACTCGGGGTATGGTGGATGTATCCTAATAATATTCCGTAGATAGGTTGTGGTTGGGACAACAAAGGTCAAGGTCAATCATGGCATTCTAGCGGCTTTTTATGGTACTGCAGCGGCATTCATGGTTGGACATCTGGTGTTTTAATCATGCTATGGTCGTGATTTTCCAGTTGGAGTTAGGTCTTGACTCTTTGGGCAATAGGTACCTGGTGTAAATTTCCGTCCAATAACTGTTACCTTCATCAAGAAAGTTATGTGTGATGGGCATTGTTTATGGGGCTTGCCGAAATGTAAATGGTTATAACTAGGGGTGTTTTAGATGTAGTCTAATGATATTTGGTAGGAAGGTTGGGTTTGGGGCAGACGCAGTGAAGGTCAAGGTCAATTATGGTCAATTTAGCGGCTTTGTACGGTACTGCAGCGGTGCTCATGGGTACTGATAGCTTGTGTTGTGGACATGCTATGGTCGTGGCTTTTCTTGCCTCAAGATGGTGTTCACGGATTGTCGTGATTTTTGGTATGTAGGTAGCTTGGTTAACAGAACAGATAACCTTCGTTGTACATTCATGCCCTATCGGGCTAAGTACAGGTGAACAGATGAGAATGTATATACATGTTTGCAGTACAAACAGGACTACTGATACAAATCTAACTACATTAGCATTAAAACAGTACTAATACAGAGGTTCGGCTTCTTCTCGTTTCTTTGTGATGTTAAGAATATAATCTGAAATGGGTTTGTTTAATACAGGATGATCAAAGCGCATAAGAAAGATGAATTTTTCAATATTAGTCAAGGATTGGAAGTATGGAAACGTTCTTGTAATATATTTTAAAAGATTAATTCTATCAATACTAGATATAAACTACAATCTACTACAAAATGGACTTCATCCTCTATCTTGTTCAAGCTACAAAATTGACTTTTTCTTTGCCCCAGAGGTGTGCGGTTGTGCCTTCCTGTTTTGATGCTGAGTTTATGACAGCTGATTCGTAATTAGGTGATGGCGGTTCTTTGACGTTCGTTTGGATTAACGTAGTACATGTAAACAAATGCTAATCGTGCAACTCAGGAGCTAATTTGCATAATAAATGAGGAAATTCTATAAATTAGCTGCGTATCCTAATTCCACATAAGTTGCGTACTGACATTTGTTTCATACGCAGCCGCACAATACTCATGTTTTCTGTACGTTTTGCTAGCATAAATGCGCAATGCATCAGTCCCGCGTCTGTCAAACACGGTCGACAGGCACACAGATAGCTTACAGCTTACTTGTCGAACATCCAGGGTACACTCCAGAGTTTGTTTAAATATGACGTTTTGGGCGACCCATGATGACTAGAGGTCAATGCTCACCCTATGGAATCTGCACCCAGGGAATGAAAACAGCGGGAATGAAAACGTCCGGAACATGCTCTGCATGCGCACTGTATTCGTTACAATCACATGCGACCAGGCCTACGTGTGTGTGTGTTGTGTTGTGTGTGTGTGTATGTGTGTGTGTGTGTGTGTATGTATGTGTATATATGTGTGTGTGCGTGTGTGTGTGTGTGTGTATGTGTGTGTGTGTGTGTGTGTGTGTGTGTATGTATGTGTGTGTGTATATATGTGTGTGTGTGTGTGTATGTGTGTGTGTGTGTATGTGTGTGTGTGTGTGTGTGTGTGTGTGGATGTATTTGTGTGTGTGTGTGTATGTGTGTGTGTGTGTGCGCGTGTGTGCGTGCGTGCGTGCGTGTGTGTGTGTATGTGTGTGTTTATGCGTATGTATGTATGTGTGCGTGTGTGTGTGTGTGCATGTGTGTGAGTTTGTGTGTGTGACTGTGTGTGCTAGCTATCACTTTAAGTCTACATCAAACGTTACTCGATCGGTTTCTCTCATCACGTTGACCTGGGGTCACATTCTGAGTCCAGTAGCTGCCAACAGGACACTTGCCAACAGTTTACACATCGTGGTCAGGCCGTAGCGACCCTTGAACACGGCAGGGGTTTGTCTATTTCCAGAACAGTAGTTGGATCCAAAATGTGACATAGCCAAGTCGGTCACGCTCTGTTCTTTATCAGACACGACAAGGACAAACAGACCTATGAGAAACCGATGTTCAACTTGTAGTCTGTGGGGTCGTGTGGCGTAACGACAGCTAGAGCGTTCGGCTCGGAACCAAGAGGTCCCGAGTTCGAATCCTGCCACCGATCTTGTGCCCTTGGGAAAGGCACTTATACGACTTTCCTCACTTGACTCAGGTGAAAATGAGCATGTCTATTGTCCGTTCATGCGTTTGTCCTTTGCGTTGGTGGCGGCATTAAAATAAGTTAAATAAACTTTATAGTTTGCCGCCACCATGTCTTGTGATTAAATGTTGGAAAAAACAACAACTTGTAGTCCTGGATATGATACAAGAAACTATCAAAATACACGTTAAAATCGGACCGTACTAAATAGAGAAGTACCGAAGAAATGAGAGACGAAATACACCAGAAATACACATCGATCGTGTAAGCGTCATCTTCCGTACTTGTAGGTTTTGGTGTTTGTTTTGATGTGTAAAAACCAAAACCTAAAATGCCATGACATTAAGTTATTAGAGTTCCACGACCTGATACCTTTCAATGGTTTGGTAAATGCATCAAAGATGCTTCGAAACTCCTCTCATCTTGGTTTGAGGAGTGCTGTCACTTGAAGGAGCTGGATGTCATCAGACGGAACAGCCGTCACCGGATGTTTCGACCCTTATCCGTTACATCCTCTTGCTGTCGGGCCCAGCAGTGGTGGCCAAGTCACTGCCCATCCGCTCCTCCTTGCTTCCAGCGTTCTTCTTCCCTCTTACACCAGAGCCAGCACGATGCCTTTTCAGCTGCATCACCCATCCTGTGTATTGCCCTGAGAACAGTCTGGCATCCAGGCTACTACATGTAACGTTAGTTGCGAGGACCAGATGTTTGGCGTTGTAGACATGTTTCGTCTGTATAATACATGGTTTATTAGTTCCCACACCTTAGAATGCCTGCTTTAACTACTCTCTTCGTTCTGGCATGCTCGACATCACAGCATCTCTGGATCATGACATGGGATGTTCGTTTGTTTTTTCTACATGCTCACTTCAGATAGATAGAGTTGCTAGATCTCAGAGCTTTGGCATCCTTTGGCTTTGACTACCAAGTACCTAATACCAGCTCAGAAAAGAACAAGAAATAGTCATGCCTTCAAGTTCAAGTACCAGAACTATCAACCAAGGATTGAGGTGTTCTAAAACTCTTTTTTTTTTCCCTAGAACAATCGTAGAGTGGAACTCGCTGCCACCAAGTACAGAAGGGGCATCGTCACTAGATAGTTTTAAACAATGTCTAGAGTTAGACGTTCAAAGGTTAGGTGTAACATGTCGTTCGGTGTAATGACAGTAGCCAGCTGCCGCCGCGCCGCGTGCCTGCGAAGCTGGTGTGTTACGCCGAAGGGCGGTTATACCGGCTGTACAGATAGTGTCAGATACAGATACAGATCCTGGACGACCTTCACCCATGTACAAAGCCAGGTACAACCCAGTAATGATAAATCAACCGATACCACAGGCTCTACCAAAATCTTAATAATTTTCTCAGCAGGAAGAAAGATTTTCAACCAAGAAAATGGAGGTATTGTTTTTGGTCTGTATGTCTGTATATCGGTGCGTCGTGTGTGTGTGTGTGTGTGTGTGTGTGTCTCCGCATATTTGTGTTCAGCATTACTAAAAAGGCCTGGATGGATTGTGATGATATTTGATACGTTGGTAGGTCAAGGTCAAATGTGGGCCTCCTGTTGGCTGTCCTTGGTACTACAGCAGAATTTCTTTTTTTTTGGTATCTTTTGCCCTGGTTTTGATTTTTTTTGGTGGCAGATAGCTTTTCATGTTTGAATGTGGATTGTGATGATATTTGGTATGTGGGCAGGTTTAGGAAAGACAAAAGGCAAGGTCGATTATTGTGTATTGCCGTCGAAAATTGAATAAAGAAAGAAAGAAAGGTCGATTATGGGCCTCCCGGCGGCTTTCCTTTTTATTGCAGCAGAACGTACGGTTTGTGTATCCCTTGTATTCTGTATATCTTTGGTTTCTGTCTCATTGTATTGAAGCAAGTACTCGCAACCTGACGATACATTACGACCATGTCACACATAGCCGACTATGGCCTCCCGATCACTCCTGACCTCCCCCCAACCATGGTTGGGAGCAAGGTCGGCTGTGGTTGACGACAGGTCGGCGCAAACTCTGTTACAACTTAACTCCAGGCGGAGGTTTGCGTCCTACGGACTCTTGTTTCATGTAGTTTTCTTGCATACGGAACGGTTCTCTCTTGTTACGTAAAAACACATTTCATTGTTTCCACAAGAGGTATTTTAAACCGCCATCTGCAGATTTTGGTTTGTTTTGTCTGATTTCTTTCACTCCTGCGTGAGACCAAACATCCGACCAGAGACTTGATGAAGCGATATTTGATATGCAGTTTTATATTCTTCCATCAGAGAGAACACAGTAGTACAGAGCGAAGATAGTGTCTGGCTTGTTTGGGGTCAGTGCACAGTTACGATGTAGGGGCTGGCGGCATTCATCGTACGATCGTCGTACGATCGTTATACGATCAGGCTTTTAGCTGGGGGGGGGGGTCCCGGGTGTCTTACACCCTGTATTGAAAATAATAAGAAATTGGACTCCCTACTTACTGGTAGGACACCCTAAAGACGCCCTATTTTTTCCACGCCCAACCTCTGCCATGCCCTCATGCCTTCCTTCAGCCTTACTATAAATACAAAAATGAAGTAACGAAGGAAAAAAATACTTGTCTGTATTCCTCAAAAGTTCCACCTAAAAATGCAGGAAGTAGTGTTTGAGAGCATTGCGAATTTCAAAGAAGCCCCCCTAAAAAGCTTGCACCTGCGCTGCTCGCCATGCGGCTTCGCTGTGCACAGCATACAATAAAAAATGGACACCCAACAAAAACTCCTAGCTAAAAGCAAACTGAGGACATTCGTGGGGTAGTCGTGCATGTGTGGTACAAAACTCAAATGTCGTGTTATCAAAAAAAGGCTATCTTCGATTCTTCTTGGTGGTTGGTTCTGTGACAGACAGCTTGAAAATCCCACCATATCAAAATCGCACCACGGTCTACGACGAATGTGACCGCGCCTTTAGTTGTTAAGGCCACAGCAAGTAATTTTTATGGATGGCATCAGCGCGCGCATTGATTTTCGCCTGATTTCGAAAAAAGAATTTTGTTGCCTTCTGATCGACGGTGGTCAACATGCCGAAAATGGGCAAAGATGTCGTAAACGTCTATCGGTTCAGAGACCATCAGGGATGAAGCAAACTTGAGGTACGATTGCTCGCGTTTGATGACAAGTGTTGACAGTCCAATTAAGGTGTTCCATCGCATATGAGTACCCAGTGTAGTAGCTCCCATGATGGTACGACAAGCTTTTTTTCTACAATTGTTCTAGGCCCTATCGCATTAGATTTGGAGTCTGCGGAGGATGTCATCCATAAAATTTACTTGCTGTGGCCTAGCGCTACTTCACCTCAATCCATAGGGTAACATATATCCGGTATTTTGAAAAACTGGTATTTAGGGATATATGCTAGATGCAACATCAGTAATACCGCCAGAAATGCAAACTTGACAGACTAACATCCGTGAATAGTTTCATCAGGTTGGTAAGTCACTGAATAAAGAGACTCTTTCTACACAACCAAGTGTTTTATTCAGCCGACGTTTCGGTACGTGACCGTCTGTCACCTTCCTCAGAGCAATTCTGACTGGTTCACATTGCACTGCAGCATTGGTGTCGCTGCTAAAGATGCGTTCCCTAACATATTTACATATCTACAAGTACACATGCACTGTTTCAGGGAACTGTATTTACAATGTGGTCCCAAACGTGACAGACTAACGTATTCAGAACACTGTCTGAAAAGCTTCGATAACCTTAGGCCTGCATTCGGAGACGACGACGTCAAATACGTTCAACCTCAGATTGAAACAAACTGACCTTGTCATGGGAGGATTTGAACTACAGTGTTCGTTTGCTGGAACCTAACCTCCTTGCTGGAACAAAGCGTTTTTGTGAGATTGTCGTGTGGAACTAAACGGTCGTTTGTCGTGATTTTTTGTGCAATATTTTTGTATCTACAGGACTAGAGAAGAAATATACATTTGTAACATGCAGAGCATCAATAATATCGGCATGTAACAGCAAGAAATAATGGTTCATTCTTTTGCCGCATTGGTGTCAATTAACTCTTACCGAACAAGAAAGCTTTTAAAAAAAAGCTGGCCATAGGCCAAAATGGGACTAGCTGGTTGGGTGGCATGGGTGTGCACTGTGCACTATTAATGACTTGCTCACCTTGCTTGAATTGTAGCAATGCTAAAAAGAGTGAATTTATATGCACTTTGCTTATAACATTAGCTTGGTATTCCGTAACGTGCGGTTAGACATTGCACAACTTCTTGTGACCCATCCACCATTCACCATGGTGATTCCGGGCATTATAATGTTAATTTCAAGGCCTGGCTTGGTATTGCGTAACGTGCGGTTAGACATTGCGCAACTTCTTGCGACCCATCCACCATGGTGATTCCGCGGGCACAAAAATGCATTGGTTTTTAGTGGATTTTTTTAGTGGATTTAGTTAAACTAGCGTTACATAACTTTTGACACACAGATGTAACGTTATCTGGAAGAACTGTTGTGTAAAATATGGGAAAAGAGAGAAATAGAAATGCTGTGTTTAACAATGTGTTCTTTTGTCCCCTACAGTTGCCATGGCATTAGTCAAGCACGGGGTAGCGTGGCCGCCCTCTACTGCACTGTGGCTAACAACCCTTCTCCTGCTGGCTGCCTGGTCGCACGCCTGCCCTCTCCCATGTAAATGTACGGGTACAACAGTCGACTGCTCCGAACTGGACCTGGACACTATTCCCGATGACATACCGAGGAACACTACCGAACTTTTCCTGTGCGGAAACAAACTGAGAAGTATTCCACCCGGAAAATTTTCAGGCTTAACTAACTTGACTGTCCTTTATTTGGACAGAAATCAGATAACAAACGAAGGCTTGCCCAGAAATGCTTTCCAGGGTTTGAGATCACTGAAAGAACTCCACCTGGTGAACAGCTCACTAACTGCAGTTCCTCAGGAGCAGCTGAAGGCAGTAACGCGGGAGCTGGTTTACCTGGATCTATCCGAAAACAGCATTTCGCAGATTCCTAGGGGTGCTTTCTCCTCTCTACGGAGCCTGCGGGAGTTGAAGCTTAGGAAGGTCGGACTTCGAGAAGTCTTTCCGGAATCTTTCAGTAGGATGGACAGGTAAGTTGTGTTTTCTGTTTAAAGAGTGTTCTCTATACCAAGCCCCTTTTACACATTCAGAACCTTCCTCCGACCACCAACCAACCAAGGTAGGCTGAAGTAATTAGGAAGCAGTTCGACCAGATTTATGCCACGCCTACCTCTCTATTTCGAATCGAATTGAGTTACATTTGAGTCAAATTTGTCCCCCGAAAACTGCTACCCTACTCCTGAACACTAGCCAACCACCAGCCAACTATGGCCGAACCTCCCGTCCACACCCGAATGTTTTAAACATTTTGAAACATGCATTTGTCTGGTGCAGCCGAACAGTAGCCGACCTGGCCGAACACCAGCCAACCACAGCCGACTTTGCTCCCGACGTACTTCTACCCATGTTTGGAGAGAGTTCGACAGTGTTCGTGAGGCCATATACGACCATGTGTAACAGGGGCTTTAGGAATGAAAGATCATCTGTGTTGGAATCTGACGTAGTACGGGCATAGCTAAAAATTTGTTCCAACACAAAAAAGTTAGCGCATCAAATTGTCGAGTGTTCTTCTGCAGTCCGACAGAATTGAAGCGACCAATCAACTAAGTCACATGACCTACACATGACGTCAGCAATTGGTCAAAAGTGTCAGAAACCTCTAAAGAAGATAAATGCAGCTGACACTACCACATCCCGTGCCAGGGACAAACAAGACAAGGTCCCTAGGCTTAGGCTATAGATGGATTGCATTGAAACCTGACCTGGTACCAGTGGTAGGTGCGTAGGTCTTCACCTAGTGACCCCTGACCCCTCTGGACAGCTGATGACCGCATGAAAAAACCTACTAGTATATCTTCTTTAGCGAACCAGACAACCCTGTAAGTCATGGCTGTATTAAAGTCTGCTTTTTTAACAAAATAAAAAGACTAAAACCCTTACCTAGTACCTATAATACCCAGCTCCCACCCCCCCAAAAAAAACATTTTCCAAGAAAAAGACTTCTTTACATTTGGTTTCACAATGGCAAATATGGAGGCAAATATTGACAAAAACTAGACACACTGTGCTTGCGCGGATTGCTGGCCTTTGCCCTCTGCTGTTACCGTGCGCGTATGACTCTACTTTTCCCCTTCCTCTTTCGATAGGCTAGAGATCCTCAACCTGGATCACAACGACATGGCCGTCTTTCCCAGCGAAGCCTTCCAGCGACTGCCGTACCTTCGCCGCCTTGTCATCAGAGGAAACCCGATATCTGAGCTTCCACCAGCTGCTCTGGAGGGCGTGCCGGCTATCGAGTACCTGGACGCACGTAACATGCACCTGAAGACTCTGAAAAGAGGCGTGTTCACCAACCTGCCTCATCTCGCCTCCATCTTCCTGTCAGGCAACACCATGTTGCAGACAATCGACAAAAACGCCTTCCTCACGTTGGGAAGACTGAAGACGCTTGCCATCGACGACTGCGGACTGGAGACTCTGGATGAGTTCACGTTCAAGCAGGTTCCGTCCCTGTACGTGGTGACGATGCACGATAACCAGTGGAAGTGCGACGAACGGATGTGCTGGGTGCGGGACTGGATGCTGTCCACGCGTGTGCACATCCCCTACATGGCCAACATCTCCTGCTTCCTCCCCGAACGGAACGGCGGCAGGTCCCTCATTACACTCACCAGTCACGACTGTGACGAAGACATCGATGACGTGAAGCCAAAGACCAAATCTCAAACCACCGCGGGTGATACAGACAGCTTAACAGGGCACAAGGGAGTCAGTGAAGACGACATGACAGATGTAGAAGAAGACTTCGACACAACGAAAATAGATGGGTTGGATGAGCGGTCTTTCATCGTAGGAGAATCAGTTACGTACTACCGCGGCAGCAGTCGGAAGAAGTGTCCCAGAGGGTGTAAATGTAAGAAAAGGTACGTGGACTGTAGCAGGATCGGTCTGAACACAGTTCCGGACAACATTCCTCGCAGAACGACTCGTTTATACTTGAACAATAACAACATTACAAGCATCCCCAGAGGAGCATTTAGGTACCTGAGTAGCTTAAAGGTTCTGGAGTTACAAAATAACTACATCAGAAGCGAAGGACTGGCCGATCACGCTTTTGACGGGTTGAAAAACCTGAAGGGACTGTACATCACCAATAACCTGTTGACTGAGGTGCCGATGTATCTTTCAGGTGTGTCTTACCAACTGAAATACCTGGATCTCTCAGGAAATCCTCTTGGCAATGTGCCTTCAGGAATCTTCCGAGGGTTTAAGATGCTAAAGGAGTTATGGCTTAGGGGAGTTGGTATATCTTCTTTGAAAAAGGGCACGTTCCGTGGAATGAGAAACTTGGAGGGTCTTTATCTTCAGTATAACGACCTGAAGAAAGTTCCAAATGAAGCACTAAGGCACAGGACAAATCTCAAGAGACTGCATTTACGTGGCAATCCGATCGCTGCCTTGGATGAGAGGTCTTTCAAGGGACTTTCCTCTCTTGAATATCTTGACTTAGGGTACACCAAAATGATGGATCTGAATGAATGGTGCTTCTACAAACTACCAAACCTAGAAACACTCGTCCTCTCTGGAAATCTCAATCTGACGACGATCCACAAGAACACGTTCTCACGCCTAGTCAACTTGAAGTTCCTGAAACTTCACGAATGTGGGCTGAAGCACCTGGAGCCTGACGTTTTGGGTATGATGCCGATGCTGGAGTGGATTTCTTTGTACGAGAACCCTTGGCGGTGTGACTCCACCATGTGCAAGCTGATGAGCTGGATGGAGAGAACGTCAGTGAGCATTGCCAATGTGGATAAAATCAAGTGTTCTACCCCAGAACACATGAAAGGTACAGGCATAACGCGGTTAATGGACGCCCCTGAAGCTGTTCAGATGTGCCAGGACGTACAGGTCAGCCCCGGTGGAACCAACGAGATTCCCGGAGGTGGCGTTGACGTCAAACCGGATCCCAATGTAGTACCGCCCACTGGCGGATGCCCACTGAAGTGCAGGTGTTACGGGAGCATCGTAGACTGTGCAGACAGAAGTTTGAAGAGCGTTCCTGTCGGAATTCCTCCCAGCACTGAGAGGCTGCATCTGCAGAACAACATGATCACAAACATCCCCGAAGGCTCCCTGTCGGGTTTGGAAGCATTGAAATTCTTACACCTTGAGAACAATGATCTTACCGTGCAGGGACTGTCGCAGGGGTCTCTCAGCGCTCTGCCCAACTTGGAAGGTCTATACCTTGCAAACAACAAGTTAAAGGCTATTCCGCCCGTCGTTTTGAGCAGCCTGGCTTACAGCCTAAAGCACCTCGACATTTCCAACAATCCCATCGGAAACATTGCACCCGGAACGTTTGATGACTTCCAAAACTTACTGGAACTGATGATGACGAGAACGGGCATGACAGAAATATACGAGGGCTCTTTCTCTGGCTTGCAAAAGGTGCAGCGTCTGTACCTGGCCTTTAATAACGTAACGACCATCCCATACTGGGAGCTGGAGGACATGCATGATCTAAAAGAATTCTGTATCGCAGGGAACCCCATCACGGACATTTATGAGGATGCTCTAAATGACGACATCGGTGTTGAATACATCGACCTCAGCAGCACCATGATTTCGTACATCCCAGAACGCGCTTTTGTGAAAATGCCAAGCCTCAGCACCATCCTTCTCACGGGCAACAAGAAACTAACCTACATCCACGAGGGAAGTTTGAAACACTGCCCCAACCTGAAGTCAGTCGCCATTAGCAACTGCATGCTAGAGTGGCTAGACCCGGCGACATTCGTGGGTGTGTCGTCTCTCTCGTGGGTTGCTCTACATGATAACCCGTGGGTGTGTGACCGGTGTATAGCTGGACTCGCTCAGTGGATGAGTCAAACCCAAGCCTACATACCTTACCGGAATAGGGTGACGTGCACAGGGCCCACAAGTCTGCAGGGAAGAACCGTGGACGATCTGCAGGTGGACTCCCTCCAAGTAGGTCAGTGTGACAAGCCTGACGAAATGCCAGATAAACCCAGACCACAACCTCCACCCTACCCGGGTGTCATTGAGAGCGTGACGGATGTTCCAGAGGTCATCCCTGCATCTACACCAGTGTCCGAGCGGCCAACGACCGGTGCGACGTTGGACGGCTGCCCAAGCGCGTGTGAATGTTACGAGCTGACGGTCAACTGCGCAGATCTTGGGCTCACCGAGATTCCAGCTGACATCCCTGCCGCCACGGAGCGTCTGTACCTCAACAACAACCAGATCTCCAACGTCCCATCTAACGTCTTCATTGGTCTTGCAGCACTCGAATTTCTTCATCTTGAAAACAACAAAATCACAGACGACGGTATTAGGGAGAATTCTTTTAGTGGTTTGCCTCTTCTTGAAGGTCTGTACCTGTCCAACAACCTTCTTAGGCAGTTCCCCACAATTCCTACGGATTTGGCCGAAGGTCTTCAGCGTTTTGACATCTCAGGCAACCCGATTCGCGCCCTTCCAGCCGGAACGTTCTACGGCTTCTCCAGCCTGAGGGACCTCTTCGCCCGTCGAATCGGCCTCACAGAGCTGCAGACCAACTCGTTCTTCGGTCTCGACAGTTTAGAGACTTTGTATCTTGAGTACAACGAGTTAACCGTCATTCCCACTATGGCGCTCCAGAATTTACGAAACCTCAAGAAGTTGTACCTCCGCGACAACAAGGTGACCGAGTTGACTCACAAGGCATTCTTCGGACTGGACTCCCTGGAACTGCTGGATTTGCGATACATGCTGCTGTCTAACATACACGAGATGGCTTTCGAAGGAGCAAAAGGTCTAATGTCCGTATTACTAGCTGGCAACGAGCGACTTCAGTCTCTTCCTCGCAATGTCTTCAGTGGTCTCTCCGAATTACAAGTAATACAACTCAACAACTGCGGTTTTGAGTCAATAGACGGGGGTATATTTGCCGACATCCCCAGCCTCCAGAGCCTGACTCTCCAGGAGAACCCGTGGAGCTGTGAGACGCCGCTGTGCTCTCTAAGACGTTGGATGGAGACGAGCGAAGTGCGGATTGAGGCTCGCGACCGCATCGTTTGCTACATGCCAGAGTCTCTCCGCGGGCAGAAAGTGGACTCCCTCAGCACGTCCGCCCTGTGCCAGGGTGTGCCACCACCGGAGTACTCAACTAGCGCTCCGGAGAGGGAGCTGGTCACAGATAGGGAGACACCCGTGAGGCCATTGACAACCCAGGAAGAAAGAGGTGAGAGTAGTGAAATGTCTATGTTTAGTTTTTAGATCATTACCTCCGGGGAAGGAGATCTCCTTCCGCGGGAAGGTATTGTTTTCGTATGTGTGTTCGCAGCTATAACTCACGGAGGGTTTGACAGATTTGTTTGTTAGTTAGTGGGGTCCAGATGATGCATGATGCGGTTTGTTGTTTTTCGGGTACCTGTATTTTCAGGTATTGAAAAAAAATAATTCGACACCCCTGTGCTATATGTGTTGTGGTATCGTCTGTCATCAACAGCTGTTGTCCATTGTAGGAGTCAAGCTGTGTGGGACTAATGGGCTAAACCACACTACTTTCAGAAAGGGGGTTTTGAAGCCTGTATTGTGTATTATAATTGTGATATCACCCATATTTTAAGTTATGTAGCATCAATGGTAACGTTATTGTTAATGTGTTGTCTGTAATCGTCAGCAGTCCTTGTGAACATTATGAATTATATACTCTCCGGAGGTTTGGAATCTCAGATTTCTTGTTACTAAATGTTCTTCTTTTGCGTGTTAGGTGGAGGTTGGTTGTTACAATTTCAGTTTACCATCATAGTGCAGGTGCCTCAGGAAGAAATTTACCAAAATTCTATATGTATAATGAAGAAATACGAAAGTATTAGAAGAATTCGAAATAGACGGTAGATGGGAAAACAATTCTCAATACACACATCAGAAATGAAGGGAAGTGGGGTTTATGTTTCATACTTGTAGTGTGAGCTTGGTAACAAAAAAACGTTTTCTTTTTCCGTAGTGACCACACGTCCAACCCAGCCAACTCCGACAAGACCAATGGTAACGGAAGGACGGCCGTATCCACCAGTAGTGACCGAGAGAGCGACTGTCCAACCAGGTATACACGCAGGCTTATTCACGCCCATGATAATGTCACAAAGTAGCACGTCGGCAGAATGTACTGCGCCTGCGCAAGGACCCAGATTTTTCACGTTTTTCGTTGTATGTTTGGTCAACGTTGCATCAAAATTTTGCCTGTTGCAGACGATATATTTTGCTATACGACATCTGAAAACTACAGGCAGGCTGTCAACCTTATATGCTCTAATACAACCTTATATGAGACGTTGTGCCAAAGTGCTATGCACAATACATTACGGGTTTCGCGCAGGTGCAGTACGTTCTGCCGACGTGCTTCACAAAGTATAGTTTATCGGTAACATTTTAAAGGCATCCAATGCTATTTCAGGGCGGCAAAACTGGATTTTCAAAGGCAATTTTCTTGTCATTCTGGCAAAAATGCGATGTCACTGACGGAAGATGGTTGCTTGTTTTGTATCATAAACTAGTTATAGCTATTTATGGGCGTTACCTCAAAAATAAAGAGACGCCAAGCTTTTGGGGCTATTTCAAACGCTTCAAGTATGAAGTGATGTGATAATACAAAATGGCAGTAAATGTTACTATCAGACAAATTTCTAATCTCCAAGCAGATGTTTCGGTGGCTGCAAAATACAGTATCAAATTGGCCAGGCTGTATCTAGTATTAGCCAGATTGTATCCATTTTGCCACCCAGTCTGGCTAATAGATACAGCCTGGCCAATTTGATACTGTATTTTGCAGCCACCGAAACATCTGCTTGGAGATTAACAAATTTCCTCATCCAGAATTTTTTTTTTCTTTTGCCGCCTTGAAATTGCATTGGATACCTTTAAGATTGAAAAGCACGAGATAGAATTTGCTACTTACAATCATTCTCCACCCACGCGTGCCCCCATCCTGCAGGGACAGTGCCATGCCCGTCCAAATGTTCCTGTAACAATGATCTGGTGGACTGCGGAAAGGCGGGCCTGACGGAGATTCCTTCCGACATCCCACCCAACACACAGCATCTGTACTTGGACAACAACTTCATCACAGAAATTCCGGACGGCGTCTTCTCCAACCTCGTTCGTCTCCAGGTATAGAGCAGACCTTTACTAGGCTGAATTCTCGATACGAACATTTTTTTTCCATTCATTCATAGTGACAGATGGTCAGACCAGACATGACTTAGTGGTATAGATTACGATGAAACTAGAAAGGTAACATTTGCACTTAGCAAATGCATCGTGTTTACCCTCACATGGTCTAACACAACAAACTAGTGCTCTGTTTTTTTCTTACCCAAACACATATATATGGTGACCAGCCCCTCCAACTTGCTACATAATGTAATCCAACACCACAGGGTGTCTGCTACAGCACCATTTACCATGGTGACAGCTGCCTGGTCCAGTCCATTGACTTTATTCGTTTAGAGTAGAAAAAGAAGAAGAAGAAACAGCAAAAACAATATGTTTTCCTTCTACGAAGGTAAAGATAACAAAATGTTATTAATCAGTTGTTCAGTAACTACTCGATCTACACACTTTTTTTTGTTTCTGACATACCCATTAAACTTCCAGGTGCTGGAAATTCAGTACAACATGATCACGAGTGAGAAGATTGGCCGGCGTGCCTTTGACGGCCCTGCCAACATGGTGTACCTGTACCTGACCGGCAACCGCCTCACACACATCCCGCTAGACCTGCCTGCATCGCTGGAGTACCTCTTTATCGAAGAAAACAACATCACCGGTGTTCCTAGCGAAAGGTGAATTTCGCAAAACCTCTCTATAACACTACCAGTGATAGCCAGATTGGCAGTGATAGCCAGATTGGCACAATTTGGGGGAAATGTGAATCTTGAAATGGGGATACTGATCAGACACCCTGGACGTTAAACGCCGTTATTTTGGCATCTTTCCATATGTGCCCTTGCCCTATTTGCTCACTACCCATTAAAGGAACGCAACACAAAATTTCAAATTCATTACTTTCCAGTGGTTTACACATTAAAAAGCTGATATATTTCAATTTTTGCATTAGTCCGCCAAATAATTACCCTGTGCACGCGTTTGAACTTCGCGCTCTCCTAGCTCGCCCGGCGCGATGGCTATGATTTATGCTTTGCTCTGTCGCCTCCGTGCCGAACCCGCTTATTTGCATATTGACAGTGCCACTGGGAGATCACTGGACTGTGGTATGCAAATAAGCGGCCTCGGAACGAAGACGTCAGAGCAAAGCATTAATCATTGCCATCGCGGCGGGCGAGCTAGGAGAGCGCGAAGTTCAAACGCGTGCACAGGGTAATTATTTGGCGGACTAATGTAAAAATTGAAATATATCAACTTTTTAATGTGTAAACTACTTTGAAATTTTGTGTTGCGTTCCTTTAAACTGTGCATGTGGCACTCTGCAGTCTGGGACAATTAATCCCCAATTTTCCGTCAATCTAAAATCATTCCGCTCCAGTTTTCAGATAATTGCGTAATTCTGGATTGTCCACGATTTCACATTTTCGACAAATTTGACAATAACACTTTTTCAATTTTTTCTGTAGTCACATTACATTACATCACATTATTTTCAGTTTTTCCATCAAATTTCACATAGATGTCACATTTATACACTTGTTAGTGTAAACGACTACCGCAATTTTTCACCCTGTATTGTATACATGTATTCATCTTTGAAACCCCACCGCGCGCCAACGTTTGATATGATACATTTACTTGATTTGTGACAATGTTCTTCGATATCATCTGCTAATCAAGAAGTTGGTATATTCGTCACAACAGCTATTCTTTCATCTATGTGGTTATAAAATATAATTATGACAGTTTATTTCGACGCTTTCCATGATAAGCCTACTAGCAACAACTATTTATTTATTTATTTATTTATTAGAGTTTACCACAAGTAATACACAAGTGGCAGGGAGGACAAAACAGATGCATAGACACCTTTACAAAGTTGTCCTCCCAAACACTACAATGCAAATACAGATTACAATATTAATATTACAAAAACAGATTACAATATTGAACATCATGAGATACAAATTTAACTATAACAAATTTAACAAATAAAACTATACATTTCTTAGCACTAAACTAATGTAACAGTTGGTCCAATGACCTGTCCATATTACGTGACGTGGCAATGATTTTAACATCTTGTACCTCCCCCCTATAGGCTGCAACAATTCGAAGAGTCTGTGCCTTCCCTGACCTGGCTGTCTCTCCATCAGAACCCGTACGAGTGCACCTCCGTCAGCATGTGTGCGTTCCGGCGCTGGCTCTCCACTACTCGTGTCACCATCCCCTTCCGAGAGAAGGTCGTTTGTGCGGAACCAAGCTCCCGACAAGGACGTCTGGTAGAAAACATCTCCGAAGACGAGATGTGTAGCGACACGGAAGGACCGGTCCCAGAGAGAGAAGAGAGTGAAGAGATGTCAGGTGACTTCCCATCGACCACAGAGCCTTCGTTCCTGATCACGAGAACAACTTCCCGTCCTCCGACAAGACCGCGTCCCAAGGCAACCCGACCGCCATGGACATCGAGTAGACCCCGCCCGACATCCAGGGTACCTACGGAGGGAGAGATCTTCCCAGAAGCTGACGGCACGTGTCCCGATGCGTGCCGATGTGAGTACGAGTACGTGGACTGTAGCTATGCTCAACTCAACGAAGTGCCAAGAAACTTGCCGTCCACTACGGAGCATCTTTACCTCAACCACAACAACATCAAGTCCATTCCATCGAGGGTGTTCTCCAATCTGAAAAGGCTGACAGTTTTGGAGATGCAACATAACCAGATAACAAGCGATCAGATTGCAGAAGACAGCTTCGTCGGACTGGACAACCTTTTGTATCTGTTTTTGTCCAAGAATCAGCTTACAGACCTCCCTGTCAATTTGCCGTACACACTACAATACATAGATCTAGACGGAAACCAGATGCGGGCAGTCACAGACTCCGTCCTGTCAACTCTTAGCAACCAGCCATCTCTGAATTGGGTTTCCCTGCATGAGAATCCGTGGGCATGCGACGCCAGACTCTGTTTCCTTAGACAGTGGCTGGATGAGACAGACATGGAAGTTCCAAATCGTGACAAGGTCCTGTGCGCCTCACCGTCCTACCGTCGCGAGCAGCCTCTCGGGGGTTTCACCGTTGAGGAGATCTGCGACACGGTGCCAGAAGCAGTGACGGAAGAACCGGGACAACCAGAAACGCCCAAGACACCCTTCATAACCGAGGAAGGTTCTGGAGAGGGATCGGGATACTTGAACCCCGAAGGGAGACCTAATGTTCCTAATCGTCCCGATGTTAACCCACTGCGCCCACCAACAGGTCCCATTTTCCCAGATCTGTATTTCCCTACCTTCCCTCCAGTTCAAGGGAGGCAGAGAACTACTGTGGCGCCTTACGAGAGAACGACCATTGCAGACTATGACGAAGAAGACACGGGGGAAGACACTTGTCCAGACAGCTGCCGGTGCATCGAAGGTTATATCGATTGTGGCTACCAAGGTCTTATCGAAATTCCTCCTAACCTTCCTGCAAACGCCTGGCATTTGTACCTCAACAATAACAACATCACGGCTATTCCAGGGGGAATTTTCCGTCGCCTGTCAAACTTACGGGTTCTTGAACTTCAGAACAACGAGATTGTGAGTGAGAGTATTGACAACGAAGCCTTCAGTGGCATGGATAACCTCCTCTACCTGTACATGTCCAATAACCTACTGACAGACGTGCCAAACAACATGCCAAACAGCCTGGAGTATGGCTACTTTGATTACAACCAGATTAGTAGCATCTCCGAGGCATCCATGGGGTGGATACTCAACAAGAATCCGTCCTTACAGCTTATCGCTCTCAACGACAACCCATGGAGCTGTGACTTCCGCCTGTGTCCCTTGGTCAGTTGGATCGAGAACAGCTTAGTTTATGTGCCTGACATAGATAGGACACAGTGCTCGTCTCCATCTAACTTGGCGGAAAGGAGCATCGACAGCATTGCAGAACTCTGCGAGCGACAGACACAGGGCGAAACTAACTTGTTGCCAAGCGAACAGCCGGCTGCTTTCCTTGAACTTCCCTCTCCACGGCCGATAGGGGGTCTGCCTATCGACGGCGACTTCCAACCAGGGAAGTCAAACGGGGTGCCGACCGTACCCCCCACAACCACCGCCGCCGCCCCTCGCGCCACCGTGTGCCCGCTCGGCTGCACATGCGACAACTACGGCTACGTCGACTGTAGCAAACTCGGCTTAACAACCATCCCATCAGACCTGCCTCCAGATACAAGACACCTTTACCTGGACGACAACAGCATCGCTAACATCAAAGTAAAGGACCTGGCCAACGTACCGCAGCTTCGGGTCCTCGAGATCCACAACAACCTCGTCACCAACGACGGGATCGAGCAAGGCGCATTCAACGGGCTCCGCAAACTGGAATACCTGTACTTGTCTGGAAACAGTTTGTCGTCAGTTCCGATTGACCTGCCTCCCACGCTGAAGTCACTGTACCTGGACAATAACTACATCTCTAACATCCCGCCCACGGCTCTGTCCCAGACTACCAACCTCGAGCGGCTCTATCTGGAAAACAACGCCCTGACAGACGACGGCATTGCTCCAGGTTCCCTAGCGGGAGTGACAAACCTCAAGTACCTCATCCTGTCCCAAAATCGCCTGAGGTCGGTCCCGTCAGAGCTGCCGAAATCACTAGAGGTCCTGTCACTGGAGGACAACAGACTTACGAAGTTACCGCCATACAAGTTTTATGAGCTGCAGGACTTGGAAAGGCTTTACCTAAACAACAACAGTCTTACTAACGACGGCATCGCGGATGAAGCATTTGAAGGTTTGTGCTATTCCGGTATGATACGTTTTACAAGATGCCTCATGCACGCTAAGTTTCAATGTCAGAAACAGCTAGTGTGTTTGAGGAACAACAACACAACCTTGAGATAAAATGTAGAATATCATGTTGGGTGTATCCAGCACGTCGGCAAAACGCACTGCGCCTATGCGAAACCCGTAATGTGTTGTGCATGTAGCACGTCGGCGGAACGTCTGAGGCCGTATTCGCGTATTTAAGGATGGCATCCCACGTATAGTTTTCAAATGTTGTGTCAGAAAAGATCATCGCTTGCAATAGGCAGAGCTTTTATGCAAAATAGACTAAACATCCAACGAAAACCGTGAAAATCTGGGTTTCGCCCAGGCGGGGTACGTTCTGCAGATGTGCTGGTGTTTCCATTGTATTTGAGAAAATGATTACTACACAGTCGGTCCCTCAAGGCAGCTTGTCAAGAAATTTTTTTATTTCAATGACCTGTTTGGAAGATGTCCCTAGGCTGAGGATGATACTCCCCTTAACTCCCCGGGACATGTCTGGGTGCGCCCCGACGTTGTGCCCTTGGGAAAGGCACTTAACACGACTTTCCTCACTCCACCCAGGTGTGAATGGGTACCTAACTTCGGTTGGGGAAAGTCGTATTGAGGTCACCTGGTGGCGCCGAATGGCAGCCGCACAGACCCTTGCGACAGTTCCACAAAAGTGTGTGTGGAGCAAATATGTTATATGTATCATGTGTATTATGTGATTGTAAACCCTGCATCAATTCAGCGCTATAAAAAGGCTAGCCCCCACCAGGCCTTCCTACGGGGATACGGATCGTAGAATTCGGCAAAAGAAGGGAATAGCTGGCCAGTAGAGTCGGTCCGCGGGAGGGTTAGTTTCCCCCTCCTAAACAGCGCGGTCAGTCAACCTCAAGACGGCCAGACTCCCCTGGCAAATATCTCCCTATTATAGCCAGCGTTGTTAGTCTGCACTATAAAAAGGCTGCGATTGGTAATGTTTGACCAATAAACCATTTATTATAACTTGCAGGTATGATCAGTTTGGAGCGTCTGTACCTGTCCAACAACAGCCTGGGTGCCGTTCCGTACAACCTGCCTCGGACGTTACACCAGCTCTTCCTTCAGGACAACCGCATCGCGGCGTTAGAACCCTTCACCTTCTCCACCTTACCGCAGCTCAAGCGCCTGTATCTGAGAGGCAACCGGCTCACCAATAACAAGTCAGTCAATATCTATCGTTCATTAGATGTAGGTCCTTATGACACGAGTTTAAACTGTAATTTCCAACACAAGAAATCTGACTTACCCAAATTTTCGACTGTACAACTCCAGTCTTTGTCAAGGAATAAGAAATCCACCGCTTCCGTGACGTCACGTTATGTAGATGATACACGTGACTCCGTGAGCAGTGGATCGTAAGTTGCAGAAAGTCTGGCGCCCCCCGTCTTCCCTGAGTGATGGTTGTAAAGCCCTGATGACAGAGACGGGGGGCGCCACAGACTTTCAGACTTAAACTCGTGTCATAATGACTTCTACCAACACAGATGAACTTTCAAGATAAGATGTAGGTCCTGCTGCAGTACTCCTTCCGTGTGTTGGAGAGGGTAAACTTGGCGGGAATGGCACGATATCGCGTACATCGTGTGGAAGACTTGCGATAGCATACCATGTAAAATGCAGGTCATCTATCGCCAAACGTAGTGCGATGTCCAAAATCATTCCAGTGTCGTGTGATTTTTCACCTGGATTTTCATCTGCTGTGTAGCCTCTACCAGGCTTCGGGAAGCTTGTGGAAAATAGTAGAAATTGACCAAATAGACAGATAACATGCCAGGGGAGTTGGTCCGCTAAAGGAGTATACACCAACTCCCCTGGCATGTTATCTGCCTATTTGGTCCATTTCTACTCTTTGCAGCCGCTTCTCGAAGCCTGGTAGAGGCTACATCTGCTGGGTCCTTGCTCCAACATCTTGGCTGGCCTCCTGGCTGGGGACATACTTCTTTTTTTCTCGGAGCCATCGCAAGCAATCTGAACTCTTGGCAAACTGACCATGTCACAATCATACACATCACTTGCCACAACACGTGGGCAGAACGTACTGCACCTGTGGCTGTGCGAAACCTGTGATGTATTGTGCACAGCACTTCGGCAGAACGTACAGACACAGTAGACTGAAGTCGACCATAAAAAGTCGGTAACAATATGAATGCAGATTATTTATTTTCTGAACATTTCTGTCAGCTAATACCAGTTCCGTGTGTACCATCTGTTGTCGAAATTCCACACAGCCACCACCTTGTACAAGCTCCTTAACGGCCACTGTCCGCCGCACCTCCACACTCTGGTACCCAGAACCCGTACATCTGCTACCGAGTCACGCTACCCCCTCAGGAACAGCAACCACCTGTCTGTTGAACGTACCAAAACCACCAGAGGCCAGAGAACATTCTTCCATCGAGCAACGTTGCTCTGGAACACTCTCTCTACTGAAACTCGCACTGCCACCACTATTGCCTCCTTGAAAAGGAAGCTACGGGATTCCCTCGGTGACCCCTACAAGCCTTAGATTTGTGACCCTGACCTCTCCACGTTGATGTACTGTATTGTTGTGATGTACGTGTAAATGTTTGTCTTGTCAGCAGGGCAAGCCATTAATAATAGCCACCTGGCTAGTTGGGCTGCCCTGGCTGTACAAATTGTCTTTTTACAGCCAAACAAATAAATAAAATAAATCTGTTGTCTGCAGGGTCGCGGACCAGGCGTTTGATGGCCTGGGAGATCTGCAGCTGCTCGACCTGTCCAAAAACAACCTAACATCCATCCCTGATGACATGCCGAGGAGCCTACAGAAACTGTACCTCGAAGGTTAGGAATGCTAAACAACTTTTAGTTCTTTGTGGTAGTTTGTCCTGTTCCTATGATCATGATATTAACTGTAAAACTACATAACAGAAACAAAACGTTTTTAGCTGTATAGGTCCTGCTTTGCTTTGTTTTTTGTTTTCTTCTGGGAGGGGAGGTTTGACTCACGCTATGTCTTTTATGTATCTATATTTATTCAATGTCTTGTAAAATACTTTTTTTTTCCATTGTAAAAGTGGTTGCGAGAATATAAGTTGCTCCTAACTTGAGTTCGCAGCCACTTAGTCCGTGTCCATATTTGTATTTATTTTAGTGTTTATGAATAAATAAATAAAAATTAAAAAAAGGTTAGCGTTGACAATGTTGCTGTTGCCAAACCCACTTCCAGTCATTGCAGGAGGACGAAATTGCACGTGCATAAGGACACATAGATTGCACATATTAGTTTTATTTTCATTTCCGAACTCCAGAATACGTAGTGTGTTTGTCAAATGTTTATGTAAACTAATTTCTCGTGAATAAAACTTGGCATACTTAAAACACCTAATTACCCTGGCGTTTCTCTTAAACAAATACTTTTGACCAGGACACTATCTGTATCTGTATAGCCGGTATAACCGCCCTTTGGCGTAACACACAGCACACTAATGACCGCTCTGAATTCAACTCACACCTCGCTTCAGCTTAGCAGCTGTAAAAATGGAACGAAAACGGCCATGTAACATATACAAATACATGTTATTACAAAGGTGTAATCTTAGGATCCTATGATGAGTGAACGAAAGTGGGATAGCGCAATTGTATTCTGGAACATCCCTGTAAACGTACACAAATGATTTCCTTATATGCGGTTTGAGGATGTAGCAATAATGACACCTCCAGTGTTACCTGGGTTGCGTTCCCCCCCCCCCCCCCCCCCATAATATTGAAACAGGTGGGAAGTCACTTTTGGAAACATGGTAGTCTTCGCTCAACTTCCAGTAGCACCATGATATTGTTTTGCGTGACTAAGCTGTGGGTTTGTGTGTCTGTTTGTCCGGACAGAGTAGATTGACAGCACGTGGGTGGGGAAAGAATGACACGTCTAAAGGCCAGGAACAGGAAATGGGGTGAAATTGAAGGTCACGAAAGCTAAAAATACTTCCCGGAAGTCTGCAATCTCCGATTTCTTATTATCCTTTGTTTTACAAGTTCAACGTGAACAACTTATCTTGACTTAGCATGAAAGTTCATCTGTGTTGGTACAAGTCATTATGAAATGGAAACTAAACTTTATCTGCCAACACTACAAAGAATATTGGGACTGACCCCAATTTTTTTACATAAGAGCTCACAGACCTACCCTGAACAGAGACGGGGGGAGACACAAGTTATCTGGCACGTATGACCCGCTACTACGGTCACGTGTCTCTGACGTCACGTTCCAACGGGTCCATTCCGTGAACAAGGTTGATGGAGTCAACCGAAAATTTTGGGGTTATAAGTCCCAATATTCTTTATAGTGTTGGCAGTTTTAAAAAGTTTGGTTTCCATGTCATAACTTATCTTGACATTCTTATAGGTAACGAGCTGTCTACATTACCTCTGGGAGCCTTCAAGAAGGTGGGGTCTCTGACTGAGCTGGACTTGAGTAACAACCTGTTGCGCACGTCGGGACTTCACCCCACAGTGTTCACGTTCCTCCCGCAGCTGGAGACTCTGGACATGTCGGACAACCTGCTGACTCTCCCACCCGACAACCTGCCGGAGGGCCTCAGATATCTCTTCTTGCAGGTAAACAAACTAGTGTGTATATTAGAATGAAAGCTCATCTGTGTTGGTAGATTCCATAGTGGTAAAGATTAGCTTTAGTCCAACACAAGATAGGATTACTTTGTGAGGGGAGTGAAGGAGGCAGTCTACATCAGAGCCCATCAACCCTCTTTGAACCGTGACGGTGGGAGATTCCGTCTTCCCTCCACTTACGATTCACTCCTGACTTCATCACACTTCCGACTTCCGGAACGACGTCAGCGAGTGGGTCATTCATCTGATGAAGGTTGACGAGATTGACCGAAAATTTAGGGTGAGTTCCTATTTTGTGTTGGACTAAAGCTAAACTTTACCACTAGTGTGTATATTGACATTTATTATGTTTACCGAAGGAAAACATATTGTTTTTGCTACGTTTCTTCTTCCTCCTCTTCCTCCTCCTCTTCTCCAAACAGTGACCTCTGACCTGGTCAATGACCTGAACCAGACTGTCTGTTACCATGGTAACTGGTGTTGGGTTACATCATGTTGCAATTTTATAGCAGGAGGGATTTAGACTCCTGTCTGACCACATACATGAATGTGTTTGAGCAAGGAGGTTAACCTCCTCGGTTTGAGTAAGAATTAACAGAGCAGACCATATGCGAAGGTAAACATTATGCATTTGCTTTGCAAATGTTACCTTTCTAGTGTTACCTTTCTAGTTATGTTTACCTTCGCAGAAAGGAAACATATTGTTTTAGATCGGGTTCTTCTTCTTCTGTTCCGGTCAATGACCTCAAGGAGACACCTTGTCGGCGGTCACCTTGGTTACTGGCGGTGTTTGTTTTTACCAATATGTAGTAAGATAAACTAAGGCCATACTGTAATTCACTTTGTGTTCACGGTAGCAAAATTTCACGGTCTGAAGAAAATGGACATGTTCACAGAACTTTATCTTCACGGTGGTGGCAAGTGCAGGGAAGGGGCAAAACACAAATGATTTGATAACGGTAATGATAAGTTCACGGTACAGAAGTGACAGTGAAAACAGTGAACATAACAGTACAGTATTTGGCTATAACAGGGGCCTTAGCGTTTTGCATGACGTGATCCCAGTGTTTTTTTCCTTCCCACTGCAGAGTAACGACCTGACCGCCATCAAGCGGGACGCCTTCACCCAGCTGAACAACCTGAAGTGGCTGTACCTGCAGAACAACCGCATCACAGACGACAAGATCGAGAGCGGCGCCTTCGAACTCCTCCTGGAGCTCTACAGCCTGGACATGTCCGCCAACTATCTCACAGAGGTCCCCAAGAAACTCCCCGCCTCCCTCGAGTACCTGTACCTCAAGGACAACGACATCGGACGCATACCGGGAGACGCTTTCTCCAACACGCCCAAACTGCGACTGCTTCAGCTGGCCAACAACTTACTCACGGACGGAGGCATCGACAGGAAGGCATTGTCGGACCTCCAGCACCTGCGCACTCTGGACTTGTCTGGTAACTTTGTGACGTCGGCACCACTTGGAGTGTCCGAAGAGCAAGTGGAAATAACACTATAGGGTTCATTCGAAATTTGTCCTCCGAGTTATATAGCAAATCTACAAATACTGCTGGGCCATATAGAAAAGGGAGAACTTTATTCAATAATAAGCGCCCGTAAGGAAGATGCGAAATTAGTACATGAAGTAGTGCCAGCCGACTGGAAATACACAAATGACTCGTCTGCATTGGGAATGTGAAGAATTGTACATAAAGGGGACATAATGTGACGGCTGTTGTGACTTCGGCCATGGCACTCAAGCTTCTTCGATATGAAACGTTATGAGTGTCATTTAGAATCCAAATTGAAAGGAAGTTTCTAAAGTACAGATCAACAGTAATAGATATAACGAGTTTAAAAGGGACTGAAGGGCAATCATTGCTTGGTTTCTTACGTTGGGGCATTTATTCCCCTCACAAGGTAGTGTGTTGATACCGCAGATACAGTGTCTGTTGTATCCAGAACCGTGCTTCATCCAGAACCATGCTCAGGCACGGTTCTGGATAGTCTACGCGTATCCAGAACCGTGCCTATGCTCAGGCACAGTTCTGGATAGTCTACGCGTATCCAGAACCGTGTCTAAGGCAAATCTACGTTCTTGGATACGCGGAGACTATTCAGAACAGTGTCTGGTCCTAACCCTCGCCCATTCAGGCATAGAACTACATAGGCACGGTTCTGGATACGATAGTGTCTGTACCCTGACTTTGACGACCTGTATTTACAAGCCTGAATTCTGACATTTGTTAAGTCTGACCAGACGTTGATCCAAGCTAGCTGAAATATCCCCAGTGCCTACTGCTTGTGTTATGTACAATATAGGAGGTTTTAGACCTTGTGTTCCACTCGTATATTCCCTTTAGCTAATGGATGCTAAGCCTTATAGAGTAGATATTATTGTTCTAATATTTGTGTGCTGATAGAACAGATGTAGCATACCTGTGTATGAAGTATAGTAATCGTCGTTAGAAATTAATAACATGTTAGAATTCGGTTCTGTTGAAGTAAAGTGAGCGAAAGGACGAGGAATGAACTTTTTTTTTAAATTTGTCAAATTGATTCGCATTTTATCATTTAAAGTATATACATGAACAAGTGTATGGCTCAGTAAATGTAGGTACCCGTAGACGTAGAAATATGATATCTGTAAGGACTGGAAATATCTGGGCACGTCTGAAAAGTAAGGTTGATGACTTTTTAACATTATGATGTTTTAAAGTCTGCATAATTTGGTCAAAATGCTAGTGATTGAAAACGTTGTTTTTCTTACGCGTAGTAAGAGAACATGGCAAAATGTTGACAAGAATTTTGAGCATGTTCGCAATATTGTGGCGTAAGGACTCGTAGCTGACTAGAGCTCGGTATGTATTTGTTATATTTAAGTTGGGCACAGTACTAATGTGGAATGTAAAGTGATGTTGTTGATTTTGTTTTATGGTCAACAGCGGTGATTCTGTAAATACACGCGATCTCTGAAATCGGAAATAAAGTCTTCTTTCCTCAAACACGAAACCTCTGCGGTAGCATACACTGTAATCCCGAAATCCTGAGCGTAATGTGCATAGCACGTCGGCAGAACGTACTGCGCCTGCGCAAAACCCTGCTTTTTCACGTTTTTCGTTGGATGTTCGGTCAACGTTGCATCAAAATTTTGCCTGTTGCAGACGATATCTTTTCCTATACAAAATCTAAAAACTACAGACAGGCTGTCAACCTTATATGCTCTAATACAACCTTATATGAGACGTTCTGCTAAAGTGCTATGCACAATACATTTCGGATTTCGCGCAGGTGCAGTACGTTCTGCCGACGTGCTAATGTGCATAACACTTCTACAGAACGTATCTTTTAAGGTCTTGTTCGCGTATTTAAGGAGGACAACCCGTCATCGATCCTTATCATTCGAAACCCAATAGTTTTCAAATAGTGTCAGAAAAAATATCGTCTGCAACCGTGGTTTCGCGCAGGCGCAGTACGTTCTGCCGATGTGCTGCAGTGCACAGAATACTGCATGATGGGTAGGTGGAAACCAAACCCTCGACCTCCTGACCCATGGCAGGATTTCTAGCCCACCATTGGGCCTCAGTGCGCTTGTCTTTTTTTCTTTTAGGTCAAACTTAACACAAAAGTTCGGAAAAATTCCGGTCGATCATATCTCTGCAAAAGCCTTTATCAATTGTATGGTATTATACTTATATATAAAGCTTATTTTTTGCCTTTTAAATAAAATTCTCAGTTTGTTATGATCGCAAATTCATGGTGTGAGTACCAGGATCACTTTCGCGAAAAAAATTACCGGAATTTCCCTCGATCGTATGTCCATGGGCATATAATTGTTGGCGAATTATGATGGAAGTTCTGGGATATTGTTGAACCATTGTTACAACTCAGGTTGCCACCGCCTGAAGGCCTTGACAACATAGAATTCCCGAAATCGTAGACATCGGGGGTGTCAGCTTCAGGTTCAGCATCAGTCTGACATTGGGAACTTCTCATTAGATGCAGATGCTGAGATGTCGTTCCGGAAGAGTTTGTGTTAGTGGGTCACAGCGATCTCGCCCTCCTCCCCGCCAGTGATTTAGTGATTTTGCCCCCCCCCCCTCTCCGGAGATGTTCCTCTGCCCCCCACCCCAGGATCAAATCGCTGGTGACTTCGCCCCTCCCTCCCACACCACATTGATTATTTCACTCCACACTACTGGTATGGGAGGGAAATATATCGTTTTATGTCATGTTTCTTCTTTACTTGTAATTCTTCATCTCCTGTCTTCTGGTTAAACTTGGTCATTTTGGGGCCAACTCCCCGATTACAACGTAATCCTATGGTTAGAATTATGTATCAAATGTGTGTACTTGCAACATGCTATTAAAAGCTGCAGTTTACGCGAGCAAATACCTAATTTTGGATGGGGAGGAGGCGAAATCGCTAGAGGAGGCGAGGTGGTGGTGGGACGACATCACTAGCGATTTCGCCCGGGAGGGAGAAAACACGTGGGTGGGGCGAAATCCCTGGGACACCGGCGCCCAGTGTGACACACACATACCTACTGATTACCCTGGCAGACAGAAACCCCTCTCATCGTTAGTTTCCATACAAGAAGTGGACTAGTTGCTTCATATCCTCTCTTCTAATTATCTTTCTCAGTCGTGTGGCGAAAATGCTGCAGTAGACCTCGTCACGAATACCCTCACAACTGTCCCCCGACTCCCCCAGTGTTCTGTGAAAGACAATCGTACAACGTATCACATCAAAACCACCTGTCACTGAGAGAGACCACGTAGTGTGTCAACAATTTTACAAATTCATTTTTGTACGTCCGCATCAGGTGTATTAAACACGACAGAAATAGCCTGCGTGCAAACCGATTTGTAACGGGGCTAATTTTTTTTCTGTCGAGCGGGTGCAAGCAGCCCGCATCGGGTGGCAGCCAGGCTACGACAGAAATGACAAAACCGGGAAATTCGTAGAACAGTCCTCGGTGTGCGTTGTAAGAAGTTTAATTTCCAAGACTTTAATTATTGTTGATTTTAGTAATAATTAGTCATGTGACCTCTGGCCTCAGTTGTTATTTTTAACTTGTAATTATATGTCATTTTGTGTATATACATGTACTTGTTCTTATGTACAGTACGTGTTTGTCTGATGAACCCTGGAAGATTAGCCCCTTATGGGGCTAAAGGGTATCTGAATAAACCAACCAATAAACCAATAAACAACGATTGAATGAATGAAGACCTTCGTTGTACATTCATACTCACAAGGTACCGGTCACAGCAAAAGAAAGACTTCTAGAATTCCAGTCTCCCCTAGGGCAGACTAGAATTCCAGTCTGTCCTAGGGCAATTCCAGAGATTGCCCTGGATTCCAGTCTGTCCTATGACATATACATACATATGATCAAGCTAGCACTAGAACTATAGTCTATTACAATTAAGTAATTTTAATAGTGCGATGATTTTAATATCATAAGGACTCTTGTGACGGTCAAAGAACGTACAATTCGACAATATTTTCACGACACTCATACGACTTGAGGCGTAAGATTGGTTTCACAGAAGACAACCTTCGGACGATCGAAGCAAATTCCTACCATCATTGAAGAGCCTCAGATGACCCACAATATTGTAAATTCAGAAGTAACAACATTGCCTGGTACCCTTTAAAGAGGCTGGCGTACTGATATATGGTGTTGTGTGCGTAGGCGGGGTAGTCTGGTTACCAGACCTACATGTATTTTAGCTGCTTTTCCGTCCTCTCCTACTTTTGCGGAGAGGAGGAAAGTAGCCTGGGTGCCAGACCCATAGCACACTAGGCCCAGAGTTATTAACTGAGGGGGGCCGTGGTAAAATTTCCTTAGGGGCATGTTGGCCCTGGAGCCGAGAAACGTAGGCCCTGGAAACAGTCTGGCACCCAGGCTAGAAGAAGAAGAAAATCGGCAGCTGAAATAGGTTTAGTAACCAGGCTATAGGTAGGTGGGGGGCATCTGTTCGTGAGACATGTAAAACGTATTCACTCGGCAGCATCTCCGGTTACACAATACGAGCGGCGTGGAGTGCAGCAAAGGGTTCCAATTTCCGAGTTCGTCAGCGTTAAACTTAGTAAAATTACCGGTTTGGCGACAACAGAAGATCGTTCTGACCCCAGCGGACTCAGCGGGCTTGAGATGTGGACTGCAGGCTGCCGGGTCACGAGGTTCATCGAGACTGGAGTGGCTGAGGGTATCTAATTTTCCTGTGGAACTGGAGGTTTGGGAGGCGGACGACGACCTTAGATAGTGTCACACTAGGTCAATAGAACAACAATCTGCTAGGACAACCGTCTATCACGCTGGACATTTCGGACAGGAGGTTTTCACCACATCTGCTACTGTCTCTCAGACTGAAGAAGAAGGGCTCAGCTGCCCAGCCAGCTACTGGATTTCAGTTGTCGGATTTACGCAGCGTCCTGTTTCTGCAATCAAAAGGGGGGCACAATCAAGGAATTCTGTCACCCTAAGTGACTGTCAGCTACCAAACACAAGCCGTGTTCTCATCTTGCCAGCAAATGCCACCGTGAAGGACCAGGTAAGCTCAAATTTGATCGACTTCTAATATAGAGTATATGACGTACATCTCTATCTAATTATGTCACGAAGGCCCGAGGAGGGATCAGATAAATACACGTCTGTCTGCTTTCTGGCCAGTGTTGTGCGATATTGTCAACATGCCAGTGTCACTGTGTGGAAAGATGAACGCGTCCCAGACCACGATCCCGTGACAGGATAGACAGGAGAGGAGCTGGGTGCCAGACTGTTGTCAGGGCTAGTATACGGGCTAGCTCCTCGGCTCCAGGGCCAACATGTCCCCAAGGAAATTTTACCACAGACCCCTTCTGTTAGACCCTGACTTCTTCTCAGAGGCCAAAACTTGCAATTGGGGCCTGTGCGTTGGCCCTGAGAACAGTCTGGCATCCAGGCTATCATGTCGACGACCAGCATAATTTGCTGGGTGTCTACTGGATAGCATAATATCACATAAGTAACAAGGAATAACGTCGTCCCAAGTGGAGATAGCGGCAGGACAATACCAGCTGCTGTGTTTGGCGACGGAAATATGTCTTTGTTCCAAGCAAAGACGTCGGGTTCATCTATAGTATACCGGTATGTCAGGGTCTACATTTATCGGGAAATATGTGGAAAATGTAGGTGGAAATTCATCCTCTACTACGGCTTCTAATTTGATATAGTGAAAATATACCGGTTTTTAAAGGTCATAGCTGGACGCGGGGGTAGGTTGGAAGAATTCTTAGTGGTGCACCAAAATAAACATTTCAGGGAGAGTGGTATTCCCCTTTACTCCTGACTCGGGGAGCAGGGAAGCAAAGAATTCGGCAGTTAGTAGGAGAAATATGGTACAAAGCTAGGTGGGAGGAGTTGAACTTGAAAGTGCTTTGTGTTCGTCTGTATACTTTCGCTGATGGCTGTTCCTGATGAAATTTTTGTGTGTGCTAGTTTGGGCCATTGCCATCGCAGCCTTTTCTGGTTAAATAAGAGCACTCTCCCCATCCTGATTTACGGAGCGGATACCGCACACTGTGCCCTCGCTTTAGAAGTGTTACGAGCGCCGCCAACATTCCCATCTGTCCGGCGTTCGTGTTGTTTGTGGGGCATTCAGCAACGAGTAGGAAGTTTAACGGAGACCGAGACAGGGCTCGAAATGCCCCCTGCATATACAGGTTTAATAGTGCAGGTAAAATTGGAGCTGTGCAGGTATTTCTGATGTCTGCCTGCACCTAACCTGCACTGGTCCGTGTATTGGGTTTATATACTAATGTAGGTGTATGTGGATTTTCATTAGCTGCATTGACTGTCACCACATACAATGTATTGCAACAGCGGTTCATTGTGTTACTTATAATTGTGATATCACCCATCTTTAAAAAAAAAGTCATGTAGCCTTACTGGTAACATTGCTGTATATTGTAATGTCTGAAATTGCCAGCAGTCGTTGTGAAGAGTACTTCCCGGAGCACGTCGGCAGAACGTACTGCGCCTGCGCAAAACCCTGATTTTTCATGTTTTTCGTTGGATGTTTGGTCAACGTTGCATCAGAATTTTGCCTGTTGCAGACGACATCTTTTCCTATACAACATCTGAAAACTACAGACAGGCTGTCAACCTTATATGCTCTAATACAACCTTATATGAGACGCTCTGCCAAAGTGCTATGCACAATACATTACGGGTTTTGCGCAGGTGCAGTACGTTCTGTCGACGTGCTACTTCCCGGAGGTTTGGAATCTCAGATTCTTGTTTCACAAAACTTTTCACATCTTGAAGTTATTATCACCTTCGCCATGAAGGTTATGTTTTCGGTTCCGTGCGTTTGTGGGTCATGGTCTTGTGGATCCATGATATTTGGTGTGTAGGTACGTGTCGGCGAAATTAAACATATTGAAGGACATATATTCGATTATAGGTCTCCTGTCGGCCTTCTATGGTACTGCAGCGAAATTTCCGCTATGGTTTGCAAAAAAATTTGGTATCTTATGTTTTACTCCACACATTTGGGCTCCCTACAATCCATACTCATGACGTGTGGAAGTTAAATAAAGGAATCATCACCAGACTAAAAATAAATAATTTTCGTTATTTACAAAGAGGTATCAAGAACTTTTCCATGCAAATGCATCAATACTAATGCCGATCCAATATGGCGGCCAGAGTCCGTCCGAATTTTCAAACAAGTGGAATATTAAACTTGAAAAAAAAAAACTGTTTTCTATGATTGACAGAATGTGTGTGTTACATAGGGTCAATGCCTCATGTACACTGCATACCAGTATTAGACCCGGTTGTGGTCCGTTATGGTCAGTTGTGGTGTTTAGGCACACCCGTCAGAAAGCGAGGCAATCAGAAGAAGGTAACAATCTCCCCCTCCAATATCTGCTTGGAGAGATGCCCCCCTCCTAGTGCTGTGTACCTAAACCCACGTTTAGGTTCGGGTCCGGATTCAAGTCCAGAGGTTTAGGTTCAGTTCCAGACTTGTAAGTCCGGACCTAAACCCACGGTATATACAAAATTGCATGTTGGCAACCTTGCAGGCAACCTTGCAATGTTGTCTGGGCGAAACTGTGGCCACATAACATGGAGTCCGACACTTGACAATGCCCGATGGCAATGTTTTTCATTTTGCAGCACAGATTTGCGATCTATGGAAGGTTTTATGTGGTTCGGAACGAAAAGGGGTATGTGACATTTTTTTTCCAACCAAGTCCGGAACTGGTTCCCGCCATTCAGGTTGTTTTGGACTTGAACCTAAACGTTTTTACGTTTTTAAGTCCGGAACTGAGTCCAGCGAACCGACACACAGAACTGCACCCTCCCTAGTACACCCTCCCCTCCCCGCTCGTACTGCTGGACAGACCCCGAGTGTCTGGAATTCTCCCCCGGCGGGCACGTCCACGTGAAGTGGGTACACTGTTCACCGCGGCAGCTGGAATTTCTGAGAGGACACAAGAGAAATAGCAGTTGTTGTAGAAGGTCATCCCTGGAGAGCCGGAGGACCACTTGTATAGTCAACAAAACTTGCTGATAGGTCAGAGTGTGTGAAGTATGAGTTGGTTCTGGATTAGGGGTGGTTTGTTATTGAAGCTGCACTATGTAACATTAGGACGATACAAAAAAGTAAATTTTCTGGTCATTTCTTTACAAAGTAAGTTGAATCAACCCTACTCCTTGCCTCCAAATAAGTCATTCAGGAAGCTGAGGTGCCAAAATATGAAGCCTTATGAGTGTGTTTAAAAGTTGGAAACACAGCTGTCAGTCATGTTTGTTTACATTCTGGTAGTTTGTGGTGCCACCACAAACTGAGTTTGCCTGGTGTGGGTTGTTTTATCACCAACCATAAGTGTTCAGAAATGTGAGATGATTGCACAAATATGTTAAAAAGTGGAAGTAAATTACAATCACACAAAGATTTTTTTCATTTCAAATATTCCAATTTTTGGTGCAAAAATGTTACATAATGCCCCTTTAAACTGTCCTTTCACGGTTGTAATGTTTCACGAATAATCAGTCAAATTATCTTTCAGACACGTCACAAACAGTGGGCTTTTTTCTCTCTCTCTCTATAAGGTTATATATATATATATATATATATATATATATATATATATATATATATATATATATATATATATCAGCTCTTCCCAGCATTAGCAGCCAGACTGCGATAGACATAACGCTGTGAAAGTTTTGCACTGAGGAAAGAATTAAGTATTATTAACTTCACATTTGAACTTCTGTTTGTCTCTACTAATCATTGGCTTACATACGCCAAATCGCCCGGAAAAAAACTTTCCATAAAACAACAGCCAAAACAAACGAAAACATAAAAGTCGGCAACTCTGTCCGCCGACCTCTAATCACTGTTTGACCTTCAAATTTGGTAAGTTGTTCTTTTAGACCGTACGTGATATTTTGGTTGTTTGAAATGCCGGGTCTTGTTGAGGGCCTGCATGGGGGGGTCCGGACAACGCTCTACGCTACATTTTGAGAGCCGGCTACGTATTAAGCTGAATTCAAGAAGCCTCCCCCTTTACGCTTTACGATAAATTCCGGGTAGCTACAAAGCATTACGTAGAAATAAAACGGCGAATTACACTATACGCAAAATGCACCGATTACACTCTACGTTGAATTAGAGCGGTCCGTCTACGCTCTACGTAGAATTAAAACGGCCGATTACGCTCTGCGGAAAAGGGCATGCAGACCCGGGCATGCAGAAAAGGGCATGCAGACTGCTCAACAAGAGCGGGCGAATCCTTCTCTCCCCGGCAAACTCCCTTGGCTGCAAACCGTCCTTTCGCGACATAATTCGCGTCGGTCGCCGAAAAAAAATAACGCCGCTCACAAGGCTGCGAAGGAGGCTATGCAGACCCCTTGTTGTGGCGGGATAAGTAGTGCTGTGTGTCCCCCCTGTTGCTGGGAGAAGGCTGTGCAGGAGAGGTCATGTGGAAAGCTGTGTCTCATTAGGCCCTGTATTTTGCTGGCATGTCTGCCCGGAGTGCCGACTGAACAGACTATCATTGTTTCTCGTCACCTGTATGGAGTAAGCCATTCTCTACGTACCCAGGCAATAGAACATTGAAGGTAAGACAATACTGTCGAACTGACTAGTATGGAAACTAGCTGTGAATGTAGAGTATCAACGTATCAGGTTGGGCACTGGTAATACTAATATAATAGGTCGTTCTCGTTCTTGAGTAGAATAGATGATATGACTGAACAAGGGGCGAAATCTTGGCTTCATCTTGTAGGGAACACGTTTCGTCTGAACCCTTCTCAGTCTGTCAACAAATCAGGTTCCGGGATATCTGTATCATATCAGGTTCTCGCCAATCACGGTTGTATCATAAGTGATCAATGTCCTGTGCTTTACTAGGCTGGCAGCCAGACCATCGTAGGCTCCCCGGTATCTCTACGGTGCGGGGAGCACTGCCCGCCCGCCCAGGTCCGTAATAGCACACGCTGGGTATTTTACGGGGTTGGTTTCAAGTTAGTTCGCTTACGAAGTACGACAATAATTAGAAAGGCAGACTTTAAAGATCTAGCAGGTCAGGAGAGGCCTGTGCTTAGGACTGGAGCCGGTAAAATACCCCTTAAAAGCCGGTCTGTGGAAAATGTTAACCAGGCTACCTATATAGTCTAGCCTGTAGGTCACGAAAGTCGGATGAAATTCAAATTGTGAATACAGAGCACGACAAAGTACCCTGGGTGCCAGCCTCGTACCGGGCCGTTAGCCGTTTTTCTTCGGCAGCCAAAGAGCACTACGCGCCCGGGAGAGACGAGCCCGAGGGGAGTTGACCGGCCCTTGTTTTGGTAGCGTTTGTGTGTGTGTGTGTGTGTGTGTGTGTGTGTGTGTGTGTGTGTGTGTGTGTGTGTTTGTGTGTGTGTGTGTGTGTGTGTGCGTACGTGTTTCCATATATTTGCGGTCATCATAACTTAATATTATATAAAGAAGGCCTGAATGGATTGCGATGATAATCGGTATGTGGGTAGGTCTCGGGAAGACGAAGGTCAAAGTGTGCTTGCCTAGCTGATGTCCTTGGTATTGCAGCAGGGCTTCCGTTTTTTTGTGTGTATCTTTTGTCTTTGACTTGCTAGGGTTTTGATTTTATGGCGGCAGATAGTTTTTCATTTGAGGAAAAAGTGGTGTAGGTTTGGTCCCACTAGCTAGCCTGGTTACCAAACCTACTTTAGTTGCTGAGTCTCTTTTGTCCTCTACTTGCGGTAACCAAGCTTCCCCCAAGGAACAAGTCATGATCAGATTGTGAATCGTAACCACCAGACCACCTTGCCACCTTATGCAGAAATTATGTTAATGCGGGGGTCATTTGCATAATCAATGATGAAATGTTTAAATGGAATTCTACTTAAGGATAGATAGGACTTTCACACATACAATATGTCTAATTTGAGTAGACTTACTTACTACCCTTAATGCCAATGCCGCAATGTAGGGCAGCAGCAAAAGCTCTCCAGTTCCCTCTGTCCTGGGCTATTCTCTGGATGCTGTCCCAAGTGTGGTTGAAGCTCTTGTCACATATTCACGAATTTGCCCTCCCGAACGCTAGCCGAACGCCCGCCAACCATGGTTAGGAGTGAGTCGGCTGGCGTTCGGCTGGGTTGGCTACGGTTCGGCTGCGCCAGCCGAATGTTTCAAAATGTTTAAAACATTCGTGAGTCGTTCGGGAGGTTTGATCATATCTGGCTGGTTTTCGACCGTAAGTCAGCAAACACCAGCCAGCTATCCGGGAGTAAGTCAGCAGTGTTCAGGGATCAAATTTGACTCCAGTTGAACCCAAATTCGTTTCGATTCATATAGAAAGGTAGGCGTGGACTAAATCTTGTCAGAGTGCTCCCGAACGCCAGCCGAACCTGGGGAAGGTCGTGAATGTGTGACAGGGGCTTAATGTAACTGTTCTTCGCCAAGTGATCTTAGGCCGTCCTTGTTTTCTCTTTGAGTAGAGAATCCCATCAATTAAATTAAATTAACAACTTTTTTTCACGACGAAAGATACAAAATGAACCAGCAAATTTCCAAAATCTCTAAATATTTCATGGAGGTATGAGGTCTCCGAACTCTTGATCATCTTGTATGGATATTATACATGGATATTATTGGGAGAACAAAGGACGATAAAAACTGGTTTCGGTTCTGGACCCGGAGGTTAGGACAATGTTCTGCACCCTAGCTCCAGCTTCCAGACAGAGCAAACAGACCAAATAAACACTCGAGCTACTTCCCAAACAGTTGTCCTATGGACACGGTAAACTTTAAACTAGCCCGCCCACGAGTCAGCTGTCAGAAACAACAGACGTGTGTGTGTGACAGGAAACCGGGGAGGTCCAGAGACGTGACCCGCTCTTCCTCCCCAGCTCTGGATATGGATACTGTACTGTCTTTGAAACTTCATTCTCATTCCACTTTGCAGCCATTTCAGTCTGAAATTTAGTGTTGTGTACCTAAACCGGATCCGGATTCAAGTCCAGAGGTTTAGGTTCAGTTCCGGACTTAAGTCCGGACCTAATTAAACCCACAGTATATACAAAATTTCATGTTGTCAATAGCCTCTACCAGGCTTAAGGGCACGGCTGGAAATAGTAGAAATTGGCCAAATAGAGAGAGATAACACGCCGGCAAACTGTAAACTGGCTGACTAACTCCCTCGGCGTGTTATCTCTCTCTGTTTGGCCAATTTCTACTATTTCCAGCCGTGCCCTCAAGCCTGGTAGATGCTATGTTGTCAACCTTGCAATGTTGTCTGGGCGAAACTGTGGCCACATAACATGGAGGCCAACACTTGACTTGACGATGGCAATGTTTTCTTCATTTTGCAGCGCAGCACATGTACAGATTTTGCGATCTATGGAAGGTTTTACGTGGTTCGGAACGAAAAGGGGTATGTGACATGTTTTTTTTTCAACCAAGTCCGGAACTGGTTCCCGCAATTCAGGTTGCTTTGGACTTGAACCTAAACGTTTTTACAAGTCCGGAACTGAGTCCAGCTAACCGGTACACAGCACTGGTCTGAATTATGTTGGCATAAAACAAGAAGGTTAAAAAAACATGGAGTATATATTGAGCTCAGCTGACAATGATTAAAATATGAAATGCGTTAAAATCGGATGGGTGTACAACGTCAATATTTACAGTTTGTCGACTAGCCTGTACATGTTAGCCTGGATGCCAGACCCATAGCACACTAGGTCCAAAGTTATCCAGTGTGCCTCGCACATGGCTGATGGGACTCCGCAGTTTACGCGCTCTTGTGGTTACCCTCTAGCCTCTACCAGGCTTCGGGAAGCGGCTGGAAAGAAGCCTGATAGAGGCTAGCTACATGTAGTTACCCCCAGGAACGGTATTTAGTGTCTTATCGTATTGAAATTATGAATACAACAATCCACAACTTGGATTCCCCGATCCCACACATTCCACTCGAGAAACAGCGATGTATATCACTACAATAAACCATTATTTCTTTTTTTAATTTTTTTTTTAATTTAAATGTACCGCGTTTTTTTTAGCAGGGATGACATGGCAGATGAGTATCAGGTTTGATCCACTCTTTAATATCGATGACGATGAGTGTGATGGGCTCTTTAACGTGCTCGAAGTGTGGCTCTCCTCAAACACGGGACTTCCTGCTTTACGTCCCATCCGAGAGGACGTCCCTAACCGAAGCTAGGTACTCATTTTCACATGATTCGAGTGATGACATTGGTGTAATAGATTGTCTCAAGCCCCTGTCACACATTCAGAATCTTCCCCCAAACTTGGTTGGCTGAAGGTCGGGAGCAGACTGACTAGTTTTATGACAATCCATCCATAGCTTCTTGAGTTATTGTGCTAAAACACATACATACACACATACATACAAACGCCACGGAAAACATAACCTTCTTGGCGAAGGTAACAAAGAATTAGAGATGGTAGACTCCAGACCTTCATGGAGACCTTCACACACACACACACACACACACACACACACACACACACACACACAAACAGGTCGGATACACGCATGACCATGCGTGCGTGTATGTGTGTCTGTGTCTGTGTCCGTGTCTGTGTCTGTGTCTATCTGTGTCAACACGATAACTCGAGAAGGCTTAGATGGCTTGTTCGTCCTAACCCGTCAGTCATGAAGGTTAACATTATTTGGCGAAGGTATGACGTCGTGGAACTCGAGAAGTTACAGAAGTATCTTCATGATACATGTATTTGGTATTTTGAATAAGCTAGTGTCGGCAAACCAAAGAGCAGCGTTGTTTGGTACTGCCGTCATACTTTCCGGTTTTTGTACCTCACGTCTGTTCAGGTATTTTGCGTGGAGTTTTAGTAGCATCATCTTTTATATTAAATTCCGTAAAGATTTATAGAAACCTTAGCATAAACTTCATCCTTTACAGAAACGCTTTTTAAAAGAGTCATCCATTGTCAGCCCATTTATTCGGTTTTATGTCGTTGTGAGTGTTTTATGGCACTTGATCGTTAAAGAAGCTGACAGGGCGAAACCGGTCGTGACAGGCTGAATAAAAGTTCTAAACGGGAACTATGCGGCTCCAGATGTCTTACTGAGGGACGACTGCGGTGTGCAAGATGTCGGTTAGCTTGAGGAATGAATCCACTCTACGTTTTGCAGTGTTTTATGTTACTTCTTGGTGTTAAGGGAAACCGTATGCGGAATGCCATGTGACTTGTGAGCACTCTCTTCTTGGAATAGCTGTTTGCCCTCTGTACCGCCCGCCCTGTGGCAAAATCTGTCGGTGATACTGGCGCCTAAGCACAGTGTCACACATATCCGAATATGGCCTCCCGAACACTGCCGAACTCCCCCCAACCATGGTTAGGAGAAGGTTGGCATCAAGGTCGGCTGTGGTTGGCTGGTGCTCGGCAAGATCGGCTACTGTTCGACTGCGGCAGCCGAATGTTTTAAAATGTATAAAACATTCGGGTGTGGACGGGAGGTTTGGCCATGTTTGGCTGGTGTTCGGGAGTAGGTCAGCAGTGTTCGGAACGTGGTTGGGGGTCAAGTTTTGACTCAAATTTAACTCAAATTCGATTCGATTCGTATACAGAGGTAGGCGTGGCCTAAATCTGGCCAGTACAGACTGCTCCCGAACTTCAGCAAACCTTGATTGGTTGGTGGTCGGGGGAAGGTTCTAAATGTGTGACAGGGGTTTTAGGGACAATGCAGGAATGAAGAGGTGGATTACCATAACGAAATGATAATTTGTTTGATACCCGCAAGTTCGCGTCTTTCCTTCAGTGTACCTAGGTCTGGAACTAGTGCTGTGTACCGATTCGCTGGACTCAGTTCCAGACTTGTAAAAACGTTTAGGTTCAAGTCCAAAAAAAAAACTGAATTGCGGGAACCAGATCCAGAAAACAAAACATGTCACATACCCCTTTTCGTTCCAAACCACATAAAACCTTCCATAGCTTGCAAAATCTGTGCTGCAAAATGAAGAAAACATTGCCATTGGGCATTGTCAAGTGTCGGCCTCCATGTTATGTGGCCACAGTTTCGCTCAGACAACATTGCAAGGTTGCCAACATGCAAGTTTGTATATACCGTGGGCTTAGGTCCGGACTTACAAGTCCGGAACTGAACCTTAAACCTGTGGACTTGAATCCGGACCTGAACCTAAACGTGTGTTTAGGTACACAGCACTATCTGGAACACTCCTACTTCCACCAAGGGAGCTGGTTTTCTGCACACTCTCTCGATAGCCTGGCCCTGTTGTTTGCATATATATAGGCCTACATGTAGGCCTGACCAGGCCAGGGCTGTGTACACTTGAATGAGGTCGGATACACGCATGACCCTGTTCAGCAGTTATTTTTTTACCATAGGCCGCCATACGCAATACCAAGCCAGGCCTCGAAATTAACAATGTTCCGATGTCAAAATGACGCTAAATTTTAGCTCGGGACAATTCAAATTACGTTTCGGCAATTTCGGGGCAATTGGACAATTCTGACGTCCACGTCATTTAGGAACGCGATCCATCCGTGGGAAGCAAAGGGAAGCAACACTGTCTATTTTTCAGGTCTTTCAATTCACTCTTTTTAGTATTGCTACAATTCGAGCAAGGTGAGCAAGTCATTAATAGTGCACACCCATGCCACCCAACCAGCTATTCCTATTTTGGCCTATGGCCAGCTTTTTTAAAAAGCTTTCTTGTTTTACCGGGCATTGTTTGTTTGCACTGGAATTTGCTTCGTACGTTCACAGTTACGGACTAGGTCTAAAATTGAAAATGAAATTGAAAATGATTATCCTTGTAAGGTCTTGTACATGTAAGACCGTGGAATGCCGGTAGAGAATCTTGTAAACCGTATACAATCTGCATTCCTCCCTTGGAAAAACAACGTCGCTTCTATGTATATATACGTATAGGTAATGTTATACTAGGCGCAGAAGTCTATCTGGCTTTGCTCCGTAACAGGTTCAACAGATTTGACCTTATTAAGCCCCTGTCACACAAAGCCGAATATGGCCTCCCGAACACTGCCGACTTTCCCTCAACTATGGTCAGGAGTAGGTCGGGGGCAAGGTCGGCTGGTGTTCGGCCAGGTCGCATATTATTCGGCTGCGCCAGCCGAATGTTTCAAAATGTTTTAAACATTCGGGTGTGGACGGGAGGTTCGGTCATGGTTTGCTGGCTGGTGGTTGGCTGGTTTTAAGGGGCGTTGTTGGCAGTCAAATTAGACTCAAATTTAACTCAAATTCGATTCGATTCCTATAGAAAGGTAGGCGTGGCCTAAATCTGGTAAGACTGCTCCCCAACTTCAGCCAACCTTGGTCAGCTGGTGTTCGGGGGAAGGTTCTGAATGTGTGACAGGGGGTTTAGTGACAGAATGTGCAACCGCGTATTTCGCCTGCGCTGCCAAAAGCACCGGGAAAGATCCCAGTATGTAGCCTGGGTACCATCCTGCATGGTTAGTTTCGTCCGCTCCCACAGTCGCTACCCGCTACCCAGTATGCTACGGATGGAGTTGAGCCAAAGGGAACATTGAGATTATCATTCCCTTTTATGTAATACAGATTTCCATGGCCTTGCACAACACAAAACCTTAAAATAACCTTGAGTGAACTTGTAACAGTCTGTCGGTCTCCAGGATGTTTTATATTTTACACTAGCCGAGAGGTGTACCGTCCGACCTCAACAAACTCAAGACAGATGTATGGGGGAAAGGTGGCTGAGAACTTTTGGGGTGTTCTAAAAATATTACTTATAGATAAGTATGGACCTTGATTTTTTAATAGGAAGTACCTTACTACAAACCCATAATTTATGCAAATTTTTGTGATGTCATGATGACGTCATCAAGAGTTATAGGGCCACGCCCCTTTTTATAAAAAATAGGTGTACTAGGCTAATGACGGGGAATTTTTCCTTAAAATTTCACAGAAATGTAGATGATAGCAATGGCACACAATGTATGCGAGGATATGAAAGGCTGATTTTTTAATGAATTTTTTTCGAGAATTTTGAAGAGTGGGGCATTTCCATGATGCTACTATTATAAAGGGGGAAGTGTTCAGGAGAAGCACTGTAGCGTATCCTTGGGACAGCGTACATAATACCCGTACCTGTACCTGTAAAAATATTTAGGTACAGGTCCAGACCAGAACATCTGGTGTACATGTACCTGAACAAAATAAAACACTAGTGGACACAATTTTTTTTACATGACAAATAAGTAAATTGTATCGATGACAATTTTGACAATTCAGCACTTGGATATCAAGAAAACTTGTAAATGTTCTTGTTTCTGGAAGGATTGACATAACAGGTGACTATCACCTCTTTAAGATGCCAAACATGAGACCAGACTGTAAGGTATGAACCACTCACACCTGGAAGGACCCCTACTCTTTTCGATAAGTGTGGTGGGATCTTTAACGTGCTCGAGGTGTGGCTCTCCTCAAACACGGGACCTCCGGCTTGACGTTCTATCCTAGAATACGTCCCTAACCGAAGCTAGGTACTCAATTTCACCTGAGTCGAGTGAGGGAATAGGTGTAAAGTGCCTTTCCCAAGGACACGGCATGCGGTGGGGCCTGCCAGGGCGCTGAAAGCGACAGGATCGACACGGTACTCTTTAAATCACGGCTGACATTTCTGATTGGGGACAGCTTTTGGGCGTTCCAACATGCACCATTTGCACAAACCCTTTGACTGTCCATGTGGTCTGCATATGCTGCCCTGATCACCTCCGCCATGGAGGTTAGAAAACGTTTTTACTACTCTCCAAGCAGAGGTTTGGGTTTTGGGCTTATTTTTGGCGTGTTTGGGGGCTTTTTTTTATCGGGCTTTCTTTTTTTCACTGGAATCTTTTTTTATCCCAACCCGGGGTGACTGCCTGCAGAAGTTGGGTTGGGATAATAAAAGACCCCTGCTTCGGCAGTACGTTTTTACCTCGCGGTTCACCTCCAACGAGGGTTTTGCTTTGTGTTGGGTTCTTGTGTTCGCACCTTTAACTCACGATCCTCTTGATGGACGTGTTTCAATTTTGTATGTGGTTAGTTATTGTGGTAGGTGATGTGGGGCATTTTAGCATACTTTCAGGTACTGCAGCATAATAGGTTGCAGAAAGTGGTGTCGATCGTCCATAGTCATGCTACCAGCTGCCACCGCGCCGCGTGCCTGTGAAGCTGGTATGTAACGCCGAATGGCGGTACCGGTTATATTACAACGGCTATATACTATAGTCCGATGGCACACACACGTTTCTAAAGGTCATTGACCCTACTTGTGTCTGTTTTGATTTTGTGGGAACGATACACCCTCGCCCACTCCGTAAACTTTATTAGGAAAGGAAGGGAGGTTGGTTGGTTGGTTGGTTGGTAGGTTCGTTGGTTTATTGGTTGGTTGGTTTTTCTTAACGTCTGAATCATCATGTATAAGTTTGAACTATTGAAAGATGCCCCATCAATATCTCCACATCTATCAATAAGCTTCTCAACACCTGTGTGAAATTGCCCTGTACCTGAACCTCTTATCCAGGACACTTGGCAATTCAGGAAGAGCTGGTTAGTATCAGCCTCTACCAGGCTTCGGGACGCGGCAAACTGTACTCTTTCGCGGACCAACTCCCCTGGTATGTTATCTGTCTATTTGGCCAATTTCTACTCTTTCCAGCCGCTTCCCGAAGCCTGGTAGAGAATAGGTTAGTATTTGTGTCTGTTTTTTCCCGGGGGCTCACTGTGCACACTTTTTTCATTTCGTGGTTCTTGGTTCTAAAGTTCTTTCGTTCCGTGGTCCTTTCGTTCCGTGGTTGGGTGTTGGAGACGTTACCATATGAATGAAAACCAAGCAGATGTCAGGAGGGAAAGCCTGACCGAATGAAACAAGAAGTGAGGCACTCCGTGAATAGTTTCATCAGGTTGGTAAGTCACTGAATAAAGAGACTCTTTCTACACAACTAAGTGTTTTATTCAGCCGACGTTTCAGTGACCGTCTGTCACCTTCCTCAGGGCAATTCTGACTGGTTCACATTGCACTGCAGCATAGGTGTCGCTGCTATAGATGCGTTCCCAAACGTATTTACATATCTACAAGTACACATGCACTGTTTAGGGACACTTGAGGCACTTCTTCACTACACGAAACCGCTAATAAACTATTACAGAATATCTCTTCTCTGTTAAAAACTCAGCTCATGATACATTACAATTATAATCAGTGTGTATCTAAGTACAGTCTTGTTAGCATTAGTCCAATGCAAGTCACCAAGGTGACCAATTATTTGAGTCACACGTTGTCATCACAGAACACCCAACCAGCTATTTTTTATTTATTTATTTATTCAAAATAACAAGATGAAGACAAAGTAACGCTGCACTCAAGTTGTGCAATTTACTTTGCCAACGCCACTCAACGCTAAAAAAATACAAATATACATGCATATATATATAAATAAAAAAATAATCATTATAACAAAAAATAATCATTAGTTATTATGATTATTTTTATTGCATCTCATTTGTACATACATTTATGCTCAGTTCATTTAAGTTATTCATATCTTATCAATTATTATTACTTTTGGATTTCTTGAAAAACAATACCCAGACTGTGTTTCAGTTATTTTACACTGACCTCTGACCTCTCCTGCTCACTTCTAAGTTTGTCATTTTGTTTATCTTCTGTCTTCTACTGATCAATTGTAAAGGTTTTGTTCTTTTATTTTATTTGCTGTATTGTGTTGTAGGGATTCCAGGAAGAATAGTGTTAGATTAATTGCAACACTAATGGAGACCCAAATAAAACAAACAAACAAACAAACAAACAAATAAATAAAACAAACAAATACCAGCTATTCAAATCTTAGCCCCCGGGCAGCTTTTTTAAAAGCATCTCTTGTTTCATGCTCTATTGATTACAGTAACTTATACCTTACTTTTTTTTTACATCTGTTACAGGTAAGATGAGGGAGGCACAATGGTTTATTGTTCTTGCAGTTTACGGTTTGACCCAGCGGCTCCGGGCTGTCCATGGCTGTCCTCCGGAGTGCCAGTTTTGCAGCGAGGGGACCGTGCAATGTTCGGAACAGGCACTCAAGGCAATTCCCACAGGCCTCCCCTCCTCAGTAACGCGAATCTACCTCAGTCATAACGACATCACCATCATACCGGCATCAGCCTTTGCTTCCTCGGCAAGCCTACAGTACCTACTTCTAGATCACAACAAATTGAGCGACTCTGGCATTGACGAGAAGTCATTTCTGAACATTTCAAATTTAGAATATCTCTACCTATCGGACAATCACCTGACAAAAATCCCGCCAAAACTCCCCCAGTCTCTTATCCACCTGGACATGCAGAACAACGTCATCTCAGCCGTCTCCGGGCTGCCGTTTCTAAAGCTCCAACGTCTGGAGGTTTTGAACCTGGAGAATAATAGATTACAGAGTCAGAACATACCACCCAACGCATTTCTGGGATTGAAGAATATTCGTACTCTGGATTTATCGAGAAATTCTTTCACATCCGTGCCACAGTTAACCCTGCGGTCTGTTTCCAACACTCTAAGGCGTCTGGACTTGTCCGACAACAACCTGGGTACAATACAACCGCTTTGTTTCAGCAACTACAAGGCGTTGCGTTCCTTGGACCTTACTAGAGCTGGAATCTCAAGCATTGACCCTACCGCTTTCTTGGGGACGTGGAGATTGAAGGAACTACGCATCGAATTCAACAACTTGACCCATGTTCCCACCGATGCGCTAGCTGAAATCGACTACTTAGAGGAACTTTATCTGACCGGTAATCCTATCAGTCTGCTGACTTCCACGTCTTTTATCAAACTTTCGGAACTGAAAACTCTGGACATAAGCCATGCGAAGTTGGGAACATTCAACAAGTGGGTGTTTCGGAAACTACAGAAGTTGGAATTCCTGTCCCTGGCGCATAACCCGGGAATCTCAAACCTGGACAGAAACTCGTTCATCGACCTTCCAAACCTTCAGCACCTGGAGCTTCACGCATGCGGACTGACCAATATTGATGCTGAGATGTTCCTTCAGATTCCTAAACTTTCTTCCGTCAGTCTGTATGGTAACATGTGGAACTGTGCAAGCCATCTTTGTTCACTCAAGGACTGGCTGACGGTGACTAAAGTCATCGTTCCCAAGAAAGCCCACATAGCATGTGAGCGTCCATCTGTGTTCCAGGGCTTGCCGATCATGGCGATCGATCGGACCATCATGTGCGTGCCCAACACTTTGTACTCAGACTCTAATGTCGGGCAGCTGGTATGTCCGCCTCGCTGTGGATGTAATGATACAGTTCTCGACTGTAGACGAGGAGAACACAGGAAGGTCCCACGCAACATGCCAGCCACGACTGAAGTCCTTTACATCCAGGACAACAAAGTTGTGAAGATCACTGTCAAATCGTTCAGAAACGCCCACAAACTCCGCGAGCTACACCTTCAAAGAAATTTCATAACGAACGACAGAATAGACGAGGGTTCCTTTTCAAGTTTGATATCCCTTCAGACTCTCGATTTACGTAATAACCTCTTCGGGTCCTTTCCTTCTGAGCTTCTCCACGTCTCCTACGGTTTGAGAAAGCTGGATCTGTCAGGAAACCCCATCCCAGACGTGTCTGTCGAAATCTTGAGACATTTTGCAAAACTGGAGGACCTTGCCATGGCACATACAAACATCCGCAGTTTCCAAGTTGGAACTTTTGAGGGTTTACGGCAACTGAAACAGTTAGACCTTTCATACAACAAGTTCTCTATTGTCCCGTCTGGGACATTCAAAGGCCTACACCATTTAAAGAGCCTGTCACTACGAGGGAACCCCATAACAACAATGTCCACAAGTTCTTTCTCTGGGCTCACAAACCTGAAGGAGTTAGACATGCGGGAGGCTGCGTTAACGTCTGTACAGCGGGGCACATTTGGTATGATGCCACAACTTACGACCCTTCTTCTCTCTGGGAACAAAAAACTCACGCATGTTGAGGATTACGCTTTCGGCGATCTACCACAACTGTCTTACATAACTCTCGACGAATGCGGCATCAAAACACTGAAAATGGAAGCTCTTTCCACTACGCGGCCGCTGCAGAAAGTCCTTCTGAATGGCAATCCCTGGACGTGTGATATCAACATTTGTTGGATGATGGCATGGTTGAATAGTGGTCAAGTGGCCAGTGCACATGGTGACGACCTGAGGTGCGCCACACCGCTGCAAACAGTGGGACTGCAGCTTAGAGAGGTAGCCGAAACACTGATGTGCACGAATATGATAAGCACGAAAGAACGCACCGGCATCCCAGACTACCGTCCAATAATCGTACCGAAGGATCCCAGCGAAACGTTCGGGCCTTCCTCTTCCTCTTCCCGTGAGAAGTACGTCCCCGATAGGACACGTCCTCAGGTGCCTGACGAGGTCCATCCTACCCGGGGCCCAGTACGTCCCAACCAAGTTCTGGACACTGGTAACCACGCAACTGACGCCGACAGAGACTCAATAGGACTCCCCGATAGGACACATCCTCAGGTGCCTGACGAGGTCCATCCTACCCCCGGCCCAGCACGTCCCAACCAAGTTCTGGACACTGGTGACCACGCAACTGACGCCGACAGGGACTCAAACACTGTGGTTTTGGTAGGACCGCCTGATGGATGCCCTGAAATGTGTCATTGCAAAGACAGATTAGCACATTGCAGTAACCCATACTTATCTTCACTTCCCAAGACCCTACCTTCTGCGATTGTTTCCCTTCGTGTGGAAAGCACGGCCGTAGCCTCCATACCAGAAAAAGCGCTCGAAAATCTGACAAGCTTAAAGTTCCTGTACCTCCGGAATAACCGAATTACAAACACCGGGCTACAGAGGGACTCCTTTCTTGGTCTTGACCGTCTGAGAGGACTATACCTTTCCAATAACTTGTTGACATCTTTTCCATATGAACAGCTCGATATCTTATCTAAAAACATAGAGCTACTTGATGTATCCAGCAACCATCTTGGCAACCTTCCAACTCTCGTGTTTCAGAGGTACAAAAATCTGCGGTCACTGGTGCTGAGACGGGTGGGGATCACAATGCTTCCACCAGCTACGTTCTTCGGACTGACCCGACTTGACTCCTTGTTTCTGGATCACAACGATATTACAAACGATTTGCGAGCATTGGGGGATGAGCATCTGAAGAGTTTGAGAATTCTCCACCTCAGCGGTAACCCGATCGTTAAACTGGACCCCAACAATTTCAGGAGACTGAAGAATCTACAGTACCTTGATATCAGCTACACCAACGTAAAAGCTGTCAATATCCCTTTCCTTCCAGAGCTACGATCTTTGCTTTTGGCGGGGAATTCAAAATTACGTCACCTCTCCAACGACACCATAGAGGCATTTCCTAACATTGAGCTTCTAGATCTGCATGGTTGCAGTCTTGAATCGGTCGGATCTCAGCTGTTCCATAAAGCCCGACTGGTCAAAGTTTACCTCCACAACAACCCCTGGGCTTGCCGCCAGGATGTGTGCAGTATGATAGAGTGGATTGAAAGCGGAAAAGTTGACGTACCCCACACCGAGTCTTTACGATGTGCGACTCCAAGTAAATTCAAAGGCATGGGAATACTGGAAGCAAGTCGACTTCTTTGTGGGGAAAAGTATGGAATTGACGACAGAATAACGGAGACGATAGTGACCGAGCAGGCGTACACAACTACACCATCTACTACGGGTAGAGAATATACATTCCCGGGGACGACAACAACGTCAACATTAACAGAACAGAGTTTGACGAGTCCCCCCTCTGATCCCACAGATTTGATCACGTCGACATCTGAACCTACAGTGTACCAGAGCACACAACTTCAGACAACAAGTATGTCCGAGGGACTGGTGGAGCATGGCAGCGAAAGCACAACTCCAGCAAGAACAGGCAATGGCGTAACATCATCGCAACACTTCCCATTTGGTTACACTGAAACAGGGGTGATATCAACAACTCAGACATCACGAAGGAGGTACTATGACATAGAAGATGTTGAATCGGGAGACAGTTTCTGTGCACTAGGCTGTACTTGTTACGGGTCGTCAGTAAGGTGTATACAGGCTGGTTTAAACATGATCCCAGTGGCATCTAACACAACAAAGCACTTGTATCTTCAGAGTAACGACATTTCAGACCTTCGACCCAGTGTCCGACGGATGTACGACTTCACAAGCCTGGTCCACCTCCACTTGGAAAATAACAACATCTGTGATGACTGTCTTGTCTTCTCTGCCTTCCAGACCATGCAGAAGCTGGAGGGTCTTTATCTTAACAACAACACACTGAGAACCCTGGCAAGCGTGAACAAGTTACCCACCTGGCTGAAGTACTTAGATTTGTCGGATAACGTATTCGGCGATATTCCTGACGAAACGTTTGTCAACTTTACGACACTTGTCGAACTAAAGATGAACAACGTCAAGATCAGTAGAATTGACCCTGGTGCTTTCCTGGGCCTCTTCAGTCTCCGTCGACTTCACCTGGATAATAACAATCTGTTTACAGTACCGACATCCTCCCTCAGAGTGCTCGTGTCGTTAGAGTATTTGTCGATGAAACAAAACCCTATATCCTACCTGACTGCGGGAGCTTTCCGGGGACTCAACAAGTTAGAATACTTAGACTTGAGAGAAAGCAACATCAGCTTTATCAGTGAGAACGCATTTATTTCTCTTACCAACCTGCGTAGTCTCCTCCTGTCTGGAAGTAAGACACTGAAGACTGTTTCCGTTGGTACTTTCAGTAAATTACAAAGCCTAAGATCTCTTCAGCTTGATCGCTGTGGATTCAGTACCCTTTCACCTGAGGCTCTGTCTATTGCCAAGAACCTGTCGTGGGTGACTCTGCACGCCAATCCGTGGAGATGCCATCGGGAGATATGTAGACTGTATGAGACGCTGGACACGACAGAAATTTACGTCCCTTACACAGAAACCTTGACATGCCGGGCGGCTAACTCATCAGAGAAGCGAAAAATCATCGAGTACTGTCAACTCGGTACACGACTGGAGAATGCTCAAGCAGTGCAGTGGCAAGCTCTGGCGGCGCTGGCTGCCAGAGAAATTTCAGAATCAGCGTGTCCAAGGAAGTGCACATGTTTTGGGACAAGCGTGGATTGCGCTGATGGCGGCCTGGGCGCTATTCCTGAACATTTGCCGGCCAAGGCAGAAATGGTGATGCTCCAAAACAATAAGATACCCGGAATAACACAGGGAACGTTCCTCAACATGAAGAAACTACGTCGACTTCACCTTGACAACAACATCATACGGAACAGTCGACTCTCTACAGACTCACTGAAGGGGCTGCAGAGTCTGGAAGGACTCTTCCTCTCCAACAATGACCTTACCGTGTTTCCTGAAAAGTTCCTGGCAGGCGTAGCAGACAGTCTCACGCAGTTGGATCTGTCAGGAAACAAAATTACGTCGTTATCACCAGGAACTTTTGCAAAGTTCGGGTCTTTGCGACAACTGATTCTAAAGAATGTTGGACTCACAGTGATTAACAAAGCTCTCTTCGTCCCCCTCAAGAAACTGGAGGAGTTACTCCTGGACTACAATAACTTGACAGACCGATCACTGATGGGACTTCGGTATCTTTACAACATCAGAAAAATTTCCCTCCGTGGAAACCCCATCAAAAACCTGAACCACTTGTCATTTGTCGGCACTAGCAAGTTAGAATATCTGGACTTGCGGGAGCTCCAGATTCTTGTCATTTCTTCTTCGGCCTTCTCCGAGGTACCGCGACTTCACACTCTACTGTTATCTGATAACAGACGACTGAGAGGGATCCATCCTCTAGCCTTTGTAGGCCTTAAATACCTTAAGTCTGTGGAGATGAATGGGTGTGCCTTGAAAGCCATACCGCCTGGGCTTCTTCGAAGGATTGACACGCTGGAATGGCTGACGATACACGACAATCCGTGGGCATGCAGCCGCAGGATCTGTTGGCTTGTTCGATGGATGAACTCATCGTCAGTAAACGTTCCCTACCGACACAGGTTGACGTGCAGTACCCCTCGGAGTCTCAAAGGTACTCGGGTGGATACATTACACGTATGTGGAGCGATCACGCCAGCGAAACCAACACATGGGCCGAGCTTACATCACACTTCACCGTACACTGTGACTGAAAGGTCGGCGATCGCTATGGACGCATCCATGCCACCTGAAATGATAGTAACGACGGTCCCCACACATTCAGTAACAGATGTCCTTCCACTACTTACGCCACCGAAACCGACGCATTTCCCACGTGTCCCTGTGACAACACCAACAACAGTGTCAGTATCATCGGAGAGCGGAGAGGATGGACCACAGCTAGGAAGGGCCTTCAGCTCTCCCTGTCCAACACGTTGTAGGTGCCGCGACCACTTCATCGACTGCGCCTTTGCCGGCCTGAGGGCCATTCCTGCTGGGCTTCCTTCCGGCATTCGTCACCTGTACTTGGACGGTAACTCCATCAGCAGGATAGGTCCGCGGGCGTTTGCCGGGATGCCACGTCTGCAGGTGCTGCAGATGCAGAACAACAGTCTGACCAGCTCCAGCATCCACAGGAATGCCTTTGACGGACTGCGCAACCTCAGGTAAGCCATACGGTTTCGACTTAAGAGAATACACATTATAGAATAATCCACTTGCACCCACTGAAACCCCATTTACGCTTAGCCGACCATGGACTGCCGACCATTGCTAAGGCGCTTCATACTACACCGTCCATGGATGTGGTCCATGTGTCTATGTAAATGTATGCATGTGTGTATGTAGGTATGTATCTGTGTATGTATATACATGTATGTATGTACATGTATATGTGTATGTATGCACACAACTGTTGTTTGATGTATGCGTATATATACATGCATGTACATTGTATTGTATGTACATGTACAGATGTGTATGCATGTATGTAATACTATGTATGTATCTACGCACGTGTATGTGTGTGTATGTATGTATGTATGTATGTACATTGTGTGCATGTATGCATGTATGTGCGTCCGTGTATGTATGTGCCTGTATATATGTATGTATGTATGTTTGTATGTATGTACATGCATGTATGTATGTATGTGTGCACCTATATGTATGTACATGTGTGTGTGTGTGTGTATGTAATGTATGCATGTATGTGCCTGTATGTATGTATGTATGTATGTATGCACATATACCTGTGTAGGTACGTGTGCACCTGTATGTAATACACGTACATACATGTACATACACACATGTACATACACATAGTATGTACATGTGTGTATATATTACATTGTATGTATGTATGTATGTATGCATCTACCTGTATGTGTGTATGTATGTACATGTAAGTAAGTACGTGTATGTGTTATATATGTTTATATTTCATCCCTTCTCTTCCCCAGATATCTCTTCCTGTCGAGGAACAGACTGACCACGATCCCGACCAGCTTGCCAAACACAGTCGAGTTCCTACATGTCCACAACAACCTGATCACCAAGGCTGCTGCTCTTACTGTTGTCGACCTGATGGTCAAACTACCACGTCTGAAGCGGCTGACCCTACACAATAACCCTTGGAATTGCAACCAAGGGGTATGCTTCCTGAAGAAGTGGATGGAGAGCACCAACGTCTACCTCCCCTACCGGAGCAACATCACCTGTGCTGCCCCACAGAGTATACAAGGTAAAGTCCTGGACAAAGTGAGCAGTGCAGTGTTCTGTAGGAGACCACCTGCTCACAAGGAGAATGAAACATCAGCGAGCATGAAGTACGTGACTCCAAACGGCGTTTCGACTACAGCTGTGGTACCAACGGCCCACACTTCCACACAGTCACTGCTTCTTGTTCCAACAGTATCTTCAACAACAATTGCGCCAAAAGAAAGTCCCAAGCCATCATGTCCAGAGAGGTGTCAGTGTAAACAAACGCTGGTCCAGTGCAGTTATGCAGGTCTTAAAACAGTACCTACCAACATCCCCCCGGACACAACCTTTCTCTACTTGGATAACAACCAGATCTCCCATTTCCACCCAAATTCCTTTGCGAACTTGGACGATCTCCGTGGTCTCCAGCTGCAGAACAATGCGATATCCGATGGGGGACTTGTCGACGCATTGAAGATGTTGAAGAATCTCCAGTTCCTTTACCTGAATGTGAACAAGCTGACACGAATACCAAAAGGGCTTCCTTCTAAACTAGAATACCTTTATCTTGATACAAACCATATCACAGACATCACCAATGACCAGGTGGAGAACCTTCTGTTGGAGGCACCGTCACTACTAGCTATGACCCTTCATAACAACCCCTGGAGATGCGGGCAGCGACTTTGTCCATTGTTACAATGGTTGAACTCTACTGACATTCTTATACCAGAGAGGGATAGACTCATTTGCCATAGACCTAGAAAAACGGAGGGTAGGCGGGTAGAGGCTACCTGGGAACATGTGTGCAAGCAACGGCATCCCCACGAGCCAACCTCAAGCGTGTTACAGTCACCAACCGTTCAAAGTAGCACATATTCTTATAGGCCTGGCTTGAGCTTTACGACAAGCAGACCGGTGCCAGAAAGAACGACCAGCAAAGATGGGGATTCCGGAGACAATTACATTGTTATCCCGCCAGAAGATAAGGATGAACACGACAGTGTGATAATGCCTGATAATGACCGCGACATCGATATCCACCCGATCATTGTAGACATTCCAACAAACAATGTGATAGACAACTTCCCTGACAGTGACATCGATATCCACCACGAAACAGACCCCGTGCCGGAAATTGACGTTGACCATTCCCGCAGAGTGGATGTTATCGACCTGCTTCCTGACAACAACATACCCAGCCATCCCACCCCGGGCCCGACAAAGAAGGTGGACATGCACAACAAAATAGATGTCTACCCTCAGCCAACTCAGGGTGACATTGAAGGATTCATCCGGGTGGTTGACCACATCGACAACACCGTTGGGAGCAGTATTGACACCCACAAGAGTGACATACATCTGCCCAACATTCCAGAACCGCTACAAGTAACTCCAACACAGCTTAGCATCAATGACATCGGCAGCACAAAAAGGTGCCCCTTGGAATGCTTCTGTGACGACTTTGGGTCGGTGGACTGCAGCAACATTGGCTTGAAAGAGGTTCCGGTCAACATCCCTGCCTCCACCAGACATCTGTACCTGGATGAAAACGAGATAACTGCACTTCCCTCCGGAAGTATGGATACCCTCCAGCACTTACATATCCTGGAGATTCATAACAACTACATCAGCAATGGCGGAATCGGCAGTGAGTTCTTCAAATCGTTGGCACATCTGGAGTATTTGTATTTTTCAAACAACCAACTTTTGCGTGTTCCTCAAGATTTGCCACCCAGCCTCATTTCCTTGTATTTAGATGGGAATGGCCTGCCTGAGATTCAAGCGGGTGCTTTTGCTAACCTACCCAATCTAGTATGGCTATATCTTCAAAGGAATGGTCTCAATGATGAGAGTTTCAGTAAAGACTCATTTCTAGGTCTGTCCTCCTTGAAATACCTAAACTGCGAAGGGAATGAACTTAAAGACGTCCCGGCAAACCTTCCGTCGAGTTTGGAAATTCTCGTGATGCAAAACAACAAACTCTCCAACATTAGACCAGGAGTATTTTCGACATTAACCAACCTACACAAATTATACCTCTCTAACAATCGCCTGAGAAGTGCTGACATCCCCCGTGAGGCTTTCCTCGGGCTTGTGAATCTCCACGACCTGGATCTCGCTAACAACTCTCTCACAACCATTCCACACAGCCCATCAAGCCTCCAGTACCTCCATCTAGAGAGCAATGACATTCACTACATTCCATCTTTTGCCTTTTCCCATCTTCACAGTCTAAAGCACCTATACCTCAACCACAACTTTCTAACAAGTCACGGGATAGCCCCTAATGCATTTTCCGGCTTGAGAGATCTCATCTACATTGACTTGTCGCACAATGACTTAGTAGAACCGCCAAGTGGGCTTCCTTCAAGTCTCGAAGATGTCTACCTTTCGGGTAATAATCTCATCAACATCCCCAGTGATGTGTTCATGGTAAATGGTGAACTGCGGGGTCTATTCTTGAATAACAACATGTTGAATGACTCTAGCATTCATAGTGGCTCCTTCTACGGACTTAGCAGCATACAATCCCTGGACCTATCTGGAAATGAACTGACCGTTTTTCCCTCCCATCTTCCAAGTGAACTTGAACAGTTACACATCAGAGGCAACAAGATCAGATCAATCCCACAGTCTTCTCTTGAGACCACTCCAAAACTGCGATCTTTGTACCTTGGAAATAACAATTTGGGCGACGCTGGCCTGGTGGCTGCCAGTTTTGAAGGTGCATTTCTTTCCACCTTGGATCTGTCTGGAAATAACATGACAAAAATTCCTCTGGATCTGCCGTATTCATTGGAATATTTGTACCTCAACAACAACCACATTTCAGCCATTAAGGCTGATATGTTGTCGGAGCTTAAGCGGCTAAAAGCCCTGTACCTAAAGAACAATGATCTCGGGAAAGGTAGCATAGAGGATAGAGCCCTGACTGTTTTAAGAAACCTGAGGTACATTGATTTGTCACAGAATAAACTGAGTTCTGTACCTGTGAACCTGCCTGATGGGGTGGAAGAGTTCAATCTATAGGATTGCTTCGATATACTCTTGTAAGAATTTACCTGGGTATTTACCTGTACTTAAGTCCCTGTCACACATTCAGAACCTTCTCCCTAACACCAGCTTGCTGAAGTTCTGGAGCAGTCTGACCAGATTTAGGCCACGCCTACGATCAAATCAAAGTTGAGTTAAATTTCAGTCAAATTTGACTGCCAACCACGCCGCGACCTACTCCGGAAAACCAGTCAACCCCCAGCCAACCATGGCCCATTCACGCCCGAATGTTTTAAACATTTTGAAACATTCGGCTGGCTCAGCCGAACAGTAGCCGACCTTGCCAAACACCAGCCAAACACAGCTGACCTTGCTCCCGACCTACTCCTAACTGAGTTGTTGGGAGTTCGGCTAGTGTTCGGGAGGCCATATTCGGCTGTGTGCGACAGGGGCTTTATGTTTGGGCCTTACGACACACCAATTCAATTTCTCGGTTCTAGGATTTTTTGCAGAAAACTGATGAGCAGGTGGGCTAAATAAACCAGGTATTATGATAGAGTGGTACACGTGATCTCTTTCTTCGAATTTGAAAAAAAATGAAGCAGGCAAATTTGACAAGCAATACTGATAAATCGAATTGGTGCTGCCTCAATGATAGTTTCTTGACGATTTATATATAATGGCTACTTTACATGTATGTATGCTTTATCTCATTAGCAATGTACCAGGAGCCATAATTAGAAAAAAAAACTGAAAATATTGTGTATAAACAATGCAGCAAAAATAATGAAATGGTACTTGTACATTTGTATTTCAACACTTTAGAAATCAGTGTCTGACAGTCTGAATTGATATACATTTTCAACATTTCCAGGTATTACTATTGAGGTAAAAATATTCTGAACTAAGACTTGCAATATTGCATACAATGTACCAGTAGTTGAAAATTACCAGTACGTCATGTTTGCACACTGCAAAATTTTAGTGCAGTCAGAGATAGTGTAGTTGCTACATAAGCTGAAAACAGGTTTTTCTCGAATATATTGTAATACTATACTGTTTGAGAGCTTTTGTCTTTACTACTAACTATATAGGATTTTACATGTTGATTTTTCAAATGCATATAACACTTTTACCAACATGCAATTTTGACTGAAACTGACATACCGGTAGGTATTTCGAGCCCTGTTATTGTATATATGATTTTTTTAACAGTAGTTTGATTTGGAAGAGATAAACTTATAAAGAAGAGCTCATGGAAAAGGATTTGTGGGGAAGAAAATATATTTATTTTTTTGTGTGTGGAAAATTATCTTTAGGCCACCCCAATTTAATTTGTTGCTTCTCGGATTCGCCTTTTTTTTTCTGATTTGCAAAAAAAAAAAATCTACTTCTGAATCAACTAAAAAATGCTCATATTTTGCCTCCAACAGTTGAAGAAAGTCCTTTTCTTCCTAGTTACAATTGTTACATCTACCAATGCAGTGGTTTGATTAAAAGTTCAAAATTCATTGTTTAAATTTTAACCCAGTCTTTTGACTTCATGGCACCTATTCTAACTTTTGGGGCTATAATAGGATGCCCAGGCCTGATTTTATTTTTATTTTTTTTCGCCCTGTCGCTTCATATTTTTTCTGAAAAAATCCGAGAAGCAACAAATAAAATTGGTGTGGCCTTAGGTATGTTTATAACATAATGGTGCTGAGTACTTAGTAACAACTTAGTACCTCACATACATGCACATGTATACACTATATTGATAAGACAACCACTGCATAATACAAATTCAAGTTCAATGATATAAACAAACTAGATCCATGTTCTGATTGATATTTGACACTTATTAAGGGAAGAAAGTTGTAAGTCCACTGTGCAGACGTTTCTATAATACTTGTACAAATGTACATTGTATATAGCAGTTCTTAGTTACATACTGACAAGCACGTCGGCAGAACGTACTGCACCTGCGCGAAATCTGTAATGTATTGTGCATAGCACTTTGGCAGCACGTCTCATATAAGGTTGTATTTAAGAGCATATAAGGTTGACAGCCTGTATGTAGTTTTCAGATGTTGTATAGGAAAAGATATCGTCTGCAACAGGCAAAATTTTGATGCAACGTTGACCAAACATCCAACGAAAAACGTGAAAAATCCGGGTTTTGCGCAGGCGCAGTACGTTCTGCCGACGTGCTATACTGACATTATATAAGAGCTGGACCATACATTTGTATAAGAAGGTGTCCAGAAAGACCACCATGGTTTGTACATGTATCTGTGCTCTACAAAACAGAATTGGAGGTCACTTTGTGTTGCCTGATTATGATATGAAAAAATGGGAATTCTGAAGGGTGGCAAACTAACATTAATAACAAATAAACTGAAGGGATCTTCCTTTTCCACTGGTGTATGTACATTATCTTCTAAAGTTATCTTGAAAGTTCATCTGTGTTGGTAGAAGTCATTATGAACGAATTTAAACTGTAATTTCCAAATTTTCGACTGTACAACTCCAGTCTTTGTCAAGGAATGAGAAATCCACCGCTTCCGTGACGACACGTTATGCAGATGACACACGTGACTCCGTGGATCATAAGTTGCAGAAAGTCTGTGGCGCCCCCCGTCTCTGTTGAGTGATAGTTGTAGAGCCCTGATATGATGTGACCTAGCTCAACCACTTCAGAAGTCTCACAACATATACATATAGAATCGCCTGGACATTTGGTCTCACTGGACAAAGTAAGAATCTTGGACTCCGAGCCAGACTTCTTTGCACAAGGTGTGAAAGAGGCCATATACATCAGGGCTTTACAACCATCACTCAACAGAGACGGGGGGCGCCACAGACTTTTTGCAACTTACGATCCACTGCTCACGGAGTCACGTATGTCATCTGCATAATGTGACGTCACGGAAGCGGTGGATTGCTCATTCCTTGACAAAGACTGGAGTTGTACAGTCAAAAATTTGGGTAAGTCCAATATTCCTTGTGTTGGAAGTTACAGTTTAATCTTCTAAAGTTGCTGTCCTGATGATAGCATGTATAGCTTGTTCCAGTCCGAGCACTTTGGTCATGTCCTGAAACATCTCCCCACATGTCTGCAGTGTCCCCTTCTCATCCAGTTGGCTCACTGTGTGGGGAAGGGAAGACCATGTCACCTTGGTACAGTTCTTTTCTACACACACTCACACACATCATCATCATAATCATCGGTCGGCTGCGGTGCAGGCAACTGCAAGATCCCTCCACTGCCCCTTGTCGTGAGCAAGGTTGGCTATCTGTTTTTCTGACAGTTGCTTGTAGTCGTCTCCCAGCAGTTGTTGTACATACTGGAAGTAGGAGGTAGGCTGTCGTCCTCGTCTGTGTCTGCCATGAGAGGGCACGTAGAGGGCGTACAGTCTAGCAGGTTCATCCTCAGGCATGTGCAGGATATGTCCCAGAAAGTTCAGCTGTCTCAGTCGCGCGTGCTGAATCAGCGGGCTAGTTTTGATGCTGTTGTTTGTTACCCGGTCACGCCTTTTGATATTCAGCATAATACGGTAACATGAAGTAGCAAAGGAGTTGATTTTGTTCTCCATGTCCTTCATGATTACCCAAGACTCCCAACCGTAGAACAGCACTGATATACATGTACATTGTACATTAGGCTTTAAAGAGCTTTACTTTCTTGGCAATTGGGATACACTTGCTCCTCCAGAGATGCTCTAGTTTCCAGAAAGCGACCCATGCCAAAGCTCTGCGATTCTCAAGATCGTTACTGCTTGAGGCCATCATGGAGCCAAGATATCTGAAATCTCACACACAAACACTCACACACACAAAAGGGGGAAGCAGCACTCCAGTCAGAAGCTCTGAGGAAAATGTCTGATAGGCATTGAAACTGTAAGCAGGTGAGAGACATTACTGGTTGTGTAAGAGAAAACTCTAATATCCAACATAAACGGCTATCTGCCACAAAAAAAAAATCACTGCAGTATGTAGGAAAGCTGCTAGGGCGCTCAATAATCATTTTCAGCTTGTGCACACCCTACCAATACAAAATATAAAACCAATCTATCCAGCTGTTCTTGAATTATCTTGATGACAGACAGACAGACACACAGACATACTGCTGAAAAATAACCCCCATTTTTCATGTAGGTAACAATTAGGAAGACAAGGACTTTCTTCGACTGCCAAAATATTAGCATTTAGGAGTTGATTCAGAACCTTTATGGTACCTGACTTTTTTTTTTTCGCAAATCAGAAAAAGCCGCCAAATCCCCCCCCCCCAAAAAAAGTAATTTGGTCTAGTCTAATCTTAAAAACTTAAAAGGAGCTTTAAATGGTTTTAAATTTAAAGCTCTTTGGATAAATGATAATGCCTTCTTTCAATGCTGCTTAAAATATGCAGTTTCAAAACCATCAAAGGAACGTAACTAAAATGTAGGGCTACATGTACATGACTAAGAGGTAGTGCTGTGTAAACCCACGTTAAGGTTCGGGTCCGGATTCAATTCCAGAGGTTTAGGTTCAGTTCCGGACTTGTAAGTCTGGACCTAAACCCAAGGTATATGCAAAATTACATGTTGGCAACCTTGCAATGTTGTCTGGGCGAAACTGTGGCCACATAACATGGAGGCCGACACTTGACAATGCCCAATGGCAATGTTTTCTTCATTCTGCAGCACACAGATTTTGCGATCTATGGAAGGTTTTATGTGGTTTGGAACGAAAAGGGGTACTTGACATGGTTTTTTTCCCAACCAAGTCCGGAACTGGTTCCCGCCATTCAGGTTTTTTTTTACTTGAACCTAAACGTTTTTACAAGTCCGGAACTGAGTCCAGCGAACCGGTACACAGCACTGCTAAGAGGTAGTTTCCAAATGGGGACACTTTACTCACTTTCACTCTTGGCTTTCACCTTCAGGGTGACATCTGGGATCACTTTCCAGGGGTCAGAGGTCAGGGTCACCAGCCATGTGATAATGAAGCAAGCTCTGCAGGAAGAAGCAATGTCATGAAGTTAGGCATGCCTGCTCACTAAATACATCAGGTTTCAATATTTCTGACATGCTGAAACATCCAGAGGACATACACATAACTCCGACAAGCTGTATCTCATAATCATCATGGTTCATATTATTAGGCCACACCAATTTTATTTGTTGCTTCTCGGATTTTTTCAGAAAAAATATGAAGCAACAGGGCGAAAAAAAAAATTAAAATAAAAACAGGCCTGGCCATCCTATTATAGCCCCAAATGCTAGAATAGGTGCCATGAAGACTGGGTTAAAATGTAAACAATGAATTTTGAGCTTTTAATCAAACCACTGCGTTGGTAGATCAACTGTAACAATTAATAAGAAAATGGCTTTCTTCAACTGTTGGAGGTAAAATATGAGCATTTTTTAGTTGATTCAGAACCAGAATGTTTTGTTTTTTTTGCAAATCAGAAAAAAATGAAGAGGCAAATCCGAGAAGCGACAAATTAAATTGGTGACTAACGACAACAAAACCAAATACAGTTTGTACTCAAAGAACAAACTGTGCTCGTACAGACTATTCAAATCTATTTATGATGAAGAAGATTATCTTAAAACTCCAAACGAACATCAAAGAAACGCCATCACCAAACTACGAATCAGCTGTCATAAACTCGGCACAATCGCACACTTATGGAGCAAAGGATTTGTCAATTTTGTAGCTTGAACAAGATAGAGGATGCATGAAGTCCATTTTGTCGTAGATTGTAGTTTATATAGTATTGATAGAATTAATCTTTTTAAATAAATTACAAGAACGTTTCCATACTTCCAATCCTTGTCTAATATTGAAAAATTCATCTTTCCTAAGCGCTTTGATCATCCTGTATTAAACAAACCATTTCAGATTATATTCTTAACATCACAAAGAAACGAGAAGAAGCCGAACCTCTGTATTAGTGTTGTTTTAGTGCTATTATGTAGTTAAATTTGTATCAGTAGTCCTGTTTGTACTGCAAACATGTATATATACATTTTCATCTGTTCACCTGTACTTAGCCCGATAGGGCATGAATGTACAAAATGTACAATAAAGGTTATCTGTAGCAATATAATGGTTACAAAATCTGAATTTGTCAAATTTATGTGTCATTTTGTAACATGACTTAGTGAAAGTTGCTGCCTTTTTGCACTGCTAACAACATGTATAGCCACGAAAGGAACAAAACAACAACTGAGTCCTGACCCTGGATCCTGCACCTTCCTGACCTCCATCTCCTCTCCATGTGGACCCATGGTGAGCCTGACTACATCAGGGTAATGGTCCTGAGGACAGACAATAATACACTTACATCAACAGCGTACATGTACGAAATACTAGGTTGCCCAGTTGCAATGTGCAACCATATTTTGCTTGGTGCAACCTACAATGTATTTCTACACCCAGGTATCGTAGCCCAGTGCACTACCTAAATTTTGTGGTAAGGATGCCCCTTTCTTCCATTGGGAACTGTTTATTGAGAAGTTCCCATGGAAGAACTGAAGTAGGGAGAAACAAGTCTTTGTCAGAAATATATAAATTCACATTTCATTCTAACAAAGTTAATCATAATGAAATTTGGGGCAACGTTAACCTGGAAGTTTGATGGGCAACCTAGCTTTCATCCTAGGTTGCCACTGGGCAACCTGGCTCTAAAATTTAAAGTATTTCATACACTGTTCAATAAGTGGTAGTGAAGGAGGGGGAACTCCAACTGGATTTTGAAAGTGACTCAATGTAAGATTAGTATGATTGCACAATTTTCCAGAGCTTTGATGCCAAAATTTTAAACAGGGAACCCTTAGAACAGGAGCATCACATACACTTAAACTGCAGAGGAATGACAGTTTTAAAGCAAGGTTATTGGCAATAGTCTAATTGTGAGACCAATTTCACAATACTTATACACAGCATGTCGGCAGAATGTACTGCACCTGCACTAAACCCTGATTTTTCACGTTTTTCGTTGGATGTTTCGTCAAGCAATGCTGCATCAAAATTTTGCCTGTTGCAGACGATATCTTTTCCTATACAACATCTGAAAACTACAGACAGGCTGTCAACCTTATATGCTCTAATACAACCTGATATGAGACGTTCTGCCAAAGTGCTATGCACAATACATTACAGGTTTCGCGCAGGTGCAGTACGTTCTGCCAACGTGTTCTTATACACTGTGTACGTGGCCTGGGGTTATCATAGATTGATAGTTTCCCGTGAAATAAGTTGTGTGAAGCAGCCATGATTCTGTTCTCACTTTTTAAAATGCTGACTTAATTATTACCTTGAAGTGGTGGAAGGTCTTGTGCCTAAGGCTCCACCACTCGGAATACTGGGAAAACAGCCTGAAGAAACACAGCAATGCCCGCTCCTGCTCCACCCTGACATGGAGAAAAGGGAGGAGTACAAACATCCATCAGTATCAGGACGACTCGGACCATTACCAACCCTGGTCAACTGGGCCCGACAGCTTGGTCAACTTGGCCCAACACCCTGGTCAACCTAGCCCAACAGTCTGGTCAACTTGGCCCAACACCCTGGTCAACTCGGCCCAACACTCTGGTCAACTGGGCCCAACACCCTGGTCAACTGGGCCTAACACCCTGGTCAACTCGACCCAACACCCTGGTCAACTCTTACAAACCATTTGCAAAGTTGTCTATGGTTATACATGTACATGTACTTCTGGGGTTAGAGCCGTCAGCCTGTCACTGGCCATAAAACATTGAACTGTGAGTGCAGCTACAGGGTTCAAAATTCTGCATACCAGCACTGGTGCAGGTAACATTGAAAATTACCTGCACCAGACAAATTTTACCTGCACCACTCAGAACTTAGGAAGTATGGATCATACTAAAAACTGTTACAAAATTATTGCCATTATTTCTTTTATACTTCATAGGTGGTAACAGTCAATGCAGCAAATAAAGGTAGACATACACATACATTTTGTATATAAACCCAGTACATGGCCCAGTGCAGGTTGGGTAGGTAGACATCAGAAATACATGTACCTGCAAAGCTACAATTTTGCAGCTGGTATTTTGAGCCCTAAGTGATCATGCAGAGCTACTTTCATTAATAATTTATAACTGCCATCTTGTTGATACTTTCAGGAGAGCCTTAAGTTTAAAAACTACAAGCCCTGTGAATATGTAAGATGTACAAAATGTACCATGTGATAAAGGCTTGAAGGTCTGTCTGTGCAGCCACCCTCTTGTCCACTGAGACCTGTAGTCTGGTCACTGTGTATCTCACCCCTTCACCTGTCTGGAGTATGGGAAGGAGAACAACACAGGTCAGGTGGAGAGAATCAAGTACCAGCCGGGCTCTGGAGTCTGGGGGGCACCGGCTGTCGTGGTCACAATTGAAAGTTTCCTTCAGTGGTGTTTTGTTTAAAATTTTGTCACCCTCATCGGTCGGTCTCCGGCAGGTACCTGGAGAGGCCCTGAAGATGTCTTGTAGTGACCTGCGTAATACAAAGTTCACGCCTTTGTTGTAATCACCTGATCTGTGACTTCACACATTTGACCTGGTCTCACAAAGTACACACCTTTTTTCTGTGCATCTGGTCTGTGACGTAACAAATTTGACAAGGTGGACTGCCGGCAACCAGAGGGGTAGCTCTCGGTGTCCTCACGGTTAGGTCACGGCGTCTTTTTGTCAGCGGGGCCCGGGTAGAATTTAAGTCAGAACTAAATTCTTCTCGGGTCCCCTCCGGGCCCAAAAATTGGCCGTTAGCCGCAGGGTGTCCCGCGGGGCCACGTAAGAGTAATGCCCGATAGTGCAAAAAACAGCCCGGGAACTACCCGGTAGGGCCCCTTTTTCCAATTGGGACCAAAGCATAAAATAATATTTCTCCAGGAAAGGAAAAGAGCCCTCAGATAACTTTCTACTCTTCTTACCTCCACGTCTTCCACTTCCAACTGCACATCAAATGACAGAGAGTGACTGTGGCCTGACAGGGTTTTACGTACCACTGTAGTCTCTTGTTCTGGGGACAAAATAATGCAGAAGTTCTCAATGACTGCCAAGGACTGAAGTGAAGGAGTCTCTCTCACAATATACATGTCAGTGTACGAAATACTTTTTTGAGCCAGGTTGCCCAGTGGCAACCTAGGATGAAAGCTAGGTTGCCCATCAAAATTCCAGGTTGCCCCGAATTTAAACTCTTCTACATTATGATTATCTTTGTTAGAATGTAATGTGAATTTATACATTTCTGACAGAGTTGTTTTCCCTTACCTGAAGTGATGAGCTCTTCCATGGGAACTTGTCAATAAACAGTTCCCAATGGAAGAAAGGGGCATCCTTACCACAAAATTTAGGTAGTGCACTGGGCTACCCAAGTGTAGAAATAGGTTGCACCAAGCAAAATATGGTTGCACAGTGCACTGGGCAACCTAGTATTTCGCACGCTGCGTACCTGATAAAAATCATGACATTATAATAATAATATACATTATGTACATGTACAATGCATCCTGCTGTTTTGAGGCTATCGACCCTAAACCAGTGTTCTAGCCAGCATCCGTCAGTCAAATACTTTTTTCTGCATACCTGCGCTGGTGCAGGTAAAATTGAAAATTACCTGCACCAGACAAATTTTACCTGCACCACTCAGACTTTATGAAGTATATATCATGCTATAAACTGTTCAAAAACTATTACCATTATTTCTTTCATACTTCATAGGTGGTAACAGTCCATGCAGCAAATAAAAATCCACATACATCTACAATTGACATGTATATCTAAACCCAGTAATGGACCAGTGGAGGTTAGCTGCAGATAGACATCAGAAATACCTGCACAGCCCCAATTTTACCTGCACTAACCTGCATATACCCAGTACATGGACCAGTGCAGGTTAGGTGCAGGAAGACATCAGAAATACCTGCACAGCCCATATTTTACCTGCACTAACCTGCATATACCCAGTACATGGACCAGTGCAGGTTATGTGCAGGTAGACATCAGAACTAACCTGGATATGCACCCAGTATTTCAAGACCTGGGGGATCAAGATTTCAAGGAAGTGCTCAACATATGTCAAACAAAATTGAGATGACAGAAAAAATTTCAGGTTGACTAAAACACTGTCCTGCACACTGTCCTTACATGTGGGTAGACTTGTAAGGATGTCTTGGGTCTTAAAACAGATGTTTTGTTCATTGAATAAACCTTATCGTGGTTAAATGTTGTAGTTCAGAGTTATTGGTAGCATACGCACTAGTAACCTGAACTCCTTTCAGGGGTCGAAATACCCCTCTGTGTGCAACTTGGTGCAAGTGAATTTCGTGTCGTGCAACTAATTTTTTGCCGGTATGGACCGCGGTGCAAGTTTGCTTTATCCGCTGTTACTACCTGTAGAAATACCCAATAAATAACTGGAAAGGGAACAAAACCAGAATCCATGAAGTTTTTCTTAAAGTTACTACATGTACTTTTGGTTGTGTTCGTTTTATTTTTGGGGGGTGCAACTATTTTTCTTCTGGTGCAAGAATTTTTTTTTTCATCTGCACCAGTGCAAGTTGGCCCCAAAATCTATTTCGACCCCTGCCTTTCTTCATGTACTTTCAAAAAATTGCTCTATTTTCTGAAGATGTTTCTATTTTGACTGGAGACTTGTAAAGAGCCTGGTTTGTTCAGTATCAGCAGGAAGTAGCAATCGCAAAATCAGCATGTTGTAAAAATGTAGAAAGGTGAAAAAAATTAGTTGTACCTTTTCTGATCACAGTACTGGTATTATCCTGGAACTGGATGCCTGTCAATGAAGACAACATGTGCAGCTGTGGAAAGAACATCACAGAGACTCAGATGAGCATTGCATAGAACTGCTGTTTCTGTTTTGGAATCGATGTTCAACTGATGTACATTACCATGTACATGTACAGTAGTCCATATCTCATAACATTATACCGTGTCAGTTACTCAAAATAGCGTATACGTAGTGTCTAGTCTGTAGTTATATAGAACTCCTGTGAATTATCATGTAAGCCATGTTCCATGTATATTGTATCACCTTTAAGAATGGTGTTAGTCTTGATATATAGAACTCATAAGCATTACTGTAGGTGTTAGAATAGGACTGGTATCAGTTTGATATGTTGTAAAAAAACTTGCCATACATTGTACCATCTACAATTGTTGTCCAATAAAGTTTGATTTGATTGATTGATTGTTCAAATGCACCCTAAAACTTGTTGAAGCTGACCATATGGCACTGTCCTTAGTGCTGAATGTGCCTTCATGTTTATACTTTAGACTCCAGCTTCTGTCTATATGCTAAGACCAATGTTGATTTTGGAGTGCACCCTAGACTTTGTTGAAGCTAATCCCATGGCACTGTCCCTAGTGCTGAATATGCCTTCCATTCAATATACTCCTGCTTCTGTCTTTATGCAAAGAACAATGTTAATTTTGGAATGCACCCTAGATTTTGTTGAAGCTAATCCCATGGCACTGTCCCTAGTGCTGAATATGCCTTCCATTCGATATACCCCAGCTTCTGTCTTTATGCTGAGACCAATGTTGATTTTGGAGTGCACCCTACACTTTTGTTGAAGCTAACCCCATGGCACTGTCCCTAGTGCTGAATATGCCTTCCATTCAATATACTCCAGCTTGTCTTTATGCTAAGACCAATGTTGATTTTGGAGTGCAACCTAGATTTTGTTGAAGCTAACCCCCATGGCACTGTCCCTAGTGCTGAATATGCCTTCCATTCCATTTGTAGTGTGATGACATATTCTTTCAATACTCTCACGCCCAAGGAAAAAAAAAGTACACTCCACCATAACACTCATACTTAACTTCAACTATCACAAATGTTACACGACTACACGGCTCCTATTGTAGCAGTTGAGGCTATATTAGGATGCCTAGGCTATTTTCTTTCACCCTGTCGCTTCATATTTTTTCTGAAAAGAATCCGAGGACCAACAAATTAAATTGGTGTGGCCTTATATAAATCCAAAAATATTACTGAAATTTTACATTAGATTATGTATGGATCTCTCTGATGATGTATACATGTAGTAGAGTAACATCAGCAGTTTTAATCAACCTCAGAAAAGAACAAGAAATAGTCATGCCTTCAAGTACCAGAGCTATCAACCAAGGATTGAGGTGTTCAAAAACTCATTTTTTTCTAGAACTATCGTAGAGTGGAACTCGCTGCCACCAAGTACAGTAGGGGCATCGTCACTAGATAGTTTTAAAACAATGTCTAGAGTCAGATGTTCAAAGGTTAGGTGTAACATGTCGTTTGGTGTAATGTAGCCAGCTGCCGCCGCACTGCGTGCCTGCGAAGCTGGTGTGTTACACCAAAGGGCGGTTATACCGGCTATACAGATACATTTGTACAGATACAGATGCAGAACCTACTTCATGATCCACAGTGTAGATTTGCTCGGAAAAGTTCCCCCTCTGGGACTCTCCAGCCTCTGGATACAGCTCTGCACTAAGAACACACAGGATACATGTAACACAGCTCGTCTTCACAAATCTTAGAAGTCATTGCGACTTGAGCAAAATCCTATATTCATTTCTACATTAAGCCCCTGTCACACGTTCAGAACCTTCCCCCAAAACACCAGCCAACCTTCGGGAGCAGTCAGAACAGATTTAGGCCACGCCTACCTTCCTATACAAATCTAATCAAACTTGGGTCCAATTTGACTACCAAACACGCCCCGACCTCTACTGACCTACTCCCGAACACCAGCCAACCATGGTCAAACCATCCGTCCACACCCGAAGGTTTTAAACATTTTGAAACATTCAGCTGGCACAGCCGAACACTAGCCGTTTTAACGTTTTCCGTAAGCTACATGGCATTTTTAGGAAATTTACTTTCAAAATGCAGTTTTGATGCCCGAAAATTGATTGGATGCCTTTAACCACAAAAGTACTGGTGATAGAAAAACAACCACATTGATGGTGGATTGTCCTGGGGAAACATCCTGATATTTATTAGTTGACTTTAGTGCTGTGTATCTAAACCCACGTTTAGGCTCAGGTCCGGATTCAAGTCCAGAGGTTTAGGTTCAGTTCCGGACTTGTAAGTCCAGACCTAAACCCACGGTATATACAAAATTGCATGTTGGCAACCTTGCAATGTTGTCTGGGCAAAACTGTGGCCATATAACAATCGTCATGGAGGTCGACACTTGACAATGCCCAATGGCAATGTTTTCTTCATTTTGCAGCACATATTTTGCGATCTATGGAAGGTTTTATGTGGTTCGGAATGAAAAGGGGTATGTGACATGTTGTTTTTTTTCAAACCAAGTCCGGTACTGATTCCCGCAATTCAGTTTTTTTTGGACTTGAACCTTAACGTTTTTACAAGTCCGGAACTGAGTCCAGCGAACCGGTACACAGCACTATCTATTAGTTGACTTACTCCAAACATTGCAGAGTCTGGTCAGAGATGGCCAAGATATCCTGATCTTGTGCCTGCACTTCCTGCTCCAGACTGTTGATGTCCTCTTGCAGCTGGGTAATCTGGGCACGATACTGCAGGCACTGTTCTGGGGTGGCTTTCAATGTTTTCTGTGGGGCCGCGTCAAAATCTAGCAGTGGAGGTACTGACTGTGGGGAAGGAGGACAGGTGTTAGGCCTAGGAAAAAAATGTTGTGTTTCCTGTTTCAGTCCTGAAAAAATTAGGGTTGGTAGGTAGGGATTATCTTTTTTTTTTTCTTTTTTAGACTTTGGCAATCTCTAGTGATCAAACTTATACAATACAGTATTAGTAAAAATTGCTTGAGGAGTCACATATATTTTCAATGTCAATGTTGGAAAACCAATTGTTCAACATTTCATCACTCAGGTATCAGATCATGGAGCTAGAAAAGGTCGATCAGCTCGAAAAATTTATGTCCCTTGCAGGGGTCCACCCAAAAAAAAGGCTAGTGTCTGCAGTTTTTTTCTAGGGTTGGTCGGGAAACAGGAAACACAACGTTTTTTTCCTAGGCCTTACCAACATTATATCTGAATCAATGCTACCTAGAGAATATTTGTGTTAGGTTTTTAAACTTCAATATACTGTACATGCATATATTATTGGAGTCAGACATTTAGTAATTTCATGGCAAGATCACGAACTGAAACAAATAACATAAAATGATTACAGAAGACAGGGAAAATGTTCGGCATTGTTTGTTGGTTTCAACTTTAATATTAAAACAATTGCTGCGCTGGATGCAGACTTGTCTGTTGAGTGTCATGTGATTGACTGCTCTGCAGCCGACCCAGGGCTCGAAATTAAAGGTGGTCCAATGGCCACTGACCACTAAAATTTAGGCTGGGACAACTAAAAAGACACTTTGGGACATTTTTGGGACAATAGAAATATGATCAACATCAGAATGTCAGCCCTTCTTTTGTTTATCAGGCACACGTCCCGGCTTTTGGATCCGGAAAGTCCCCCTGAATTTCCTGTCTACTCTGCAATTATAGTGCGCCTGGGAGTGAACATACATGTAAGCAATATAAAGTTGACTTTAAGTTAAAGTCATAGAATACTTCCAAAAAAAACAGATTGGGACAGGTCATCCTCACTTCTGGACAATTAAAATTTAATTTTGGGACAGTGCTGGGACAATAGGAAGAAAAGTTAATTTCAAGGCCTGCGACAGATGATGATGATGATTAAAATAATGGGTCAAATCAAGAACACAGCTACTATTTTAAGATTAACAGTGCTAATAATATATCTAAAAAAAATTTACAAAAATACAGCAGTATTTTGGCACTCAACTCACCTTTCCCATGATCCTCATTGCACCATCGTTAGATAAACACAAAAACAGAGATCACAAGAAAAATCTAGTCTCTACCAGACTAACTGCGCTGGCTATAACAGGGAGATATTTGCCAGGGGAGTCTGGCTGTCTTGGGGTTTGACTGCCCGTGCTGCTTCGGAGGGGGAAACTAACCCTCCCGCGGACTGACTCTACTGGCCAGCTATCCCCTTCTTCTGCCGAATTCCACCATCCGTACCCCCGTAGGAAGGCCTGGTGGAGGCTAAGGAAAATCATGCTTACCCCTGGAAACCTGCAAATTTGAACAAAAACAAAGATGTAAGGATTTGACTACCGACTTACTGTGAGAAGACTATGTCCCCTTTAAAGCTGCATTATGTAACAATAGAGATTTAGGACAATACAAAAAGTCAATTTTCTGGTACCTTACAAAGTAAGGCCAAACCAATTTAAATTTTTTGGTTCTCAGATTTTTTAAAGAAAAAATAAAAAGCGATAGGGCGAAAAAAATAAAAAACAGGCCTAAGCATCCTATCTTACTTATTCTTAGCCCTAAATGTTACGATAGGAGCCATGAAGTCAACATACCAGGCTGGTTTGTAATTCAAATAATGAATTTTGAACTTTGATCAAAACACTGCATGCAATGATGGACAAAATTGTAACAACTAGGAAAAAAAGGACTTTCTTCAACTGTTGGGGGCAAAACATGAGCCTTTTTGAGTTGATTGAGAACCAGAATCTTTTTTTTTTTGGCAAATCAGAAAAAAATGAAGAGGCGAATCCGTGAACCAACAAATTAAATTCGCGTGGCCTAAGTTGAATTAACCCTACTCCATTGCAAATAAGTGTCATTCTGGCACGTCTGGAAGTGGATCGAGGTGCCAAAATATTGCACGGTATGAGTGTTTTTACTGATAGTAGCACAGATGTACTTATTATTATTCCTTCTTCTTCAAAAAAGGGACGAAAAAGTAGCCTCCTGTGCAGACTCCGTGAGCGGGTGGCCGTTTTGATAATGCATTTTGAACTTCTTTTGCAGGCCAGAGAAGGTTTCAGACACGAGAGAAGGTTCGCCCCGAGAGAAGGTTCATAATTTCCCGCCGCGGCAAAAGAACTTCAAAACGCATTATCAAAACCGCCACCCGCTCACGGAGTCTGCACAGGAGGCTAAGAAAAAGCAAGTTGTACTTACTCCTTGATGGTCTGTTGGACAAGACCGAGTTCCAGTTTAATTTCCTCGGCGACAGACCCTTCTGACTGTGTTCCCGCCATCTTGAAATGACCGCCAAAACCATTTCAGGGCATCATAACGCACCAACCTGCATTTTGTCAGAATTCTACGATAAAAAGAAAAAGATAATGATCACCTAAAATCTATATTTATGTACATATTGAAACAAGCTGATAAATTCAGATCTTAGCCTTAGGAATCATTTTAATCACGCCAAACGTAATTTAGTTGCAGCTAGGTGCTTTCTTTGAACCTTTGAACTTTCAACTGTGGGGTGTTTGTGGGTCAAAGGTAACAAATATGGCGTCGAAAAACACGTGCGAAGAAGTTCCAGGTGGGCCAGTGACTGTTTTATGTGTTTTATAGCGTTTTTAAGTCGAAGATTGCATGGTGTGCTTTTCTGTACAAGTTCAGAATTGCGAAATTGTCTGTAAACAAACAGACATTACTAGTACCTAAATGTGCAACATATAAAATTTGTAGTAACAAAATCATATCTCCCCTCCCCCATAAATTTTCATCAGGCTAGGGTTGCAACATAATGTTTTGCATGACTTTATTTTGTGAAGTGCTTTATTCAAACATGTTTGGTTGCTTTTATGTTTTTGGCGACGCCTTAGGGGCGGATGCATTTGTGTAAGTACTACGATCGCTTTGAAATAATTTCAAAAATTGCACAAATGCATTCCCTAGGGAATTGCTTTTGAGGTTGCCTTCGGCCATGTGGTTTCTGGACCGAGCAGAAAGGGCCTTTGTTGCTTTGCATGTGAAAGACACCATTTTGGGAAAATTGGCTTTTTGCACACAGAATATTAATGACTGTCTTTATTGATGTTTCAAATATGTTTCTTCTATCGGGACAACAAACAATATAGAATTTTTTTGTTGCTTATATAAAGAAATAACTAGGAGCAGTAAATTCAAACTCGGTGTTTCAAATAAGTTTTTTTGTTTCAATTAATATCGACATGTGATCACCTGTGAACACAATTACTGTATATTTTGAATTTCAAAATTCTTATTGCAACATACAGTAATGGCGAAGGACACACGGCTGTATGTTGGGGGACTGTTCTGTGACGTGACAGATGCAGACCTGATTGGACGATTTGAGAAATTTGGGGACGTCTCATCTGTGCACATAGTCAGGAGAACAGATGACAAAGGTGAGGTCATTTAGGGACTTGGCTGTTTAAGGGTCGGTGCAATGGCCAAGTGAGTAGAGTGTTCACCTTGCATGGCGGTAGGTGGTGAGTTCGGTCCCTGGCCAAGTCATACCAAAGACTTTAACCCTCAAAGTGTCAGGGAATATTAGAACTAGGCTTTAAAACTGGTCCATGACACTGGGAGGGTTAAAAATGGTACATACTGCTTTCTCTGCTTAGCACTCAGCATTTGGGAAAGAGTATGGGAGTTAAACACACACCACTACCAGTGGGCTAGCCCCCTGCTGTAGTGATTGCACAACTGTGTGGCCCAAGGGCTACAGAAACGGAGATGGGCGCCGCCTATGCACCATATATAGGTGCGGGAAGGAACTGTTTAAGGGTGCATTATTTAACATTTTTGCACCAAAAATTAGAATATTTTGACTGAGAAATATCTTCGTTTGTGATTGTCAACTTTTCAACATATTTGTGCCATTATCTCACATTTCTGACATTTATGGTTGGCGCGCTCGAGTCGCACACATTTTGTGGCACCACCACAAAATACCAGAATGTAAACAAACATGGCTGACAGCTGTGTTTCCAACTTTAAGACACACTCGTACGGGGAAATATTTTGGCACCTTCACTTACTAAATGGCACTTGTTTAAAATTTGTTATGGAGTAGGTCGATTCAACTTTAATACTTTGTAAAGAAATGACCTGAAAATTGACTTTTTTAAAATATGGTCTTAATGTTACATACACCATAGAGCATGAAATGTATCCATAATTATAATATAGATGTATTTGGAAAGTCAATTTCCACACTTTTTGCATTTACTTTAGTCCATTTTATTTTCGAGCGCTAGCAACAGTTCAAATATCCGAGTTGCTAAAAGCCAGGGGGATTTCAATGTGGCTATAGTTTGCATCTGGGCACTTCCAGATGTCAATGCAAGAAAATATTGGCTGTCGTCTGCTGTTCGGATGGCATTTGATACTAGCGCCTGACTAGCACATTGTGTTTGTGGCTTTTACTAGGTATTTATACTAGTGCTGTGTACCTAAACCCACGTTTAGGTTCAGGTCCGGATTCAAGTCCAGAGGTTCCAGACTTGTAAGTCCAGTTCCAGACTTGTAAGTCCAGACCTAAACCCATGGTATATACAAAATTGCTGGTTGTCAACCTTGCAATGTTGTCTGGGCGAAACTGTGGCCACATAACACGGAGGCCGACACTTGAGAATGCCCGATGGCAATGTTTTCTTCATTTTGCAGCACAGATTTGCGATTTATGGAAGGTTTTATGTGGTTCGTAATGAAAAGGGGTATGTGACATGTTTTTTTTTCCAACCAAGTCTGGAACTGGTTCCCGCCATTCAGGGTTTTTTTTTACTTTAACCTAAACATTTTTAAAAGTCCGGAACTGAGTCCAGCTCTAAAGGAACACACATCTTCCACTGTCTACAGTAATAACAAGCACTTTCCTGCTTTCCAGGCAAGCCAGAGAGGACATTTGCCTACGTCAATCTGACCACAACTGACCAAAACTTAAAGAAATGTAAGTTTGCATTCATTTTACTACATAACTCAATTGGCAGGACATTCATACATGCAACCAGTGTTCTAGCCAGTCTGAAATTTTTTCTGTCATGACAATTTCGTTTGACGTAATAACATCATGTGGAGAGCAGAAGGCGCATCTTAACCCTCTAAAACACTATTTCTTGCATTTTGAGGGGCAAATTTTGCTGGTAGACTAAGCTTCTAATTTATAAGTTTGATGACCTCTCTTTCAATATCTTTACACGACAATTTTTGTCCGTCAAATTAAGTTGACGGATTGGGAAAAAATTTTGTCCATTATGACTCCACCCCTGTCACAGAAGCTCTCTCTATCAACAGATTAGCTGCTACAATGTAGGTGACTCAGGCAAGCATGGCCTGTGGCGATAGAACAATGAAAATTGTTTTCATACATGTATATACATGTCCATGTAACTAAACATGATGGTGAACTCACAGGCCATAGTGGAGGTACATGTACATGTACAGGTACATTGTAGTTAGCCCTTGTCCTGCTGGCAATTTTTGCCAATATAAGGTCCCAGTGCTTGTATTTACAGGGCATCTTAAAAGAAGGGGTACTGCTTTTTTATTTGCTGTTTTTTAGATACTTCACTCCATAATAACCCTATAAACCTATATATCAATGGAAAGCTAAGATTTTCTACTTTCCAAAAATGTTATGCAAATTATGTCTTAAATTATGCACAACCCATATATATATGGGACCCGCAGGACAAGGGTTAATATATTTGTCAGGGTTGAGATTCTGATCTGGCAGAATCGCCTTACTAGCAGAGATCCCGATTGGAGTTTCTGTTGACAGAGACTCCAATCTGAATCTCTACCGGTACCATAGAATTGCCAAATATACCAGATCGGAGTCTCTTCCCTGACATACATGTATATACATGTACATAATTTTTATTTTTTTATTTTATTCAAATAGCTTTCCGAGCATTGGGCAGCAAGCACATTCGTGCTTATATAGCCCTCTGCTCAACAAGAGACATACAAAATACATGTACAGAGTAAAACTACCGGTAATACAGAATATACAACGAACATAAAATGAAAGAGGCTGGTGCACATAAACATAAAATGAATAACGTTAATCTGATAAATTAAATCTTCTAGACTGGGAAATGAACTTGAAAACAATATGAAAAATACAGCAATTAGTAGAGTACATAATTTCCATGTATGATGTTACAAGTTGAAGATCTCATCTACATGTAACTTCTAGGCATGGCTGTGTACAACAAGTCAAAGTGGAAGGGACATGACATGCAGATCCAAGTAGCAAAGGAGAGTTTCCTAGCAAGGTAAGAAACATGTTTCAACAACTTCTGACTTTCCATATCTTACATCTATGCATGTATCTCCTTTGCAAAGACTCAATACCTGCATAGGAATTGATATAGGTCTTAGGAGACCACTACGACCTAGGATAAAACAGTAGGTAAGAATTCCAGTCCTGTAGATTGGATTATAAGCCCCTGTCACACATTCACAAATTTGGCCTCCCGAACGCTAGCCGAACGGCCACTAACCATGGTTAGGAGTGAGTTGGCTGGCGTTCGGCTGGGTTGGCTACGTACTGCACCTCTGCGAAACCTGTAATGTATTGTGCATAGCACTTTGGCAGAACATCTCATATAAGGTTGTATTAGAGTATATAAGGTCTGTCTGTAGTTTTCAGATGTTGTAAAGGAAAAGATATCGTCTGCAACAGGCAAAATTTTGATGCAACGTTGACCAAACGTCCAACGAAAAACGTGACAAATCAGGGTTTTGCGCAGGCGCAGTATGTTCAGCCGACGTGCTGTACAATGTACATTTGTGTCTATCAGTCAAGCCAAGAATGCCTGCTTTATTTTTCTTTGTCAATTTCATTTTTAAAAAAAGACTGAGAACCAGCAAATCAAATTTGTCTGGACCTGGAAATAGAGTGTTTATTATTATCTTTTAAGTATTAATCTTAATTATACTTGAAGGATCAGAAGTAAAATACCTGTTCACCTACAAAATTGAGATATAACATGTGCCATTTTTACAGTCTTTGGTACGACCTGGCTGGGGTTGGAACCAGTGACCTCTTGATTACAACAAAGTGAACTACCCACTAGACCATTGCACCGGTTCATATCTACACATGTAGTAATAACAAATAACTGTACATGTATATTGCCTGCATGTAAACGCTCTGAAGTTTGTATGTGGACTTAAACATTTGTGCAATGGCCAAGTGGGTAGAGTGCTCGCCTTGCATTCGTGAGTTCGATGCCCGGCCAAGTCATGCCAAAGAATTTGAAAATGGTACATACTGCCTTCTCTGCTTGGCACTCAGCATTTGGGAAAGAGTATGGGAGTTTAACATACACCACTACCAGTGGACTAGCCCCCTGCTGTAGTGATAATGCACTGCTGTGTGGCACAGGGCTATTGAAACGGAGATGGGCGCCGCCCTATGCGTCACCTGATGCGGGAAGGCACTTTAACTTTTTAACTAGAAAGGTAACATTTGCAAAGCAAATGCATAATGTTTACCTTCGCATATGGTCTGCTCTGTTAATTCTTACTCAAACACATTCATATATGTGGTCAGACAGGAGTCTAAATCCCTCCTGCTATAAAATTGCAACATGATGTAACACAACACCAGTTACCATGGTAACAGACAGTCTGGTTCAGGTCATTGACCAGGTCAGAGGTCACTGTTTGGAGAAGTGGAAGAGGAAGAAGAAACATACCTTCGGTAAACATAACTAAACATTTGTGTATTTTTCATCATCAAGGCTTGCAAAGGAAAGAGAGGCAACAAAGATGGAGTTAAATGCCAAGGAACCCTCAGTGATGCAGACGCCTGAGCCATCGCACGGGAGGCAGTGGACTGTCCAGGGGGCAGCTCCAGGAACGGCTGTGGAAGGAGAAAGGGTAAAGGAAAGAGCACGTCAGCAGAACGTACTGCACCTGCGCGAAACCCGTAATGTATTGTGCATAGCACTTTGGCAGAACTTCTCATATAAGGTTGTATTAGAGCATATAAGGTTGACAGCCTGTCTGTAGTTTTCAGATGTTGTATAGGAAAAGATATCGTCTGCAACAGGCAAAATTTTGATGCAACGTTGACCAAACATCCAACGAAAAACGTGAAAAATCAGGGTTTTGCGCAGGCACAGTACATTCTGCCGACGTGCTAAAGGAAAGACAACTAGAAAGGTCGGCATTTGCTAGGAGCAAATACAGCATATTTCACTCCATTTCCCTCCCTCCCCATTCCAAAATGGACTGTTCCATATCAACCTTTTGCAGAAATGAACTATCCTCACTTTACCTTTACTCATAATATCAACCCACTCTGAAATGGAATTTTCTTACTTTGACTACCCCATTCAATAATGGACTCTTCCAAAAACACCCCCATGCAAACTGGACTCTTCCAAGTTACCCCTACCCAACTGCTAGTGTGAAAGCTACCACCATACCAAGTACTAGGTTATTTTGTATTCAAGTAATGATGCAGGAACCCAAAATATACATTTTTGGCATGGAAATAGCAAAAAAAAACTAAAGACATGAAAGTTGTCAAGGGCACTATGAGCCAGCACCTACATTGTACATGTACATTTGTAAACCTCTGTGCCTGTACCTGATGCTATGTTTAGGTACACAACCCTGCATGTATATGTAGATCCAGTGTAAGAAATACTTTTTTGAGCCAGGTTGCCCAGTGGCAACCTAGGATGAAAGCTAGGTTGCCCATCAAAATTCCAGGTTGCCCCAAATTTAAACTCTTCTACATTATGATTAACTTTGTTAGAATGCAATGTGCATTTGTACATTTCTGACACAGAGTTGTTTCCCCTTACCTGAAGTGATGAGCTCTTCCATGGGAACTTGTCAATAAACAGTTCCCAATGGAAGAAAGGGGCATCCTTACTACAAAATTTAGGTACTGCACTGAGCTACCTGGGTGTAGAAATAGGTATGCACCAAGCAAAATTTGTGCAACCTAGTATCCCGCACACTGAGATCTTAGGTAATATTCATTTGATAAAATCTGAACTGCCATATTTGTTGTCTTAGAACTGGGTAGTAGGCAAGTATGGCCGAATCCTGCCGGTTGTCTACATACGAAGGAAGGACAAGAAGAAAGTGATGAAGGTCAACCCTTCCAAGTACAGCCACAACCTTAAGAAGGTGAAGGAAGAGCACACCATGGACACACCCATCAGTCAGCTCACCTGGGACATACAGGTGCAGGGAAGTGAGGAGAGCAGGAAGAAACGCCAAGGAGACTTTTCTGGTTAGAGATGTTTCTTTTCGTTATAAGTTTGTTAATCCGATATGTTACTATCCCTGATCCAACATTGACAAAAAATTTCAAAGCAATACTATGTAATTATAATAAGATTTTCACTGTTTTAAACATCGTTGTTTTACATATTTCCTTGCGCTATAAGCCTATCTGGGTTCATAATGACATTTGGGGAGTAAAAGATCAACGTCGTTGCGCCGCAAAAACGTGTTGGAAAACTGCCAACTCCTCGGCGCTAGCACGGATCGCGGCCATGTTTGTTGTCGATATTTGTTTACATTCTTTTTAGGAGCCTCCTAAAACTGCAGTGGGCCTGATGCAACTTATTCTCACGCTGCGCTGAATCATTGGAAAAGCGAAATAGCGACGCTAATATGTTGAAAGTTATTGAAAATGACAATCTAGATGAGAAAATTTCAATTATTCATAATTACAGTTTTGGCGCAAATATCTTACATAATATCACTTTAAAGGCATCCAATGCAATTTCAGGTCAGCAAAACTGGATTTTCAAAGTCAATTTTCTGGCTATTCTTTTAATGTAGTAAGTTGAATCAACCCTATCCCATGCCATACTGATTTCTGTGTGGCAGAAATGCAATGTCACTGATGAAAAACAGTTGCCTGTACTGTTTGGTATCGTAGGCTGGTTCCAGTTATTTATGGGTGGTACCAAAAAATAAAGGGACTCCTCATGTAGCTTGTTTTGGGGCTATTTCAAACACTTCAAGTAATATGAAGTGATGACGAAAATGGCAGTAAATGTCAATATCAGACAGATTTCCTCATCCAGAATATTTTTGTTTTGCTGTCCTGAAATTGCATTGGATGCCTTTCAGATGGAACAAAAGTATATATTGCACCCCTTTGAGCACGTCGGCAGAACGCACTGCACCTGCACGAAACCCGTAATGTATTGTGCATAGCACTTTGGCAGACCGTCTCATATAAGGTTGTATTAGAGCATATAAGGTTGACAGCCAGTCTGTAGTTTTCAGATGTTGTATAGGAAAAGATATCGTCTGCAACAGGCAAAATTTTGATGCAACGTTGACCAAACATCCATTGAAAAACGTGGAAAAATCAGGGAGGGTTTTGCGCAGGCGCAGTGCGTTCTGCCGACGTGCTGGCAACAACTACATGTATATTGAACATAGTACAAAACGTAACATCCTAATTACTAAAACAATAAGGGCTAGCATAAGTCTTAGATATAGTGTTACCAAAAAATCATGTGTTTGTTTGCAAATGTTGCCCTTCGTGTACTTTTTTGACTAGATTTCATGAAAGGGAGATGGAAAAGGTCGGCCGCAACCCTACAGACGAAGAACAAAAAGATGAAGATGGATTTACGACACAAGTCAGAAGAGCATTTGTCTAATAGTGGCGACAGTGATCCAAACATCAGCAGTAAAAGTATTGTCCTGTCAGTTGAAGGGAAAGATGACACGGGTGACTTTGGAGGGAGGCGGGACAACCAGACGATACAAGATGTGTCCAAAACTTCAGCAGTCGGAAACAGTCAAGGTAGAGTTGACGAATCTGACAATGAGTCAAAAAGTTCTAAGGAATTTTCCAACACAACTACCATTGATGTGGGTCACGCTGATGATGATGACAGTGACTTTGAAGTTGTGAGCCTTGAACAACATGACCAACGCATGACAGGAGTACTTGATGGGAACATGCTTCTTGGGTTCAAGACCTTAGTGCACAAGAAACAGGGTGAAGGGAAAGGAGAAGATTCTGATGGGTCTGTAGACACCGATGAACTCATAACAGCAACCAAACATCATCTTGTTCAACATATGAGCTTGGAGAAAACTTTAGAGTCAGGAACAGCCTCAGACACTGCAGAAACCAGTGTCTCCTCAAGGCAGAAATTGCAAGGAACAGCTCAAGTTGTCGGTAAAAATAGTTCTTCCAACCAGGACGGTACTGATGACCTGTCCGAGTCAGAATCTTCCGATGATGCCGAGATGATCGCAGCTGCCAGGGTTAAGTTACAGACGATCATGTCATCGCCTCGTACAATAAAGAATGGGGGAAAACAAGCAGAGAAAGGTCTAAAAGTGCCTGTAACAACTGAGCCCGAAAAATCTACCACTGAAGTTAGTACATCGACAGACGTACAAGAGTCCATTTCAGTGGATGGTGTGACTGGTCATATGGTTAAAGAACAACAACTGGAGACAACTGGAAGGAGAAAGGATAGCTCTCATGGCGTGGAGATGACATGTCCTTCCAACTTGGACCAGGAACAGGGGGAGAGTAACACCAGTCATAATTCCACTCAACAAGAAAGTAATATCGATGATGGTAACAGTTATGAAGATACTCATAACATTCCAATAGAAATGACTGGAAAAGGAGGACATTGTCAGAAAATCGACATAACAGGAAAGCCTTTCGCGTCTTTTAAGAGTAATAATAATTGGGAAGATACAGATGACAGCAATAGTCAGGAACTTAGTGACACAAGTGACACAATACTTAGCTTATCAGAAGACAACAAAAATACCAGCTTTGCTAATGCTGTCTTTGAGGCATCTGATGATGATGGAGGAAGTGATGGTGGTGATAACATTGATGATGATGATGATGAGGAGGAGGAGGAGGATGTTGATGATGATGGTGATAACATTGATGATGATGGTGATAACATTGATGAGGAGGAGGAAGAGGAGGATGATGGTGATAACATTGATGATGATGGTGATAACATTGATGATGATGAGGATGTTGATGAGGAGGAGGAAGAGGATGATGATGGTGATAACATTGATGATGATGGTGATAACATTGATGAGGAGGAGGAAGAGGAGGATGATGGTGATAACATTGATGATGATGAGGATGTTGAGGAGGAGGAGGAGGAAGAGGATGATGATGGTGATAACATTGATGATGATGGTGATAACATTGATGAGGAGGAGGAAGAGGAGGATGATGGTGATAACATTGATGATGATGGTGATAACATTGATGATGATGATGAGGAGGAGGAGGATATTGATGATGATGGTGATGATGATGAGGAGGAGGAGAAGGAGAATGTTGATGGTGGTGATGATAATGTTGATAGTGATGACCATGTTGTTGATGGTGTTGATGTTGATGAGGAAGATGATAATGATGACGATGGCAATGATGAATCGGAAGATGATGACAGCCCTGACTCAGACAGTACTGGGGAAAGTCTATCAGAACTACATAGTTTTGAAGAAAATGAATCTGGAAATGAAAGCAGTTCTGAAGACAGTTCAGATCCGGAAGATGGCAGATACAAAGAAGTCAAAATGACAACCAACAAGTCTCCTGATGGAACCTTTCCAACTGAAACCCAGAAAGTGTTAGAGGAGTGTGCAAGTAATGTGACTGTATCCGGTCCTAATATGTCAAAGACCTCCACAGTGGACATAAGAAAAGGACCTGTGGACCAACAGAAGTTGCAGTCTAGTACAGTTGGAGAGGGGAGGACCCTAGCCAATGAACAACGTCTACAGTCCCTCAGAGAGAGACAACTGCAAGCCCAGTCTAAACAGGATCTCATAAGGAAGGCCCTGTCACCAATGGTTAGTATGTCACTTGAAAGTATGGTTCATATTAGTGCTGTGTACCTAAACCCAACGTCTAGGTTCAGGTCCGGATTTAAGTCCAGAGGTTTAGGTTCAGTTCCGGACTTGTAAGTCTGGACCTAAACCCACGGTATATACAAAATTGCTTGTTGTCAACCTTGCAATGTTGTCTGGGTGAAACTGTGGCCACATAACATGGAGGCTGACACTTGACAATGCCCGATGGCAATGTTTTCTTCATTTTGCAGCACAGATTTGCGATCTATGAAAGGTTTTATGTGGTTTGGACGAAAAGGGGTATGTGACATGGTTTTTTTTCCAACCAAGTCTGGAACTGGTTCCCGCCATTCAGGGTTTTTTTTTTACTTGAACCTAAACATTTTTACAAGTCCGGAACTGAGTCCAGCAACGCTGTACACAGCACTAGTTCATATTGTGTGTATTCTAATGGGAATGTAATAATTCACTTGATATAGTTACAGCAAGGTACATGTTTGTGTACATATACAATGTAAAAATCATGACATTAACCAATAATATCATACTTGCCATCAAGTAAAAAAATTAAGACACCACCATTGTTTCAGATTTCCCTCAACTTATGCTCAAAGCTTAACACGTGGGGTCGTGTGGCCTAGCGGCAGAGTGTTCGGCTCGGAACCAAGAGGTCCCGAGTTCGAACCCTGTCAAATGCTAGAAAGTGATGAAATGTTCAGGATTGTGAACAAGTACAAGTAGAATGTACATAATGTACATGTACAGCATTGTTTTCATGTTGAAGAAAAACATTGACTCATTGTAATTCTGATTTTTTTTCCAAGGCATCCAGTACAGCTGGTAAACATACAGTGTTTGACTCTGAAGAAGAGGACAGTGATGAGGATGGTATAGAGGTGAGGGAGGAGACATGGTCCAGCACACATCAACCTGCTAAGGTAATGGTTTGGGTCAAACACCCCTGTCTACAGCCCCTGTCACACATAGCCGAATATGGCCTCCCGAACACTGCCGAACTCCCCCCCAACCATGGTAAGGGGTAGGTCGGGAGCAAGGTTGGCTGCGGTTGGCTGTTTTTTGTGAGGTCACGGCTACTGTTTGGCTGTGCCAGCCGAATGTTTCAAAATATTTAAAACATTCGGGAGTGGATGGGAGGTTCAGCCAGGGTTGGCTGGTGTCTGGGAGTAGGTCATGATATCAGCAGTGCATGTGTCTGTGTGTGTGTGTGTGTGTGTGTGCATTCGTGCGTGCGTGCATGCATGGAGGAATTAGCCAACTACAGGTCAGACAACGAAAGTTAGGTCCCAGAAGATGCTGACCGGGAGCCGAAAGGAAGTTGGCCTGGATTCTGTTGGTCAGATGGCAGTCGGAAAAATGCACACAGACCTAGAGAGGTAGACAGAGAAATTCACACTGATTAATGAAACAAGGAATTCATATTTCATGGATGTATGAAATTTACAATAACTTTAGCCAGGACATCTTCTATCCAGTTTTAACGTCTTTTTCCCCCGAAACGGGGGTTAGACGTGCTTGCATCAAGTGCAAGTCTTTTTTGAAGCAGGATTTTTTACGGCTGGATGCCCTTCCTAACGCCAACCCAAACCCTAGTAGGGCCCAGGATCCCTCTAACTGAGGGGGCAAGTACATGTTAAGTGCCTTTCTCAAGGGCACAACGTCTGGGTGCATGTCCGGACATGTCTGGGTCCAACCCTGGGGATTGAACCTGGGTCTCCTTGCTTGACAGTCGGATGCTCTACCACTACACCACAGACGCCACAGACATATACATTTGTAATAACCTCTCTGTAAAGAGACCTGCATGGGTATGCCTAAATACCTCAACCCCCCTCAACCGCCCTCAACCCCCCACTTCCTGGGCTAATATGCAGTGTACATGTGCTAAGAACTCTTGTTTACACTCTGTATACATTGTCTATAGGATTATAAATAAAAATCACATAGTAACGTCTAAGTATTTGCGATTTTTTTCAAGTTATAACTTTTAATATATCATAAGTGGAGTTACCGTCTTTAGGGTGATACACCCCGCAAAATATCCGCCCTAAAGTATTGAGCGCTAAAATCCACCACCAGAAACATGATGTTTAAAGAGGTTTCCCTCTATATCTGCTGAGTTTTTGTGCTGCACAAGCTTTTTCACTTTCCTTATTTTGACTTGAAACTTACGGCACGATGCGTTCTGGCGGCGCGCCGTAAACAAACAAGATGGCGGACCCTGTTCCTCGGGCGCACGGCGCGCCGTAAAAAAATTGGTAAAACGCCAGAGTTACAGTGATTTTCCTATTTATAATTGCATAGGCAATGTATCCAGAGCGTTAAAAAGCGTTCTTAGCACAGTCATGTTCACTGCATATTAGCCCAGGAAGTGGGGGGTTGAGGGCGGTTGAGGGGGGTTGAGGGCGGTTGAGGTATTTAGGCATACCGGACCTGCATTGGCATCTGTACTTATGTGTTAACATGTCAAAATCTTCTGTTCCAGACAGGGAAAAAAACTCCCCAGATGGGTCTGTTTGAGTCAGATAGTGAAGAACACAGTGACGGTGGGAGTGAGGACAGTGATGATCAAAGATTCCAGATCAAGCCTCAGTTTGAAGGAAAAACAGGAGAGAAGGTAATCAATTCCACATCAGAGATTTGAAAGAATCAAAAAATTTTCACAATGTAAGGCCACACCATCTTAATTTGTTGGTTCTCAGATTTTTTAGAAAAAAACATGAAGTGACAGGGTGAAAAAAAACAGGTCTAGGCATTCTTTGATAGCCCCAAAATGTTATAGAGGAGGCATGAAGTCAACCTATCAGGATGGTTTATAATTCAAACAATGAATTTTCAACTTTTGATCAAACCACTGCATTGATAGATGGAAAAACTGTAACAAGTAGTAAGACAAGTACTTTCTTCAACTGTTGGGGCCAAAATATGAGCATTTTTTTTTGCAATTCAGATTCTGAATCAACTTCAAAATGCTCAATTTTTTTCAGCATTTTGGAGTTGATTCAGAACCTGGCTTTTTTTCAAATCAGAAAAAATAAAGAAGGCAAATCCGAGAACCAATTGATTAAATTGGTGTGGCCATGTACACTTAGTTCAATCTGTATAAGTTGCTGTCCTAGGCTTTACAGTACATGTATGCTATCATTGGGTAATATCAAAATGTTGATGTTGCTCCAATGTTGTCTATTGCAAATGTTTTTCTACTAGTGTTTTCCATGATGTGGGATGGACTTTTTTGTTGAAGGGACATTATGTAACATTTTTGGACCAAAAATTGATATTTTAGTTGAAAAAATCTTCATGGGATTTTAATTTACTAAGTCTTCCACTTTGACTTTTGAACATATTTGTGCAATTATCTCACATTTCTGACATTTATGGTTGGTGCTAAAACAGCCCACACGAGGCGCACTCAGTTTGTGGCACCACCACAAACTACCAGAATGTAAACAAACATGGCTGACAGCTATGTTTCCAACTTTTAAACAAGGCATCATATTTTGGCACCTCCGCTTCCCGAATGGCACTTATTTGCCAGGGTTGATTCAACTTACTTTGTAAAGAAATGACCAGAAAATTTACTTCTTGTATTGTCCTAATGTTGTATAATGTAGCTTTAATACAGTTCTGTTGCAGCGTACGAAATACTAGGCTGCCCAGTTGCGCTGTGCAACCATATTTTGCTTGGTGCAACCTATTTCTACATCCAGGTAGCTCAGTGCACTACCTAAATTTTGTGGTAAGGATGCCCCTTTCTTCCATTGGGAACTGTTTATTGAGAAGTTCCCATGGAAGAGCTCATCACTTCAGGTAAGGGGAAACAACTCTGTATAAATTCACATTGCATTCTAACAAAGTTAATCATAATAATGTAGAAGAGTTTAAATTCGGGGCAACCTGGAATTTTGATGGGCAACCTAGCTTTCATCCAAGGTTGCCACTGGGCAACCTGGCTCAAAAAAGTATTTCGTACACTGTGTTGTACCAGTATTTTACCAAACAAATGATGAGAGCACAATATAACCTGATGGCATGTGTTTCCCCAGCTGCTGGAGCTGCAGGCCCAGATCGGCCAGGACGACCGTTTCCGCATGGACCACAGGTTCCTGGAGGAGGACAGTGATGGGGATGAAGATGGTGACTACTGTCTTTAAAGGAACGCAACACAAAATATGAAATTCATTATTTTCCAGTAGTCTACACATTAAAAAGTTGATATATTTCAATTTTTACATTAGTCTGCCAAATACTTACCCTGTGCACGGGTTTGAACTTCGCGCTCTCCTAGCTCGCCCGCCGCGATGGCAATGATTAATGCTTAATGCTCTGACGTCTTCATTCCGAACCCGCTTATTTGCATATCACAGTCCAGTGATCTCCCAGTGGCACTGCCAATATGCAAATAAGCGTGTTCGGAACGGAGACGTCAGAGCAAAGCATTAATCATTGCCATCGCGGCGGGCGAGCTAGGAGAACGCGAAGTTCAAACGCGTGCACAGGGTACTTATTTGTCGGACTAATGTAAAAATTGAAATATATCAACTTTTTAATGTGCAGACTACTGGAAAATAATGAATTTGAAATTTTGTGTTGCGTTCCTTTAAGTACAACAAAGGCCTCTTATTATTATAGTCTTAAAGGAGCACAAAAGTGAAAACAAGAGTGGCATCCAAAAAATGTACATGCTGTGGGCTTACAACCAAACTACTGATGACAATATGTTGTTCACAATGAAAGTAACAAACCCCTGCAATACCTAGAAAAAGTGCTAGGGGGCCAAAATCTGGAGCATTACCCACTTACCACCCACATGCCAAAATCCAAGAATGGCCTTCTCCTTAGAACTTACTTAATACCAACAAACACACAACATAAAAATCACAAAGGTTATTACATGTATGTGATGATTGTGTACAATGTGCATGAACATGTATGCCCTACAGTAGTTATATTTAATCTATGCTGCAGAAGAGGGATGTAGCTTATACATATTTTTAAGCTCCTCTCAGACATTCAGAACCTTCCCCTGATTACCAACGATCCAAGGTTGGCTGAAGTTCAGGAGCAATCTGACCAGATTTAGGCCATACCTACCTTTCTATACGAATCTGAGTTAAATTTGAGTCGAATTTAAATTTGAGTCGAATTTCACCCACAAACATACCAAGAACACTGCTGACATACATGTACATGTATTGCCGAACACCTGCCAACCACCAGCGAACCATGGCCGAACCTCCCATCCACTCCCAAATGTTGGAAACACTTTGAAACATTTGGCTGAACAGTAGTGGACCTCACCAAACACCAGCCGACCTTGCTCCCGACCTACTCCTAACCATGGTCAGGGAAGCACGTCGGCAGAACGTACTGCGCCTGTGCAAAACCTGGATTTTCGCTGGATTTTTGGTCAACGTTGCATCAGAATTTTGCCTGTTGCAGACGATATCTTTTTCTACACAACATTTGAAAACTACAGACGGGCTGTCACCCTTATATACGCGAATTCGACCTTATATGAGACGTTCTGCCGAAGTGCTATGCATAATACATTACGGGTTTCGCGCAGGCACAGTACATTCTGCCGACGTGCTGGTCAGGGAGAGTTCGGCAGTGTTCAGGAGGCCATATTCGGCTATGTGTGACAGGGGTTTAACTTACCATTGTTGTCTCCTTTTGTTGGTTAGACATGACGAAGACACCTACCTGTACTGATGGGACGGGTGTGGCTGAAGAGCTGGAAGCCGAGAAACAGAAAGCCTTGGAAATTCTGAGGAGCGTGGTCGGCACCAAGGCTGCCATGGCAACAGAGAAGGGCAAGAACATTGACAAGCTCAAGTTCAAGTAAGCTTTCTAGTGATTAGAGTTAAGCGAAAATATAGTAAGACGTAAATGTCCTCTGTAATCTGTTTTCATTCAATACCTCTGGGGAAGGAGATATCCTTCCACGGGAAGGTATTGTTTTGATCAACACGTCGGCAGAACGTACTGCACCTGCCCGAAATCCGTAATGTATTGTGCATAGCACTTTGGCAGAACGTCTCATATAAAGGTAAATTAGAGCATATATATAAGGTTGACAGCCTGTCTGTAGTTTTCAGATGTTGTATAGGAAAAGATATTGTCTGCAACAGGCAAAATTTTGATGCAACGTTGACCAAACATCCAACGGAAAACGTGAAAAATCAGGGTTTTGCGCAGGCTCAGTACGTTCTGCCGATGTGCTTATTCTTGTTATATAAACTGAGATCAATGGCATTTTTTCAGGGACCCTTCTGCAGTGCGCTACGACCCTACAAGAGAGGACCACAAACAGTTTGAAATACCTGAAAATGAAAGCCAAAAAGATGTGGAAGAAAGGTATGTACATGGACAATGTACATTATATGTACTAGCTAGGCAAATCTGATATTCACAAACAATGAACATTTCAAGATTTTATCCTCAAATAGGGTCATGACATTGTATAAACTATATGTGAAGCATGTTAGCAGAACATGGTGCGCCTGTGCGAAACCCGTAACGTATTGTGCATTGCACTTCGGCAGAACGTCTCGTTTAAGGTCATGCTTAAGGATGACATCCCGTCTGTAGTTTTCAGATGTTGTATAGGAAAAAATATCGTCTACAACAGGCAAAATTTTGATGCAACGTTGGCCAAACATCCAACAGAAACCATGGAAAATCCGTGTTTCATGCCAACATGCTTACATGACTTGTGCTAGTAACTTCCCAATCCTTGTTAGCATGCTGGTAGTCAGCATAACAAATGAATTGGGTCTAGTTGGCCAGTTTTACAGTACTCATACAGGTACAATGTACACTATACATGTAGGTAGTGTCAGTGTACGAAATACTTTTTGAGCCAGGTTGCCCAGTGGCAACCAAGGATGAAAGCTAGGTTGCCCATTTAAATTTCAGATTGCCCTGAATTTAAACTCTTCTACATTATGTGATTGAGAATTTATACATTTCTGACACAGAGTTGTTTCCCCTTACCTGAAGTGATGAGTTCGTCCATGGGAACTTCTCAATAAACAGTTCCCAATGGAAGAAAGGGGCATCCTTACCACAAAATTTAGGTAGTGCACCTGGCTACCTGGGTGTAGAAATAGGTTGTACCAAGCAAAATATGGTTGCACAGTGCAACTGGGCAACCTAGTATTTCGCACGCTGAGTAACTGATATTATTGTTGTATATTACTGATATAGAATGTATTATGCATTGCTAGTTGGATATATTGACATTTAGTTGTAGGTCCTGTATAATGTACATTGTAATGATTTGTTTTGTGTTGTATGTATCAGTGGCAGCTGCTACCAGCCTCACAGCTGCCTGGCTGCCACTTGTAATGCACTGTTCGCATCACCAATAAATGAAATGAAAAATGAAATGAATTGTTGACAGTGGTGCAGGTACCTATAGGGAACCCAAGATCACCCCACCAGAGGAGACAGTCCCAAACACCACAGAGGACAGGTACTTCCAGGTGGCCTCAGATCTGAAGGAAGCATTCAGTGGTACCGGTGGACAGACCTTCTCATTCTTTGGGCCAAGTACTGCAGAGACCATAGAAGACATGGGTAATCCTGACTTGATCACATCTTTACCTTGTTCATGACTAGTGCTGTGTACCTGAACCCACTTTTAGGTTCAGGTCCAGATTCAAGTCCAGAAGTTTAGGTTCAGGTTCGGACTTGTAAGTCCAGACCTAAACCCACGATATATACAAAATTGCATGTTGTCAACCTTGCAATGTTGTCTGGGCGAAACTGTGGCCACATAACATGGAGGCCGACACTTGACAATGCCCGATGGCAATGTTTTCTTCATTTTGCAGCACAGATTTTGCGATCTATGGAAGGTTTTATGTGGTTCGGAACGAAAAGGGGTATGTGAAATGGGTTTTTTTTCCAACCAAGTCCGGTACTGATTCCCGCAATTCAGTTTTTTTTGGACTTGAACCTAAACGTTTTTACAAGTCCGGAACTGAGTCCAGCGAACCAGTACACAGCACTATTCATGACTTACTGTTCCCAGTTATTTGGCATCCAGCTATATGGAACCCTGTTAATTCGAGTGTGCAGGCCAAATGTTGTGTAGTATATAATAACGGTTTTGGGATCTGGATACTGTTTGTAAGAACCTGTAGTGCAAGCACAATGTTTGTTCACCTCACCATCAACACTTTTGATACCAAACGCAGGAAATTAATATGCTATTCCTTCATCGACAGATTGTATTACATCAATAACAGTATTATACAAGGTCTTTTGAAGTTTGAATATCAATTCAGAACTTCTTTTTTTTTTATGTGTAAATTGTATATAAAATATATGTATATAATTATAGTTTATTTGTGTTTCTATGTCTGTACGACTGTTTTCTATATTGGTAACATACCCAAATAAGGACATTCAATTAATGTTCAATTTACTTATAGAGGCCTCACCAATGTCATTTTTGGGTTGCCAGACTTGCCCGCTTCATTTTTTTCTGAGTTGAAGAATTGGATCAACCTCAAAATGCTCATATTTTGGTTGCAGAAAGTCGTAGATTTTCCATTTATCAAAGTATCAAAAGTCCAAAATTCATTGTTTGAAATGTCAACTAGTCTGGTATGGTGACTTAAAGGAATGCAATACAAAATTTCAAATTTATTATTTTCGAGGAGTCTACACATTAAAAAGTTGAATATATATATTTCAATTTTTACATCAGCCCGCCAAATGATTACCCTGTGCACGCGTTTGAACTTCGCGCTCTCCTAGCTCGCCCGCCGCGATGGCAATGATTTATGCTTTGCCCTGACGTCTCCGTTCCGAAGCCGCTTATTTGCATATTGGCAGTGTCACTGGGAGATCACTGGACTGTGATATGCAAATAAGCGGCTTCAGAACGGAGACGTCAGAGCAAAGCATTAATCATTGCCACGCAATTTTAATCATGTATATTTTTTTCCCTGCTCTCCATTAATTACTAGCAAAAAAAACAAGAAACTGAATTGGTGTGGCCTTACCTTCAAATAACCCACTATAAAGTAGAGTGGATTCATTCCTCAAACTGACCGACATCTTGCTCACTGCAGTAAGACATCTGGAGCCGCATAGTTCCCGTTCCTGTGATTTTAGCCTCTGTGCACTTGAAGAAGCCCACGGGCCAAAACCGGTCGTGACAGGCTGAATAAAAGTTCTAAACGGGAACTATGCAGCTCCAGATGTCTTACTGAGGGACGACTGCTGTGTGCTAGATGTTGGTTAGCTGATGAATGAATCCACTCTACTTAAAGCCCACTGCTCAATAACAAGACATTAACACATTATGGAAGGATATAAGAAGTACAAATTAAAGCACTAGATGTAAATATCTTTGACATTGCCTGGGGTTTGAAAAGAGGTTTGTCAGCAGCCTTACAGGCAGATTCTCTAGTCCACGTGCATAAAAGAAGCTTTTTTTAAAATTATATGTACACATATACGTGTAACATTGCATACATACATACATATCCGGGCTTTGATTATTCTGCTGTCGGCTTCCCTGTTTCAGAGGTGGGCAGCAGTCGGCTAGACTGGACTCCATGTCTCCATGCGACCCTGTCCTGTGGGTCAATGTTGGACAGTCCGCACATTACTAGTACATTATCCTGTGAATTATTTGACTTTATCTATGTTTAACATCTTACTGTGTTTTCTTCTTCTCTTGTCTTTAGAAGCAGACGGGGCCTCTGAACCGACACAGACTGCACCGAAGAAATCACCATGGCAACCAAAAGTTTTCCAATATGACAGTAGTGACGATGATGATGATGATGATGATATCACTCAGGAAGACCTGTTAGTCATTATTTGTAGTTTTTGTTCTTTCTGCTATCAATTATGCTTTGTAAGTTATTTTGATGACTGAGTGGGGTTTTGAGGGTTTTAAGTTTGAATTCACATTTCTCATAATCTGCTGCGAAATGATATCAGATACTAACATGGCTGAAAAGAATAAGAAGTGGTGTTTTTTGCGCGTCAAATGGTGACCCATATCCACCTACGTGTATTTGGCGTCGTCTAAGTGGATTTAGAACACCTTGAACCATGGATGGATAAAAAAATTACGGTACTAGGATTTTCTTTATAATGACTCAAGTATACACAATTGCAAGGTTTGTGTCTTTCTGCCAACATTAGTCATTTCTGTCAGAAAATATTTTTCTATGAGATTATCCTATACAAAAATTCCTGTATTTTATGCATTGATTTTGACATGAAAATAATGGTTTTTCCGTTAATTTTACCAAAATCAAAGAGGTTGAAGAAACCAAACACAGTTGGTCTTGTAGCTGAAGGGATATCCTTCCATCCCATACAAATCTATTTAATATGTTTACCGAAGGAAAACATATTGTTTTTGCTACGTTCTTCTTCCTCTTCCTCCTCTTCTCCATTAACAGTGACCTCTGACCTGGTCAATGACCTGAACCAGACTGTCTGTTACCATGGTAACTGGTGTTGGGTTACATCATGTTGCAATTTTATAGCAGGGGGGATTAAGACTCCTGTCCTTGGTTTGAGTAAGAATTTACAGAGCAAACCATATGCGAAGGTAAACATTATGCATTTGCTTTGCAAATGTTACCTTTCTAGTTTACTTCTGAATTATTCCCCGGCAGAGATGGTAGCTAAACTTGAATGGAAACCCAAAATAGACTGCAGCGTGCACCTTAACATTGTATACAGACATGCACAGAATTTCAACACACCATGTAAAAGTTTCTTGTTGTCTGTCCTCCAGGGAGAAAATACCTGAAAAAGTGGAAGAACCAAAGAGAAGAAATGCCTTTTTCTTCACTGACGATGATTCAAGGTTGAAAGGTGAGGATACAATTATTATATAACTTAGCTGGCAATTATTTCTTTATTTGGTAGTGCAGGAAACATCCAGTCAGGGGTCTAGCCAGTTCGAAATGTTTTTCCGTCAGCCCAGGTTCGTGATCAGGTTTGGAATCGCAATCTAGGGGGAGTCCGGGGGCATGCTCCCCCGGGAAATTTTGGATTTACAAGCCTTCAAAAACACAATTTCCCGCATTTTGAGAAGCAAATCATGGGGTTTAGAGTGGTTGTCGGTGGTCCTTCGGATGTTTTTATATTTTTACCCAAGATTTTTGTTGATTTTGTCTGTCAAGGTTGACGGATTGGTTTCCAAGTTTTTCCGTCAGGCTCCGCAAAGTTCCAGTAATTTACGGAAAAACGGGTGCTGGCTAGAGCCCTGCATCCAGTGTTTGCACTTGTGTTTGCCCTGAACATACTATATGGTCATGATGTTTGGATCAGTGTTGTAGGAAGCCTGAATTTTTTTTCCGTCATCTCAAATTTGTTAGACCTAGGCGGGACAATCTTAGAGGGCATGCTTCCCCCGTGAAAAATTTGAAATCTTGACCCTCTGAAATGCTATTTCCTGCATTTTGAGGTGCAAATTTTGCTGGTAGACTAAGCTTAGTTTTATGCTGTCTCTTTCCATACATGTATCTTTACATGCCGATAATGAAAGATTGGGAAAAATTTTTGTGTGTCATGGGCAGCAAAATTCCATCAAAGACAGACACTGGCAAGAACACTGTTTGGATCACTGATGATAACTTTTGGGCTCAGGAAAAAGTGGTGTAGGTTTGGGCCCCCTTGCAGCTATGTATTGGAACTGCAGGCATGTTTTTGGTATCTATTGGAGGAAAATAACTCCAGGACGAATGAATGGATTTTCATGCTTTTAAGCTCATACACTAGGAGGAAAATAACAGAATAAGTTGCAAACTATGCAAATGAGGACTTCACTTGCATGTTTAATCACTTGAGGAAACGTTATAGACTTGGTGTATTTCGTGATAGGGATTTCTTACTTGCAACTTGGGATTAAAGAATCGAGTATTGATGTGTACAAAAAAGTGAAGAAATAACCACCTGTTTTATTTTACCTACATGTAGATTAGGCCACACCAATTTAATCAATTAGTTCTTGGACCAGGTTCTGAATCAACTCCAAAATGCTCATATCTTGACCCCAACAGTTGAAGGAAGTCCTTGTCTTCCTAGTTGTTACAGTTTTTTTCCATCTATCAATGCAGTGGTTGGATTAAAAGTTCAAAATTCATTGCTTAAGTTACAAACAAACTTCTTGACTCTTATCGTAGCATTTGAGGCTATCATAGGATGCCTAGGCCTGTTTTTTTTCCCTGTCGCTTCATATCTTTTTTTTTAAAAAATCGATGAACAAACAGATTAAATTGGTGAGGCCTAATGTTTTTGTTTGTTGTTGTTGTTGTTGCAGAAGGTATGATGCAGTTTTACAGGAGAGACAAGTTGGAGGACATCAGGGAGGCGTGGGAGGAGGTCCGACCTGAGCTGTTAGAGGTGAGGACAATGTTTCCGCCAGGCGACGCCCAAAGGGCTTTGAAGGAGCACGTCGGCAGAACGTACTGCGCCTGCGCAAAACCCTGATTTTTCATGTTTTTCGTTGGATGTTTGGTCAACGTTGTATCAAAATTTTGCCTGTTGCAAACGATATCTTTCCCTACACAACATCTGAAAACTACACACAGGCTGTCAACCTTATATGCTCTAATACAACATATGAGACATTCTGCCAAAGTGCTATGCACATTACATTACGGGTTTTGCGCAGGTGCAGTATGTTCTGACGACGTGTTCTTTGTAGGGGGGGTGCGGGGGCATGCTCCCCCGTGAAATTTAGAAATTTTTAACGCTATTGAACGCCATTTCTCACATTCTGAGAGGCAAATAATTGTTGAGTAAAGGTAAGTTTAATGCCAATCAAACCACAGAGTTTGTGGTTTGGCATTTTCATTTTCTGGGACGGCCTCCTCTCGGGCTTAGGCCGTCCCCAGTGGGAAGAGGGCTTCAAAGGATGGTCGGACGGCCGTCTGGTGGAAACACTTGGTGAGGACAATGTTCAACATGTACAGAATAGGGTCTGCATGCCTTCTGTTACATGAAGTGCAGCTACCTATTTTAATTCACCATTAATTGTAGCCGACCCACTCTAATTTGATGTTAAGCTTTGTTGATAAATCATTTCGTGAAGCGTAATTTCACTTTAATCCTACATCATCATCATCAGTCGTTACTACATGTATTTGTTATCCTGATCAGGAACCTAGTCAACCACTGGTACCGGTAGTTTGCCTGCATTCGTAAAATGGAGGTGGTGTCAATGTCTGTTACGTTTTCTTTGTTTTGTAGTTTTTTTTTTTTTTATGAATGAATGAATGAATGAATGAATGAATGAATGAATGAATGAATGAATGAATGAATGAATGAATGAATGAATGAATGAATGAATGAATGAATGAATGAATGAATGAATGAAAGGTTTATTCATCAAAACACATGGCAGCCAATGGCTGAATTGCATGTTTCACATGACAGATTAAAAAGTATACTTAAACATTAACAGTACATACTTAAACACATTAAACGCAAATAAAAGAAAATGATTCCTAAAACCTACAGGTCAGTGGGGTATACATGTATGTACAAGTCACAATGGTCTATGACTATGCGTACTGTTTTACTATCACTAGTACTGCTTGTTTAACAGATAGGTCATATGGACAATCGGACTGTTCTGGAATCGTTTTGTTCTTGTTCTGGGGGTAGCCAGTACTAGATGTTTCTGTCTGGTGTCTCTGCTGGTAATGTCACCTCTAGAAGGGGGGAACCAGTTCCTGAACGTAGGCACTTCAGCAAGGACTGTGCAAAGTTTTTCAAGATGATCAGCAGGACTCCATGGCACAATTAGGGATCCAATCACTTAAAGTTTAAAACACACCTACCTACATTGTATATTTCAAACCTGACATGTGCAGTTCTACAACTGCAAACCTTGCTACATTTGTCTGTTTTCTATTGGAGTAGAAAGCAAAAATCCAACTTCTGTTAGCATGAAAGTTCATCTGTGTTGGTACAAGTCATTATGAACTGGAGACTAAGCTTTAACTTCCAACACTAACTACAAAGAATTGGGACTTACCCTAAATTTTCAGGTTGACTCCATCAACCTTGTTCACGGAATGGACCCGTCTACTCTTGGAACGTAAGGTGAACAAGGTTGATGGAGTCAACCGAAAATTTGGGGTAAGTCCCAATTCTTTGTAGTTAGTGTTGGCAGTTAAACTTAAGCTTAGTCTCCATTTCATAAATCCAACTTCTGTATTTCAGAAAAAAAGTTAGAGCCCAAAGATTCAAATCATGATACATGCACTTTCATGCACACCTGCAAAGTTCTTATGTACATGCAACAAGGCCCTTTGTTGTCACATTCAATTAGTTACAAGTGGTTACACAGTGTGAATACCCAAAGGATCAGGCAAGTAGTGGATTGTTATTAAATGATTACTAAGTGATTGTTGGATAATCACCCATCCTGTCCTTTCCCACTACACTCAGGCAGCACGTTGGCAGAACGTACTGCACCTGCGCGAAACCCGTAATGTATTGTGCATAGCACTTTGGCAGAACGTCTCATATAAGGTTGTATTAGAGCATATAAGGTTGACAGCCTGTCTGTAGTTTTCAGATGTTGTATAGGAAAAGATATCGTCTGCAACAGGCAAAATTTTGATGCAACGTTGACCAAACCTCCAACGAAAAACGTGAAAAATCAGGGTTTTGCGCAGGCGCAGTACGTTCTGCCGACGTGCTCACTCAGGCTAGATAGTGGTGGCCCTGTGGAACCGGCCAAAACATAATAACAATTTTATTTGCAAAATCATGCCCGAAGGCCAATTGCATGACTTGTACAAAGAATGTCAAAGAAAGTAAAGTAAAGCAATAGAGAACATACATGTACAACTACTGTCTGATCAACTATAAGATACTACGTTTGCTATTATGGGGTTTGACTTTTTCTTTGAAGGCAGTGGATAATGAATACATGTAGTCCCATGTTCTGCATAATGAGTGGGTTTTGTGATCTCAGTAAAAACATAGTCTTTTGGTGATTTTCTTCTAAAAAATGGTAAAAAGATGGGGACATTTTGGCAACTGTTCGAAATAATCTGTTTCTGTCAGTCTGATAGTGAATATACACTGACTAATAAATATACTTCAGTTTCCACTGCATTCACTGTGCAATATTTATTTATATACATGTAATTTCTCATGTGCAGGTAGCTTTTTATAGTGGCCCTTTTCTATCTCTAGTAGGTGTGCGCTTATTCCTATCGTACATGACAGATCGTTTATCAAAGTCATTGTGATATAAATATTTTTCCATTGAATATTCAGATTTGACATTTTTGTAAAAACTTACCATTATCTACATGTACATTTTGGACATACATATCAGTCAGTCTTCTCTTCAACAATGTACATGTACATAGAGCATACAACACGGTGTATTCCATATTGCCCGAGGTATCGGCCCGACCGCGAGAAGGATCGCCCGAAGGCCGGAGGGCGATCCGACTCGTGGGAGGGCCGAGACCGAGGGTGGTGCGGAATACACCGTGTTGTATGCTATTTATATCATACCCACCTTAGAAAACACGTCTTTCAAGGCGAAATGAGCGAAAATTTGGTGTCCCTAAACAAACAAAACTGCTCAACATCCATTCCAATGTTCGAATCCTGTATTCGAATTTTCGAAAGCGGCACACACGGTTGGGGCGAAACGCGTTCGAATCGTTCTATAGAAGCCCGTTTTATACACCCGGTCGTACGGGAGAATACAACACGGCCGGGAGCACTGTTTCGCCGCCCGGGTATGATATAAATACATGTATATTTTTCATAGTTGCTGTTACATAGGAAAGAATAACCAGTATTGTCTATTATTTCCTACTAAAATCAAAGAACCCACATATTATAGACGAAGTGGGTAAATTCGTCTCCCACTGCCTGAAAAGAGTAAGTCAAACCATGGAGTTTAAATTTTAACTTCATGGTCAAACCCAACCAAATTAGTACCACGTATGTTGTAGAATGTAGTATCACGTAGTCTCTTATACCATTGTATCCTCTTTTTCATGTTGTTTGTTGTTGTTACTTGTTTGTACTTGCAATTAGCCCTCGGGCATGTGTTGGCAATAAACTTCTATTATTTCCTAACAGGAGTCCAAGAAGAGACACAAGAATGCTGTACGGCAGAGGAAGAAGAATCAGAAGAACAGACCAAGACACAAATACAAGTAAACATAGCCTGGCATGAAACTAAAGAAATATTCCATTGAGAATTATAATCCATATATCAAATGTATCTGCCACTTGTCAGATGCCCTATTGTCAGACAGTATTTTCCAATGTAAGAATGGATGATGGAAGAGACCCAGTTGTCCCTGTTGTTTGAATGATGTTTACATGTTTTAAATGTCAGCTGGAGTAATATATGTGGATATAAATCACTAACATGGGGCTTTATAATGTATCAAATTGTTCTTTGTGCAGAGGAATGATGCTCTGGAATCATGACAAAGCATGTCAGCTTGAGCTGTGTACCTAAACCCATGTTTAGGTTCAGGTCCGGATTCAAGTCCAGAGGTTTAGGTTCACTTCCGGACTTGTTAGTCTGGACCTAAACCCACAGTATATACAAAATTGCATGTTGGCAACCTTGCAATGTTGTCTGGGCGAAACTGTGGCCACATAACATGGAGGCATACACTTGACAATGCCCAATGGCAATGTTTTCTTCATTTTGCAGCACAGATTTTGCGATCTATGGAAGGTTTGATGTGGTTCGTTACGAAAAGGGGTATGTGACAGGGTTTTTTTCCAACCAAGTCCGGAACTGGTTCCCGCAATTCAGTTTTTTTTTTACTTGAACCTAAACGTTTTTACAAGTCCAGAACTGAGTCCAGCAAACCGGTACACAGCACTAATGTCAGCAAAGAGGTTCCCAACAAAACACACTATGTCTATCTGGAGCAAAGAACAGTTACTGTCAATTGAAAGTGCACGTTGATATCAAGGCATGTAGATTGTACATGTAGACAACTTGAATGTGTTATTGATTAAAGCTCACATGGTACATGTTCACAGTCTTGGGAAAAATAGATTAGAATAAGGAGGTTATAACTAGGGAGCCTGTATCCACTTTGATTAGAAACAACAAGCATTACCTGTATAGGACAAGCACGTTGGCAGAACGTACTGTGCCTGCGCAAAACCCTGATTTTTCAGGTTTTTCGTTGGATGTTTGGTCAACGTTGCATCAAAATCTTGCCTGTTGCAGATGATATCTTTTCATATACAACATATGAAGACTACAGACAGGCTGTCAACCTTTTATGCTCTTATACAACCTTATATGAGACGTTCTGCCAAAGTGCTATGCACAATACATTACGGGTTTTTGCGCAGGTGCAGTACGTTCTGCCGACGTGCTTACAGGACATCTATTACATGTACAAGTATCACCTCACCTCACCTATATCCCTTGACCTGGTTGGGGCACCATGACTTGGTCCACTATCCTCCTCCATTTGACTCTGTCTTCCGCCGCTTGTACAAGCATCAATTTAGACAATTGGCTTTGAATCAACTCCAGAATGCTCATATTTTGGCCCCAACACTTGAAGAAAGTCCTCGTCTTCCTAGTTGTTACAGTTTTTCCATCTAATGTTGCAGCAGTTTGATTAAAAATTCAAAATTCATTGTTTGAAGTACAAACCAGCCTGGTATGTTCATGGCCCCTATCATAGCTAGGATGCCTAGGCATGTTTTTTCCCTGTCGCTTCATATTTTTTCTGAAAAAATCCAAGATCCAACAAATCAAATTGGTGTGGCCTATAGCCTATATTAGAATGTTTTAATTTTGACCACTTGTCAGAATTGCAGACACACCCACAGCCGATAAATCATATCAGCCTTCCTGTATTGCCACACTCTCTATGTACAGATGCAGTGATCTAGCATACATGTAACCATATATGGAGTATAAATTATTGCATTGAAGACCACATCTTACTTTCTCATATTGTTCAGGTACATGTTCTAGTTTGGACCTGTACCTCTGTACCTGTACCAAATGTTATACATACATGTATATTATATATATATAGAGAGAGAGAGAGACAGACAGACAGACAGAGAGAGAAAGAGCAAGTAATTTTTATGAATGACATCAGTATAGGAATTAATTTTCACATGATTTTGAAAAAAAAAATCCAAATTTTGCTGTCCTTGGACGGCGGTCAACTTGCCAAAGTGGGCAAATATGTCGTAAATGTCTATCGGTTCAGAGACCATCAGGGATCCAGTAAACTTGAGGCACAATTGCTCGCATTTGATGGCAAGTGTTGACAGTCTAATTATATAAGGTGTTCCATCGCATATGAATACCCATGATGGTACCACAAGCTATTTTACAATTGTTCTAGTTAATCGAAATGTATACACATCTACATGGGCAGGTAATACTGGACTACAGGAATAAAAGACGTGTTGGTTGCCTCAAACATCACTTTTGTTGCCTGGATTCTTGTTGAACAAGGTTTATGATGTCAAAATTTGAAAATGTAGGAATCTTCTTGTTTTTTTTGCCTGCCTTGTTTTTTTTTTCCCTCTCGCAGTAATTTTGGAGTCTGCGGAGGATGTCATCCATAAAATTTACTTGCTGTGGCCTAATATAGCACCATATGCAGGTATCATTAGAATGCTTCTTTCTTATCCTTTAGGCCACACCAATTTTATTTGTTGCTTCTCGGATTTTTTCAGAAAAAATATTAAGCGACAGGGCGAAAAAAAAGTAAAAAATAAAAACAGGCCTGGCCATCCTATTATAGCCCCAAATGCTAGAATAGGTGCTATGAAGTCGACACAAAAGACTGGGTAAAAATTTACACAATGAATTTTGAACTTTTAATCAAACCATTGCATTGGTAGATGTAACAACTAGGAAGAAAAGGACTTTCTTCAACAGTTAGAGGCAAAAAATGAGCATTTTTTTAGTTGATTTAGAACCAGAATTTTTTTTTGTTGTTGTTGTTGTAAATTAGAAAAAAAATGGAGAGGCGAATCCGAGAACCAACAAATTGAATTGGTGTGGCTTTCTTATCCTTTACAATAATACCATATTTGCCATGATCAAAAGTGCCCTTCCTACACAGGCGTTGGCAGAAGAATTGTTGGGGTGACCCACCCATGGAATCAGTCATGGGCTCATTGGACAAAAGCATATATGTCAACATTGTAATTTAGATAACATTGAAGACGAGTTTCATTTTGTTGTTGAATGTGCATTTTATAGAGAAGAGAGAGATATCCTTTTTACTTGTATAGAAGACAAGTTCCCTAGCTTCGGACGTTAAGATAGAACAGAAAAATTCAGATTCCTTATGAAACTAGACAAACCATGTATCATTAGCTCTATATGTTCATATATCTACAACTGTTTTAAGAAGCGAGAAGAAGTTGAACCTGTACATAGTAGCTAACATTAGTACGTATAGTTTTGGTAAGATACTGCTTTAAGTTTTACTTCTGCTTTATTCATGACCTGTACTTAGCTCGTAAGAGCATAAACGTGCAATAAAGGTCTTTCATTCATTCATAATCATAACAAATGAGGCATCAATTTCAAGGAAACTAGAGTTCCACAACCTCATACCTTTACCAAATGATGCTATCCTGCATTTGCAACTGGTGTATTCTAAAGGTTTCTCATTGACGATGCAAATATGGTCATAAAATTTATAAATCATATCAGGTAACACGGTGGTCAAATCTGGGCTGCAAAGTTCCCACCTTTTCTAGAACCCGAACTGGGTTCGATCGAACTCGATCTGGGTAATTCGAACCGAACGCGCGTTCTATTTGGGGGTCATCTCCGGTCATTTACAATAAACCCGCGAAAACAGGCCCTTCCCCCTCCGTGCCTCGCAACAGATAAAAACAACACTTTTCTACAGATACAAACCGTTTCCTGGACAGTACATGTACGCTATCATTTTGTTGTAGACATGTAACATGTAGCGAATCTACTGTCGTATCCGTGGGTGACCTTGAATATTGTAATGATTCTTAACGCTAGTATCAACAACACACTCCCCACTTTCGGGCGACATGACATGTCTGCAAAACTCGTTAAGTATAGGAAGCATAAAGAGTCCAACATACCTCATTCACGGCTCAAAATGACTGTAACGGTTGTCCCCAGAATCGTGTTTTAGGGATTTTTGAAAAATGGCCTCAATTTTAGATTATGGATAATTTAGTGCGAAAAATGTCCAAAAATGCCGTTTTTTCACCAATATGTCGCCAAAAACCATACTAAAAATCAGAAATTAAAAAATTCCTAAAACACGATTTTTGATGTTATTCCCAGTCGTCGAAAAATATAGGAATCAGGGATTTAGGGTAATACACGTAGCCAATACTTAACGAGGTTTGCCTAAAACGACGACTCTGACTGACTCTGGCAGGCGCTCCGAAACCCGAAAATAAACGTCTTTTGGAGCGAAACTTTTACAAACCAGTGATTTAACGTAAACATCTAACATTAAAATCATGTAAACACGATAAGTTCATTTTATTTTGACGAAATTTACCCTTCGATACTATTTGTTTATTTTCAAATGTTTTACGGTTAGCCCGAAATTGCGTCTTGTAACCCGATACTTTTTCGAACGCGCCTAGCAACAGACCACCGTGTAATGACCTTCTTTACCCAAATAACACGTTGTCCAAAGAATAAACATGTTATCTTAGCAAAAAATAGGTTATTGTAGCCTTTCCTCATTAATTATGCAAATGAGGCCCTGATTTACTTGATTTATGTCTAATGATGTTCACCTGTACCGCAAGTATGAAATTGTCGTCATTAACAACTATGGTATTATAGTATTTTCTCATTATCCATGCAAATTATCCCATATATGATTAGCATCTAATCATGTCAATCATCACTTAAAGTATCTACATACCAAAGTCATCACGATCCGTCAACCCCTTCTTGGAGTATTTTCATGCCATCAAGTTGACACAATGACATGTCTTGTTTGATCTCAAAATCATTATCTTGGGAAGCAGCTAAGTTTCGTGGCACAGTTGTATCTTTGCATGAATGGATCTCTGCATGTGATAAATCTAACTATATTCCTGCAACGTCCTAAGAATGGTACGTGTGTTAAGCCACTGTCACACATTCAGAACCTTCCCCCGAACACCAACCGACCAAGGTTGTCTGGAGTTCGGGAGCAGTCTGGCCACGCCTACCTTTCTATACGAATTGAATATGAGTTAAATTTAAGTCAAATCTGACCCCCGAACACTGCTGACCTACTCCCGAACACCAGCCAACCACCTGCCAACCGTGGCCGAACTTCTCGTCCACACCCGAATGTTAAAAACATTTAGAAACATCCGGCCAGCCGACCTCGCCTAACACCTGCCAACCACAGCCGACCTTCCTCCCGACCTACTCCTAACCATGGTTGAGGGCAGTTCAGCAGTGTTCGGGAGGCCATATTCGGCTATGTGTGACAGGGCCTTTAGAAAGAACCAAAACGTTTGCCAATGACGAAGATAGAGAACTTTATTGACAATAATAGATTTTATTTATGCATAGCCTGAGAATATGAAGGTGCATTCTTCTATATAGCATAACATCACAATAAGTCTCTAAGTAAATAAATAGAAATATATCATTAACATTCTATCTCCGATCCACGCCTGTACAATCGACGTTTGCAACATTGAACTAGAAGTCGTGGCATATGTACATACAGAGATAGGCTAGTCATCACAGTTTCCACCCTGTGTTGGCCTCACATCAAAAATTCATGACTGTTCTCTCTCCATGAATAGAAAGCCTTTTATAATGATTGTGTTGGATTTAAAGCTCGGGTGCCACGTCGCCCTATCTAAACAACGTATTCTTTGTTCCCGTGGATTTTCATGTACTGCGGCACGGTATATGTGAAGTCCTTATTTTCACGTGAATTGTAAGAAGAGGAATTTTCTAACATGTAGAACCCATCTGAACTGTACGACCGTTAACAATAAGCCCTTTCTCTTGGGATTTGTTCGGTTTTCTTCGTTCTTTATCACATCTCACGCGACAGGAAAAAGTGGCGACAATGTACCGGTGAGATGGAAATCTTCCACCGTGTTTCACCTTCACCCCCACCTGCACTGTATTTACAACTAGTGCTGTGTACCAGTTCACTGGACTCAGTTCCGGACTTGTAAAAACCTTTAGGTTCAAGTCCAAAAAAAACTGAATGGCGGGAACCATGGTTGGAAAAAAAACATGTCACATGCCCCTTTTCGTTCTGAACCACATAAAACCTTCCATTGATCGCAAAATCTGTGCTGCAAAATGAAGAAAACATTGCCATCGGGCATTGTCAAGTGTCGGCCTCCATGTTATGTGGCCACAGTTTCGCCCAGACAACATTGCAAGGTTGCCAACATGCAATTTTGTATATACCATGGGTTTAGGGCCGGACTTACAAGTCCGGAACTGAACCTAAACCCCTGGACTTGAATCCGGACCTGAACCTAAACGTGGGTTCAGGTACACAGCACTATTTACAACATCATATAACAACGAACTTCGGTGGAAAAACCATTTTACCATGGAACTGACACAGATTTCACGTCCCGCTGAATACAATTTTTTTTCCATTTACACGCAAAATAAATAGATAAAGTTTAATAATAACGCTGAATATATATATTTAAAGGCCCCTTCACACTTATTCCGAATCAGCAAGGACCTAAGATAATACCCCTTCACACTAGAAGCGGAATCAGCCAGAATGCAGAGTGAAAAGTTCTTGTGTACTCCTGGCTATTCGAGGTGCATTCTTCAAATTTCGGAGTGTATTCCAAATATATTCAGACCCATTTCGGTTCTCCATTGAATGCGATCCAGAATGTTTCGAATGCTGTCGAAATGCAGTAAGAATATTCAGAATGCTTTCATACTGCAGTTCGAATGATACACTTTGAATGCCCTTCGATATTTTTTCACTTCGAATTCCGATCCCCCACGAAAGCTTTGAGTATGCTCAAAACATTCAGACCAGCCACAAGGAAAGGAAAGGTCCCCGTTCCACTCCATGCGAAGCATAGGGGTGGTGCCCATCTCCATTTCTGTAGCCCTTGGGCCACACAGTTGTGCAATCACTACAGCAGGGGGCTAGCCCACTGGTAGTGTTGTGTGTTTGACCTTCCCATACTCTTTCTTAAAGATGCTGAGTGCCAAGCAGAGAAAGCAGTATGTACCATTTTTAAAGTCTTTGGTATGACTCAGCCAGGGTTTGAACTCACGACCTCCCGGTTACAAAGCGGGCACTCTACCCGATTGAGCTATTACACCAAGAATGGACACAGATATTTGGAATGTAGTGAGAATTTCTTGAATGCACTTCAAATATACAGGAATATACATGTACAAAGAATTTTAATTCAGACGGCTTTCCGGTTTATTCCGCATCTCGTGTGAAGGAGGTGTACATGTAATAATTTGTCCAAATATAATTGAAGATGATGAATGTCATTTTATAATGAATTGTACACTGTATAATGATAAGCGCCTATCGCTGTTTACCTTTCTTTCCACTTGTTCAACTAATTTCAGTACATTAGATCCTATAAATAAATTCAAGTACATTTTAAGTGGGGACAATCCATATAGTGTGCAAGTAGGAAAATATATTAAGGACTGTTTAAATCTTAGAGACTGCATGTTAGAGAATAGTTAAACCTGTTATGTTGCCACTGATATATATTCTGTACGTAATTTCCCCCATACATATACTCTGTACGTAGAATGATTTTATTCATACATATATTTAGTTTTGTTCGTAGTCATAGTTGACCATACAAAAGTCCCTGTACTTTTTGTCGAGTCAATAAAGAATTATTATGTAATTGCATGAACGAAAAGGACCCCCCCCCCTTCCCGTGGGGCACTATGTTTGTGGCTGGATGACTCACATTAAGATGGCGAGATATAGATATAGATGCGTTATCTGAAAGTCGTGTGGAATACGAATAAAATCTGCGAAGAACAAGCGACTCTGTCACCTTAATTCTGTGTCCTTCACCTGTTCCGTACGTATACGTCAATGCTGTAGCAGCTTTCAACGGTTAGTTGTGGGTAAATTTGGTGCTTGTGTATGCTGGTTTCTCTGTTTTGAAACAAGTCGTGGACCTACGCTGCAATACGACAAACTTGTTCCGTTTCAGTTGACCTAAACAGTCTATAATACTTTTTGTCCTTGACGGTAAACGTTTTAAAATTCAACATATGTTTTATGTTCAACATTTTCAGCCCTGGTATTACATTATATCGTGCACGATAAAAGACGAAGCCATCTTCATTTGGTGGGTGAAAAATGGCAGTCAAGTTTTTCTCAATTTTCCTTCGTCCTTGGTTGTTTCTTACGCATACAAATTTATTACTGGTGAACGAGGATCCCCTAGAAGAAAAACTGACTGTGTGTAGAATGGGAATGGTACACATCGTTTTGATAAAAGAAGTCAAAATACTCCGGTATCAGTAAAATGTACATTTAAGAAAAGGTGCCACAGGCATCAGTGGAAGCCTCCGGCCAACGCGAAGGTCATCTACATCATGAAAAAATCTACCCATTGCACTACACCACACCATACGGGAAAGGGTTCAACATGACGCTGCGGACTGTCATGACTACCATCCCACGAACTCGTCACTGGGTATTTTTCGAGAACGCCCACTGCTCTCCTCGTCCACCTCGACAAAGTCCATGGACATTTCCATACCTTGGCGAACTCTCTCCAGTTCTACGTCGTTTCTGTAGCCACTCGTGTAGGGACTCGTGAGCGAATCGTCTCGGTCGAAGTAGCCTCTGTAGGGATCGGAACTGTCCGTATCTGACTGAAAGTTGATGGACTTTTCTTCTGTGTAGTCCGTTGGGACGACGTGGCCGTTCTGATAGTGAGAGCCTGTGTCGGTATAGCCGTCTCGTACGCTGCTTCCAGACAGGGAGACGCCCGCCCGTGCACCGGGGACCATGTTCTGTGCTGATTGTACGACAGTCTTTCCGTCCCTTCCCTTGATGTTGCCGTTCTTCATGATCATAACAGAGTTGTGGTCAGTGTCGTTTTGCTGAATGGTCAGGTGTGGTACACTCTCCTCTGTGTTCAACCCCGAGGAATGCAATGCAGGAGACGGCGGTCTCTGGTTGTTGTCATGGCGTCTCGGACTTAACGGTGTTGGGTGGGAGTTGGTGTCGGTCAGGTGGACTGTTGTCCACTGCACGTGTTCTTGTCGAGCGTACACCCACATCCGACCGTCCGGACCGTACTCTATGCGTGCTCCCTGGGGAATAGCCTCGCCTGTTTCGGCCTGCACCCCGTTCTGCACGAGCCGCCAGGAACCACCACCTGCACCGCTAGTCTTCTCGACAGGACGAGCGTTGTTGGTTTGAAGTCTTGAGCCGGAGTCTGTCAGACGGACGTCGCGACTGTAATGTTGTGGTTCTGTCGTACGACGAGGTGAAGTTGGAGGAGACAGGACAGCCTGTGGACGCTGTGTAGTGATCGTGTAACTTCCATGGGACGTGGGCGCGTCCTTGCGGCTCGGTGCCGAACGAGGCGACTCGGACACGACAATGCCTCCGTCAGCACGGGGCTGCTGCTTGGTCGAGATGACTCTTTTCTCGGGTTCTATCACCAGAGTCTTTCCACCCATGGACTTCAGGTCCTCCACCATGTCATGGTAGTCATTTTTGTTGCTGGGATAATCATCCCTGGGTATTTTACGTACGTCGACATTGGGGTCAAACGACACACTGCGGGTTGGACCGGGCTCGTTCTCCTTACCCTTCGGTGTTCCCACCGACTGAGACCGCTGAAAATTCTGTTCTAACTGCCTTCGGACGGTTGCAAAGTCTTTTAAATCGTCTGAATTGGTCGCCATACTGTCCTCGGACTCCACGGAACCGGTGCGTCGAAACCCCTTTTTACCCTTTACCTTCTCCCATTCTAACGGGTTCTGCTGTTTCTTCCTGTCCGGTTCGTTCTCCCTCCGGTACCGCTTGCCTTGTTCGATCTCCTCCCGGAGCTCCTGCATACGGCGGATGGACGACTTGGACAGCGTCTCGTAGCGCACAACCTCTGGCGGGAGCTCCAGGTCCGCATCGTTGTCATCGGAAAGGACACTACTGCCGCCATCTTGAACATCTTTCGGCGGCTCGTCTTCCCTCTCGCTCAACCGCCGGACTCGGCTTGAATCCCCGGCTCCCCGTTTGTACGAGTTCTCGGACAGCCTGATCTGCCGGTTTGCCGACTCATCCTTCACCTTGGGAGCGTTCTTGAGACGATTATGGTACAGATACTCGAACGACATGGCGATTTTCTGGGCCTTAGCGACAGCTAGCCTCTACACTGAGTGTGCGTGCAGAAGGTTTCCAACGACCTGTCAGCACGGGGCACAACATAATAGCCGGTGTTGACAACACCTCGTTACGTATTCATTTATCTGGAACAATTGACCCTGCATGAATAGGTGGGGCTTAATATCGCACACAACGTTACGCCTTATGAGTCAGCCAACCCGTCATTTGCTATCAGTGTAATGTATAATGTAATATGGTATTTCGTCCGTTATGTTTCTGCTCGTCTATAAGATGTTACAACGAGTTATTTGTAGGTGAGACTTGTTATTTTATAAATGTTGTTGGCGCGGAGTTCGTGCCTGGGAACGTGGTGCTGCTGTGGAACACAGGAATGTCGTCGGACGGGGTTCTGGGCACGAGTGACGTGTACCGCTGAAGGAACATAATCCGTGGCTCAGCGACACCACGGCCTTATCAACAGGGCTCGAAATATTTATATCTGCATACCTGCACTGGTACTGGTACCAGACAAATTTTACCTGCACCACTCAGAATTTAGGAAGTATGGATCATACTAAAAACTGTTCAGAAACCAATATATATTTATAGGTAGGTGGTAACAGTCAATGCAGCAAATAAAAATCCACGTACACCTACATGTATAATATAAACCCAGTACATGGGCCGGTGCAGGTTAGGTGCAGGTAGACAAAAAAAATGCCTGCACAGCTCCAATTTTACCCGCACTAACCTGCATATACAGCCGAACGCCCGCCAACCATGGTTAGGAGTGAGTCGGCTGGCGTTCGGCTGGGTTGGCTGGCGTTCGGCTGGGTTGGCTACGGTTCGGCTGCGCCAGCCGAATGTTTCAAAAACATTCATAAGTCGTTCGGGAGGTTCGATCATATCTTGCTGGTTTTCGACCGTAAGTCAGCAAAACACCAGCCAGCCATCCGGGAGTAAGTCAGCAGTGTTCAGGGCGTGTTCAGGGATCAAATTTGACTCCAGTTGAACCCAAATTCGTTTCGATTCATCTAGGTAGGCGTGGCCTATAAATCTGGTCTGAGTGCTCACGAACACCAGCCGACCTATTCGGCTGGTGTTCGGCTGGCGTTCGGGGACGAAGGTCGTGAATGTGTGACAGGGGCTTTACCTGCGCATTGTGGCCTCCATTACATCACATATTCACATAGTCATATGTATAAGCCATACATCTAAAATTGATACATCAAAATATTATATCAGTGACTCAAACTGAGAAAAACACACATTGCGGAGAAACAATGGACCAAACAGCAGCCTGAGACTCCTTCTCATAGACGTTCTCAGTAAGACTTTTGCCAAATAATGTTAACCTTTATGACTGAGGAAATATAAATTGATTATGCAAATAAAATCTCATTTGCATTAATCTATATCAGTTGATAATATTCTCTACCTGATGCAGATTAGGTCTTCATTGACATAATCAATATCTGCCAATGTTCCTCTCGTTCTCAATTAAATGAAATAGGTGTTAACTGCCCTTTCCCAAGGACACTACAATGGAGCCTGCCCGGGATCCGAACCCAGGACTTTCGGACTCTGAGTAAACAACCCTAACCATAAGACCACCTTGCCACCTCTATGTTGGGAAGACGCCTGGCACACTTCATTTCATTTATTTATTTGCACCACTTCTTCCAACCTGTAGCGGGTAGACGCCTAGTATACACGTCTTGGCACCTGTGGAAGGCAAAAGCCTTGTACACGTCTTGACATTTTTGGCGGCAAGACGCCTGGTACACGTCATGCGTCTTCAAAACTGTGACAGGAAGACACGTCGACGTCTTAATACCTGTGACAGGAAGACACGTCTTAATACCTGTGACTGGAAGACACGTCTTAATACCTGTGACAGGAAGACGCGCGGAACATGTCTTGAAACTTTCCCCTGTCACACATAGCCGAATATGGCCTCCCGAACACTGCCGAACTTCCCTCAACCATGGTTAGGAGTAGGTCGGGAGCAAGGTCGGCTGTGGTCAGCTGGTGTTGAATTCGGCGAGGTCGGCTACTGTTCGGCTGCGCCAGTCGAATGTTTCAAAATGTTTCCAACATTCGGGTGTGGACGGGAGGTTCAGCTATGGTTCGCTGGTGGTTGGCCGGTGTTCGGGAGTAGGTCGCGGCTTAGCCTGGGTACCATCCTATTTGTATGCCGGGGCTCCCATACTCGCACCCTAAATATCTTTTAGGGTGAGTATGGGAGCCCCGGCATACAAATAGGATGGTACCCAGGCTAGTCACGGCTTGGTTGGCAGTCAAATTTGACTCAAATTTAACTCAAATTCGATTCGATTCGTATAGAAAGGTAGGCGTAGCCTAAATCCAACCTTGGTCGGCTGGTGTTCGGGGGAAGGTTCTGAATGTGTGACAGGGGCTTTACACGTATTCACACCTGTCGTCGATATATGTAGTATAAGGCTAGAGGCCGTCACATTGTGCGAAAATCGATCGGCCGACGAGTCCACGAGCTCTAAACGACATTTACGGCAGTAGTACGCCCGATGTTTCGTCGAGCATCGCGCGAATTTTAGGGATCGCCGGCGATTTTTAGGAGTCGGCCGAAGCTCGCTGACACGTGAAACGTGTTCTTAACATCAGCGACTAGTCGCCCGATTTTTGAGGTCATAGATGTATTCCCAAGCTATCGCCCGAGCTTCGCTCCATGTGACGGGAACGATTTTCAAGCCAAAAGTACGCGAGATCCTCGGTCGATCCAAAATCGGGCGACCTTTCGGCAATCAACAAATACGACCGAAGCTCGTCGACAATGTGACGCAGGCATCAGCGTGTGTATTGCATGTGCCGTGGTATGTAAAGGTTGGTTTTCTTAATCCCATCAGTTTAACCTAGCTTAACCTTAATCTCCAAGCAGATCTTTGGTGGCTGCAAAGACAGTATCAAATTGGCCAGGCAGTATCCATTTGCCAGACAGTTACCATTTGCCACCCGTTTGGCTAGCGTGAAAATAGATACCAGTACAAAAACGAGAATCGAGATAATGTTTGAATTTTGTATGGACTTGTATTTATATTGTAACTGATTATTGTAACTGAACCAAAGTATTTGTAAAAGACCCCTGACCTACCTCCCCTTGAACTCTTGAAAAGCGGCCTAGGCCGAAGAGTGGTACCATACTGTACATTTCAAGGTTAAATAAAGGTTGGAAAAAAACAACACAACGAAAGCCCGATTAAAAAAAAAGCCGCATAAAACACGTCAAAAATAAGCCGAAGCCTAATTCTCTGTCTCTAAAACATGGCAAGTCCTGTGGTCTGTGTTCGGTAGTTTTTTTGCAGATTTGCAGTTTAAGTGACTGACAGAGAGAGACAGAGAGAGGGAGAGAGAGAGAGAGAGACAGAGAGAGGGCTGAGAGAGAGAGAGAGGGAGGGAGAGGGAGAGAGGGAGAGAGAGAGAGAGAGAGAGAGAGAGAGAGAGATGTTAGGTGTTCTGATTTCTAACCGGTGTTTGAGGGCTCCCATTCTCAACAACATAAGCCGAGTCTGCTATCGATAAATAAGCCAAAGCCTAAAGCTCTGCTTGGAGAGTAGCTTAACCTTTTTTCCCTTAGGCCACAGCAAGTAAATTTTATGGGTGACATCCTCCGCAGACTCCAAAATTAATGCGATAGGGCGAAAAAAAACAAGGCGGGCAAAAAAACAAGATTCCTACACCTTCAAATTTTGAGATCATAAACCTTTTGAAAAGCGACAAAACATGATCACAACCAACAAGTCTTTTTTTCCCGTATTCAACAGTATTACCTGCCCATGTAGATGTGTATACATCTCGATTAACTAGAACAATTGTAGAAAAGAGCTTGCCATACCATCATGGGCATGCAGCTACTACACTTGCCATCGAACTTGCCTTAAGTTTACTGGATCCCTGATGGTTTCTGAACCGATAGACGTACTAGTATACGATGGCTATTTTCGGCATGTTGACCCCATCAGAGGGCAACAAAATTTCTTTTTTTTTTCTTCCGAAATCAGACGGAAATCAATGCGCGCGTTGATGTACTTACTTACTTTACTTTGGTCGAGCCGTCCCGCTCGAACCAATCCAGAAAGCACACGCCATCCCTCTCTGTCTATCATCAGGGACCGGAGAAGGCCTGCATCTGACTTGAGGTTGTCAATGTAGGATAACTTGGGTCTTCCCCGGTTTCTTTTGCCTCTTGTAGGCTCCCAAAGGACCAATTTGGAAGCTATAGTATCAGGATGTCTGACGCAGTGTGCGGCCAGTTTCATCCTGCGAGTTTTGATTTTTTTCCGTAACTGCAGACAAGTCCTGATATAGCTGCGATAAATAAGCCGAAGCCTAAACCTCTGCTTGGAGAGTAGCTTAACCTTTTTTTTCCTTAGAAGAGGTCAAGCGAAACCAGAGGTAATCCCTGCCGTGTTTGACACCGCCCGATAACCCTGGGCCCGTCCGTCACTCCAAACCTCGTTATCAGCTGACGCGCACGGATCCTGACACGATCTGACAGGTCGTTCCGGGCTGGGGGCCGTTCCCGTCTGGTGAGTCTGATGAAAAACGGCTGCTTTTATTCCAGCCGATCGTCTATTTTTGGAAACAAATTTGTCTGGTCACCCTTCCACTGAGATAACGCAACCAGTCGTTCTCTTCTGCATGCTCTGTTACGGCAGATGTTTGGTCTTTTATGGCTTTTTTACCCTCGCCAAGGACGTTATGTTTTGGGGAACGTGTGCTGTCTGTGTGTCTACGTGTGAACACGATACGCTTAGACGGTAGATTTAGTAGATTGGTAGGTTGATTAGACCTCGCAATGACTAGATTTTGGGCCCTCTGGCGGCTTATTATGGTACTGAAGGGGAGCTTCCTGTTTTGATATCTGGTGATCTGGACATCTCAGGGTCACGTATTTTTGGATTGTAGGTAGCTCTTGTTCTCGGGAAGAATCGACGTGGGCCTGTAAATTTTAAGCTATAATATATTCTCTTAAAAGACGAAAGATAAAAGAGCATCTTTTCTCTTGAGAAGATAGAGACCAAAAAAGCATAAAAGCATAATCTTCTGTCTTAAAAGAGAAGATAGAGACTTTTGGTCCCCTGATGGCTTTAACCAGTTTAAACAGTTTCATAAATGTTTTACATAAACATGCATACTCTGCATCTGATTATGTCTATCTCTACCAGAACAACCTGCCTTCATGACCATCCATTCGTCCTTACATGACCTATCCTCTTCCACAGTTACCGAGTCATGCCGGCAGTTCCTTTGATTTTATATCCTGTCAGTATGCCTAATCTCCAAGCAGATCCTACGGTGGCAAAAAGCAGTATCCAATTGGCCAGAGGATGTCATTCAGCCTTCGGTGGCTGAATGACACTACTCTGGGTATAGACCTCCTCTGGCCAATTGGATATTGTTTTTTGCCACCGTAGGATCTGCGTGGAGAGTAAGTATGCCATGAGACGTGCTGAGAATGTGAAAAATGCATAACTGCGGAAACACACACAGACAGACAGACACACCGAAAACTATACTTTCGTTCACGGAGGTAATGATAATTTTAAAAGATGTAACCTTTCTTTATTGTTTCTTGAAGTCAGCTCGAAGACAACCCCCCCCATTAAGCACGTGGTCAATCAATACTACTGTGGCCGACAGGTACAACGTATTGTAACACTGTTGAAGTATAACATCTAGGGATTCTAACTATGTCCATTAGGGTCAGAAAGTAACACCTACCGAACATTCATTACTTTCTGACAAATACATATGTATACATTCGGGAGGTTCGAGCATAAGTTGGCTGGTTTTCGACCGTAAGTCAGCAAAACACCAGCTAACCATCCGGGAGTTAGTCAGCAGTGTTCGGGGCGTGTTCAGGGATCAAATTTGACTCCAATTTAACTCAAATTCGTTTCGATTTGTATACTAAGCAAGGTAGGCTGGCCTAAATCTGGCCAGAGCGCTCCCGAACGTCAGCCGAACCTGGTCGGCTGGTGTTCGGGAACAGATTCGGGGAAAGGTCGTGAATGTGTGACAGGGTCTTTACAGAAAACAATTGAATCAATTAATTTGGCTACAAGGTTGAGTGTGCGGTATCCGGTTCCCCTACCATGGGTAAGCGGTACCGGTAGTACTATGGTATTACTGCTCCCACTTTCCTAGGTTCAATAAGGTGCCTCAAGCCCCTGTCACACATTCAGAACCTTCCCCCTACCACCAACCAACCAAGGTTGGCTGAAGTTCGGGAGCAGTCTGATCAGATTTAGGTCTACCTATCTATATGAATCAATTCGAATTTGAGTTAAATTTGAGTCAAATTTGACCCCCCCCCCCCAACACGCCACGAACACTGCAGACCTACTCCCGAACACCAGCCAACTACCAGCTAACCATGGCCGAACCTTCCGTCCACACCCGAATGTTTTTTTTTAACATTTGGGATTTGGCCGGTAGAGCCGAACAGTGAGTAGCCGATCTCGCCGAACACCAGCCAACCACAGCCAACCTTGCTCCTTGCTCCCGACCTCACTTCTCACCATGCGATCTACTTCTGACCATGGTTGGAGAGAGTTCGGCAGTGTTTGGGAGGCTATGTATGTATGTATGACAGGGGCTTCACGAAAGCAGTTCACTTGGAGAAAGCAGACTCGACACGACACAGACATCTCCATCAATGCCTTGCGGAGATTTATCGACCTTGCTCCCGACCTCACTCAGTCTCACCATGCGACCTACTAGTACTTCTCACCAATGGTTGGTGGGAGTTCGGCAGTGTTTGGGAGGTAGCCTCTACCAGGCTTCGGAAGGGGGCTGGAAAGAGTAGAAATGGGCCAAATATAAGGATGACACGCCATGGGAGTTGGTCTGCGAGAGAGAACATTTTCCCCCTTCCGAAAGGGCGTGTTATCCTTTTATTTGGCCCATTTCTACTCTTTCCAGCCCCCTTCCGAAGCCTCAGGTAGAGGCTATTTGGGAGGCCATATTCGGCTATGTATGACATGGGCTTCACGAAATCTGCTTTTCATTGTATGAGTGGAGTGCTTTTCACTGCTATAAGTGGAATGCAGAAGATCGCATACCTCTGGTACACCGGAGTCGACGAGTCAAGGACAGGTCTGACTGTCTGACATAGGCGGTAGAGTGGGCAACTACACCGGAGGGTTTGTTTTAGTTTTTTTTAAACACAGGCTTTTAGAATTGTTTTAGTTTTTTGGCCATTTGAGACCTCACTATGAGACCTGGAAATGATTAGATTTTCGCCCACCTAGCGTCATGTCATGGTACTGCAACTGAACTTCTGGTTTTGATATCTCGTGTTCAACTCTCAGCGAAACAGATCCTGAAATTTCATTGGATGCCTTTAAAGATAACAGGTTTCCAATGAAACATAAAACGATGAAATTGATATTAAAGGAGCAACGGAGATATAATCGTCCAAAGTAAAGTTTCCGTACTCATATTTTTATTGCTTAGTATACCACAAGGATGATATTAAGAGGGCAGTGTTTTCGCTCTCCGAGTGCTACCGTGGCCTTGATTTTTAAGGATGTTTTGCTTTTTAACCAAAATTTTGCTGTCCTTGAGTAAGCTGAGAAGCACGTCGGCAGAACGTACTGCACCTGCGCGAAACCCGTAATGTATTGTGCAAAGCACTTTGGCAGAACGTCTCGTATAAGGTTGTATTAGAGCATATAAGGTTGACAGCCTGTCTGTAGTTATCAGATGTTGTATAGGAAAGATATCGTCTGCAACAGGCAAAATTTTGATGCAACGTGGACCAAACATCCAACGAAAAACGTGAAAAATCAGGGTTTTGCGCAGGCGCAGTACGTTCTGCCGACGTGCTGTCCTTGAGTAAAGCTGCTAGTTGAAGGTCGTCGCCATGGCAACGTTCCTGCCCTGTGATCTTGTTGGCGGGAAACTCTGAGTGCAATCTGTATCACTATAATGTATGAAGGTAGCAGGATGGATGGAGGAAGGGTCACAATGGGTTTTTACATGGCATTTTTAAAGGGGCATTATGTAACATTTTTGCATCAAAAATGGAAATATTTTAATTGAAAAAAAATCTTCGTGTGATTGTAATATACTTCCGCTTTTCAACATATTTGTGCAATTATCACATTTCTGACATTTATGGTTGGCGCTAAAACAGTCCACACAACGTGCACTCATTTGTGTCACCACCACAAAATACCAGAATGTAAACAAACATGGCTGACATCTGCGTCTCCAGCTTTTAAACACACTCGTAAGGCGTCATATTTTGGCACCTCCACTTCCTGAATGACTGTTATTTGCAATGGAGCGTGGTTGATTCAACTTCATTTGCAAAGAAATGACCAAAAAATCGACTTTTTGTATCGTCCTAATGTTACATAAGGCAGCTATAAATCTTACACACGTTTTAAAAAACGACCAGCGTACATGAATGTTCCCGGTTCGCCCAGCACGGTGCCGTCACTGCCGTGTCCAGTGTGGCCGTGACGAGGCCAGGAATGTAGACCCACGACAGGCGGGATTGTTCCATGGGTCTTTAATTACCAGTTTTCCTTTGCGATAAGGATCCCGCAAGAATTTGCTTGTCAGTAAGCGGAGCAGTCATTTCTCTGCCTGTCCCCCGAAGTGGGCCAAGCCGGCATCACTTCCGGAGCCTTCAAGAGGTTATCCTTACCCTGTTGTTGTGTCCTTCGATGTCGGTCGAGTCCAATTTTGGCGAGCGTCAGTCCGAGTGTTGCTGGCGCGCCTGAAGTACATCAGAAACGCGCGCGGGGACCTGATATCTCAGCCCGGACTACATCAGTTCGCGTACACCAACAACCTCCGTGCAGATTGGCCTGCCAAGAAACGGAACAGGGAAAAGGGACAAAGGTAACAGCTAGCACCTTTTTTGATTTATGTGATGTCAATTATAAAGGGACAGCGTTTTTTGGACAACGGCCCGTATCGTTTGCCAACAACGTTTTATTTTGTTGCACGGGTATGTACATACCACAGAGGCGGATGTATATAGGAGGTGTATGTCTGTCCCAAAAGTGCCTCCGCGCTCAAGGATTTTCCAACGCAGACGACATACAGCTTCAATATGTCCTTTTCACAGTGACAGTGTTTATGAAGATGGCAATCTTATGAGACGTTATAGCCCTATAAAATTCAAACAGGACATGTCGTGAAAGAGAGTTACCACACTCCACAAGTGTTTCTATTTAAAGGTTTATCCAAGATCTGGAGAACGCTTTATCTAGAAAATGCCTGAACTCACTACAGACGACCCACGGACAACGCTGACACTGTTTACACTGAAACCACACGCATAAAGTTTTGTGTCGCCATCTGGAGGGCGCGACGTTCACATCAGCAGTTTTCGGTTAGGGCGCGATCACATTCGTCGCGAGTTACTGGTTTACGACACAGTAAATCATTAGGAAAATTCTTGGGGCAGTCGTGAATGTGTCGTACAATATTCGGCTGTCTAAATAATCGAGAAAGGATGTCCTGCGTCCTTGTCAACATTCAGTTCTGCCATAGCTTTCAACTGAAACACGTACGGCACAAAAATCGTAGGAAGAATATAACTACAGTCTTATAAATACTGTTTACAGTTGGACAAGGGGCTCAAACAACAGCCTGTAGTACCTGCACTGGCGGGACACACTGAGAAGACGCCATGCCGGTGTGGGTTTTCGACACATGACCTTACACAACTGCCAAGTTTAAATTTACTGACCTCCAAAATTGCTTCGATTTCAGCCCTATAATTCTTACTATCATTCACAATGAAAAATTCCTTCTGAAACAATTAAACAGTCAGATAAATCAAGCGATAGAAATTATTTTCAGCGTCTGAGTTGAGAACATTTTTCTGTGCAAACGTGTTTCCTCGACAACAGACTGGGTAAGTTGTTCCTTCCTGTAAGGGACCGTCCACATTTAATACGCGGGTGTTTCTTACGTGGGAAGGTCGTGAAGAAAGCATATTTATTCTCCAAGCAGAGGTTTAGGCGTCGGCTGATTTTTGGCGTGTTTTTAGCCGTTTTATTGGGCTTTCTTTTTTGGTATTTTTTACGTAATACGCCAGCAAATGGATACTGCCTGGCAAATGGATACTGCCTGGCAAATGGATACTGCCTGGCAAATGGATACTGCCTGGCAAATGGATACTGCCTGGCCAATTTGATACCGTCTTTGCAGACACCAAAACATCTGCTTGGAGACTATAAGCATATTTACAACTTTTCCCCAGAGATGAACATAAACTGATTCTTTCAATCATGGTTCGTTTTCACCAACGCGTATCTTCTATACATGTGTTTTATACTTATAACAACCTGTATATACACTGAGTCATACAATCACTTGTGGGAGTCAAAGATGAGTTAAACTTGGGGAAATCTCAGTTTGTTTTGAGGTTTTTATAGAGTTTTAAAGTTCTTATAGAGTGTCATTGACATACCTTCGCGTGATGCCACAAATCATCTTGGGTCTGTGTATACATCAACAACAAAGCAGTACGTGTTAAAGAATATTATATTCACACTACCATTAACAACTTTGTATCTGGTAAAGATACTTCTTTCAAAGCCTAAGATGATAATATGACTGCGGTGACTCTGGGCAATCGAAACTTCTTCTTCTTTTTTTTTTTTGCAAATGAGAAAAAAAATCTTAATATCCTGACCTGCATACTTACAAATGAAAACGTGTACGAGATAAGTCAATATATCTACTTTATGTTTGGAAAGATGACCGAAAAGTTGACTTTCGTCTAAGAGTAGAAACCTTACTCTCCAAGCAGAGGTTTGGGGTGTGGCTTATTTTTGACGTGTGAAATTTGGCTTTTTTATCGGGCTTCCTTTTTTTTGCACTGGAATCTTTTGTAAGCAAACCCAACAAAAAAATATTCCAGTGCTAAAAGGAAAGCCCGATAAAAAAGCCACGTCAAAAATAAGCCCAAGCCCAAACCTCTGCTTGGAGAGTAGTTGTTGTTTTCGTTTTCTGCTAGAAGGAGATGACTTTGAGTTGCCATGCCTTCCTAGGCAGCAGACTGTAGACTGGCCCCGCTACAGACGGCAATATCCTGAACTGTCTGGGCCCACACTGCAGAATTAAAGCGGTCTTAGCGAACCGAGTTGACTTCAGGTCAACTATGTCATTACTTGGTGAAAACAATTACAGTCAGGTGGCCGGAATTTTATCCAGGCTTGTGAATGAATTATTAACCTCCCCCCGTTGGAAATAACTTAACTTTTCTTTCTGATCATTTGTCGAAGTTGTCATCCTGTCCGAATAAAAAAGGACATTTTTTTCTGCCAATCTAGGCCACTATTGGTATGTCGGCATGCCCCATGTAGTTGGTATGTCACATCATGTGTTTTCACTCTTAGTTACACGGGCTTTATCAGATAATCATCGGTCACAAGCTGCAGGGAGTCACGCCAGGCTGTTTTCTCGGGCCTACACAGGCCAGCTCCACGGCTCTAGGGCCAACATGGTTATAGCCTCCACCAGGCCTTCCTACGGGGGTACGGATCGTAGAATTCGACAAAAGAAGGGAATAGCTGGCCAGTAGAGTCGGTCCGCGGGAGGGTTAATTTCCCCCTCCGAAGCGGCCAGTCAAACCACAAGGCGGCCAAACTCCCCTGGCAAATATTCTCCCTATTATAGCCAGCGTAGTTAGTCTGGTAGAGACTACAACATGGTCCCCCCCCCCCAAAGAAATTTTACCACATTCCCCCTGAGTAGACCCAGACGCACGCTAGGTAACTCGGGGTAGCATAGGGACATATGGCCACATATGTTTCTTCCCCAAAAGGTTATACAAAATCAAATGAAATCAAATCAACTTTATTGCTCAATAACTGTAACTGGTACAATGTATGGCAGAGAATAAACAACAAGAATAGATACATGAACTATACTAAAAAAAGTATTCTAATAGATTTAATCTATACTTAGCTATTCTAAGTTTCAATTCTGCTGGTACATGTATATCTAAATTCTATTGTATGTTTTAGCTAGGTATAGCCGAAGAGATAGGTATGGTCTCACGTGCTATGGGTCTGGCATCCAATACAAGCAGTCAGGGCCACGGGGTGCAATGATTAGATCTAGGGGAAAATGATTAGATTTTGGGCCCCCTGGCGGCTTGTTACGGTACTGCAGTAGAACTTGTGACATATGCAATTGAGAACGAGAGGAACGCCGGGACATATTAATTGTTTCGATGAAGACCTAATTTGCATAAATAATAACAACATGCTATAATTTCATAGTGGCAACTGCCGGGAATTTCATACTTCTGGCATTTGGAAATTTTAAGGTGAACATCATAAAACATAACTTATTCAAATCAGGACCTCATGTGCAGAATTTATAAGGCAATGCTAAAATAGTCTTCTTTGTTGAAAAGATAAGACTGTCATTGGGCGGAGAATATGATCAACTGATACAATTAATGCAAGTGAAGATCTTATTTACATAATCAATGAGGAACATTTATAATTTCTCAGTCGTAAAGGTTAACATCATTTGGCGAAGGTATGAGGTCGGGGAACTTTAGTTTTGTATGTACATGTCGGGCATACATGCAGAGTCAGTAGGTACGAAATAAAATATTGTTCAGTTTCTGACATGTGCCACCATCTTGATGAAAGACGTGGAGTAAACTCCCAGAAACAACACTTGCTTGAAGTAGAGTAGAGTAGAGTAGAGTAGAGTAGAGTAGAGTAGAGTAGAGTAGAGTAGAGCAGAGCAGAGCAGAGCAGAGCAGAGCAGAGCAGAGCAGAGCAGAGCAGAGTAGAGTAGCTGCAGCCAGGTAGGACGTCAGTCCAGTTGAAGTTTCCCAAGTGGAAAAGTTGCGTTCTTCAACTTGCCCTGCTCTCTGGCAGTCCTCTGAAAGTGGGACAATCGGAACGCAAGGTAACAATCCCCCCTCCAACCTCTGCAAGGTGTGTTCCCCCGGCAGTTTTGTGTTGGCTGGTGCCTGCCATGGGGGGAATGACTTGTGTTATCCATCTTTATCGGGTCCTAGCGACAGCAAAATTAGCTTGTCCAGCTGTCGACGCGACTACATGTGCCTAGAGCTAGTCTCTACCCCTACCAGAGTCCAATCGGCTTCTGTGAAATAGTAGAAATTGGCCAAATAGACAGAATTGATACGCCAAAGGAGGTAGCCGGCCACATATTACACTTTGCAACCCACTTTGCAACAAAGGTGTAGGGACTGACACGGTCATCATACTCGGAAAATCTGTATATCTGTACATGAATCTGTATCTGTGCATGAATATGTATCTGTACATGACTCTGTATCTGATTACAAATAAAAGATCTCGAGTGATTGCCATACACTTTGCAACCCACGTAGAACTCTGTCGGCAGTCGCCACTCTCCTTGAAGATGAGATTGTGTCCTGTGCCCCCTGTATCTTATTGCTGTGGACTTTGTCTCCTATAAAAATCGCTTCCTTTGTCATTCAGTCAAGTTTACGCATAGTCAAATGCTCAGCAATGGTAATGATGTAGATATGATGTTGAAACGCCAAACAAATAGCCTGGATGCCAGACCCATAGCACACTAGGCCCAAAGTTCCCTGTGTGTAAGTTCCCTGTGTGCACACAGGGAACTTTGGGCCTAGTGTGCTATGGGTCTGGCATCCAGGCTACCAAACAAGGAGAAACTGAAGTTTGGGTTCCCAAGGAAGGCGTTTATAAAATCCGGGTTGTGATCAACGTGATTGATGATGTAAATATTTTGGACTTACTAGAAAATGTTCATTAACTTCCTTTAATTGGATACAGAACAGTGATGACTGGGCTGATCGTGTATCCCGATATATCGTTGGTAACCCCGCAGTGCTAAGAGTTAACCCCACTCAGCCGGGGGGGGGGGGGGGGGGTGATTACGCTTGTTGAGTAGAGTAGAGTAGAGTAGATTTCTTCGGCCAGGTAGATGCTTCACGCTCCAGTTTAGGCCGCTCTTTTACTTAGACATCTCTGGTTTCTGGGGATGATCTAAAGCCCTGTAGTCGTACATCAGCTGCTTCTGTTTCATGTGGTTGTCTAACCTTTCTTTGAAGGTGTTCACGCTGGGCGCCATGACCACTGACTCTGACAGGTTGTTCCACCAAATGACTACTCTATTGGCAAAGAAAAACGCTCTTTTGTTGCCACTTGATGTCTTCCTCTCTACCCGTAGGCCGTGACCCCTGGTTCTTGTTTCCAACTTCAGTTAAAAAGGAGAATCCGTGTTGTACTTTCCATGTATAAATTTGTAACATCTAGCTATTTTATTTTTAGAAACTTTTTATGACTTCAAAACCAAGTTGCGGGCTACATACTTGACCCAGGTTGGTCAGGAGCAGATAACCTGTGTGCATTAGGACTTGCTCTGTGTGCCTGTGCGTCTGTACAGTTGGCAAAAGTCGGTCAGTGGGGCAGAATTTGGGTCGTAATCTGTTATCTTTATAGGTGATCTCAGCGCGCTGTCAACTTGAGTGGTGCGTTTCTCTCTATATATATGACATGACAGGTCCCGTGGCCTGTGTTTGAATGTTTTCCGGCTGATATTAGGTCTTTTTTTGAAAGATTCAAGATTCAAGATGTATTTATTGCACATTCGCAGTGACACAGGCACTGAATTGCAGACAATTTACAATCCGTTTAAAACTAGCACATATACGTTAAAAATTACACATTAAAAACGTAACAAAACGATATCTTATTCCACGACAGTACTAGGAATCCTTAAATTGTTACCATATGCCACATAAAAGAAATGAACGCTCAAAGTAGTACACTAACAGTCAAGGGGATCGGGAGATATATTTACATATGTACAGAACATAGTAAAAGCTGAGGGGAGTTATTGTCCTATCTAATTCTGGTCCCTACCGTGTTGGTTTGGCGGCTCCCATTCTCAACGGCAACATCAGCCGAGTCTGCTATCGGAAGGCTAATAGCCTATTGAAGTAGTGGCGCTGTAACGTAGTTGCACTTGTGACCAAATTATGGCCTGGCCTGGGGCCTGGGGAGGCTTGCTACAGATACAGGGCAAAGTTTAGCCTCATGAAACAAACCGCTCTGGCTACCCGATCTCTACAGCGCTAAGAGTATGCAGTTAGTATGAAATTTCTGGCAGTTACCACTATGAAATTATAGCATTTTCTCATTAATTATGCAAATTAGGTCTTCATTTACATAATCAATATCTGTTCCTCTCGTTCTCAATTACATATGTCCCAAGTTTGAATAGTCCTATCTTGGAACACAGCAGATTTATAAAGTTTCCTCATTAATTATGCAAATTAGGCCTTGATTTGCATAATTGTCATGTAATTATACCAAGCATCACTTAAGCTACCTACATACTAAAAATCACAACGATCCGTCAAACGTTCCAGACCAAGCTGCTAGGGGGCTAAACTCATGTGACTTCTTCCCGAGCACAAGAGCTATCTACCATTCGAAATTAGTGACCCTAGCATGTCCAGATCATGAGATATCAAAATCAGAAGTTCCGCTGCAGTACCATAACAAGCCGCCGGGGGGCCCAAAATCTAATCATTTCAAGGTCTTATCATATCAAGACTTACCCACCTACCAAGTTTCATGACAATCCATCCGAAGCTTCTTGAGTTATCGTGCTCAATTACAAACACACACACACTACGGAAAACATAACGGTAAACCTTCTTTACGAAGGTAACAAGTTGGCAGGACGAGCTGGATGGACTGGTCACCATGTGTATGATGAATGTGTTTGAGCAAGAAGATTTTTAATTTCCTTGGTGTGAGTCGGAATAAGCAGAGCAGTAGTTTGTCGTGAAGGTAAACTGATTATGACCATGTGAAGGTCAACATTATGCATTTACTTGCTGTTAATGTGATGTCTGACATTGTTAGCAGTCGTTGTGGGCAATATGCATTATATACTTCCCGGAGGTTTGGAAGCTCATATTTCTTGTTGGAATTTCATTTTGTTTTTACGTGGCCAACCTGAATGCCAGCCTTGCCCAGCTGCTACACAACCCGCCACAGACTAGAGCCATACGGCAGTGATGTAATGTACACTGTACAGTCATCAGATGGCGATAAGGATTGGGTAATAATTAATCAGATGTCTAGATCTTCTAGATACGATCGTAGTTATGAGTGTAACGTCCGAAGCATATGGTCGACTTTCATCATTTCTTCTCACGTTAGGCCACAGCAAGTAAATTTTATGGATGACATCCTCCACAGACTCCAAATCTAATGCAATAGGGCGAAAAGAAACAAGGCGGGCCAAAAAAACGATTCCTACATTTTCAAATTTTGAGGTCATAAACCTTGTCAAACAAGAATTGGGGCATGATATCACAACCAACAGGTCTTTTATTCCTGTATTCAACAGTATTACCTGTCCTTGTAGATGTGTATACAACTCAAATTCTTAATTAACTAGAACAATGATCTTGTCGTACCATTATATGCAGCTACCATACTGGGTAATCATATGCGATGGAAGACTGTCAACACTTGCCATCAAACGCGAGAAATTGGGCCTCAAGTTTGCTGGATCCCTCATGGTCTTTGAACCAAAAGACATTTACGACATATTTGCCCATTTTCGGCTTGTTGACCAACGTCGGAGGGCAACAAAATTTCTTTCTTTTTTTTCGAAATCAGGCGAAAATTAATGCGCGCGCTGATGTCATCCATAAAAATTACTTGCTGTGGCCTTAGTCTTAGTCCAAAGCATATGGTCGACTTTCATCATGTCTTCTCACCTTAGTCTTAGTACATGTACGTTCCACTAAAATCACAATAATAATAATAACTTTATTGCACAACAATTGTACAGGGTACAAAGTATGGCACCTACTATTACATAACTACCATTTAGTAATGCTAACCTAACTAATACATGAGTGGGTGGCTAGTATAGGAGTGAACTTGTACAATGAATTTCTAATGTTTATACAGTCTTTTATATATCACTATGTATACCATGTATGGATTGTCGCATGTCAACATGTATTGAAACTTGCTTTTTAAATCACATGACCAGGCCATTCGGCAGGTCAAGAGCGTTGAGTTGAGTTTTAAGACGTGTTGTCAAGAGAAGGTCGTGTTGAGCGAGCTAGGCTGTTCCTTGTTAACTGGGTGTTGTCTTGGTGAAAAGTGGAGGGGAAAGGTCGGGGAGACTTATGGTTTCCTGAAGGGGTGGCCATGTTAGATGTTACCCGCACTCTGACTTTAGGCTTTAGGAGCACGTCGGCAGAACGTACTTCACCTTCGCGAAACCCGTAATGTACTGTGCATAGCACTTTGGCAGAACGTCTCATGTAAGGTTGTATTAGAGCATATAAGGTTGACAGCCTGTCTGTAGTTTTCAGATGTTGTATAGGAAAAGATATCGTCTGCAACAGGCAAATTTTGATGCAACGTTGACCAAACATCCAACGAAAAACGTGGAAAAATCAGGGTTTTGCGCAGCCGCAGTACGTTCTGCCGACGTGCTGGTTTTAGGTGCTTTATTTCCTCCATTAGCTAGCATACAAGTACAAACAGACCAGTATGTAGCTAGTCTTCCTGGAGTTAAACATACATCATACAAACTACATCACAATTAAAACATTATTTACATACAACTTTACACATAAATTTACAATTTAAACTTAACACCACATGTGCTTAATCCACTATATTGCATTACCACAAGTGCCTATCAACTATCTACATATGTGCCCTATCAACTCCTGCCTAAACTTCGACTCTTGGTTGCTATTTGTACCTCGTGTGGTAAACTATTCCATACTGCTAAGGATCTGTATATGAAAGTCTTCTTCAAAGCGTTTTACTTGATTTGGTAGACCACATCGTGCGAGGTCAATATAACACACCAAATTAGAGTCCCATGGATCCACAACAGTTACTTCCTCTAAACAAGTAACGTTATTGTCTTTGCACCGGTGTGTAGTCGGCCAAGTAGTTCTTCCAACTCCCCCCCCCCCACACACAAGCAAAAAGGTCCACGTTTTATCTAAAGGTCCAAGATAGGTGGACTGATTTGTATCACCAGTGGGACTGGAATCCTACTTCTTGTCTCTGATTTTCCCTTTGAAATCCTCTGAAAAACGCAGGAAATGACATTTCAGAAGGTTCAATTTTCAACATTTTCCTGGGAAGCATGCCCCCTGACCCCCCTAGGAACCTCGCGCCTACGGCGCTCGTTTGGACCCTACAAGGAAGAACCCCCCCCAAGCAAAATCCTGGCTGACGGGCATGCACGCACCCTATTGCACGTCGGCGGAACGTACTGCACCTGCGCGATACCTGTAATATATTGTGCATAGCACAATGGCAGAACGTCTCATATAAGGTTGTATTAGAGCATATAAGGTTGACAGCCTGTCTGTAGTTTGCAGATGTTGTGTAGGAAAAGATATCGTCTGCTACAGGCAAAATTTTGATGCAACGTTGACCAAACATCCAACGAAAAACGTGAGAAATCAGGGTTGCGCGCAGGCGCAGTACGTTCTGCCCACGTGCTGCACCCTATGCGCCAGCGCCCATTAGCTGTCTGCCCTGAAGGCTGACCTTACGCACGCTGGCTTTCACCCCAATCAGCCTCTCTCTCTCGATAGGAAATCAAGGGCGACGTGCTCATGTGAAGGTCAAGCATGCAGCGCTGGCATCCTACCAAATCACCAGGAAATCAGACTAGAATGTGTTCAGTTGTTTTTAAAAGAAACGAGTTAAAAGATTCGAGTAAACAATTTTTTTCTGTTATCCTACCAGTTTAATCAATATTTCATTTTTCATTTTCCTACATGTCATATTATTTAGTTATCTTGCGGTTCACCGTAGTTTACTTTATTATTCTTATGCTTTGCATGTCTGTTTTTGTGCCATATCATTTTTGTATTATCTTTGTTTCGATGGCAACACTAAAATAAGCAATGTAGCTTGAGTTTGTTGCCATCATGTATTGTTATTAAATGTTATAATAAATAATTTTTTTCAATCAGACTTTGGCAGAGAAAAAACGTGAATTCTAAACTAAGCAGAGTTTACCAGTAGCAATTGTGGTTTTGAGATTTTGTGCTGTAACAGCATAACGCAAGAAGCAATGGATGGATTGTAATATGTAGTACCAAAAAGAAATTGAAGTAAATAACATATCATGTAAGTTACTCATGAATTATGCAATAACAGGTATCATTTACACAACTCATATCTATTGGTGATCTTCATCCAACTTTACAGCATTCTTTATTGACACAACGAAAGTACAGCGACTTTCGTAATGTCTTCTATAACTGTGCATTACATACAAGCAAGTGGGTACAAATGAATTAACCTTCGTATAAGTGTAGGAATACATCAACATGTTGAGTTTGACGTATCACTTATACTACTAGTTCGTAGGTCTAAACATTATTTGATATACATGTATTTACCTATATACTACACAGTAAGGGTTATCTCCTTCTAGAATGTACATAGCACATGCCGTAGCCAGGGGGGGTTCGGAAGAACCCCCCCTCCACACACACACAAGCTAAAAGATTCACTTTTTATCTAAAAGTCCAAGATTTTCTTTAATAGGTCTTTTTCTCTGATTTGTCTCTGATTTTTCCTTTGAAATCCTCGCAAAAACGCAGGAAAATCCATTTCAGAAAGTTTCAAATTTTCAAAATTTTCCTGGGGAGCATACCCCCAGACCCCCCTAGGAAGCTCGCACCCACGGCGCTCGTTGGTCCCTTGGACAGTAGGAAGAACCCCCCCCCCCCAAGCAAAATCCTGGTTACATGCATGTGATTGAATTTATCTACAGGATAAGCCTCATGGGGAGATATCTTCTCCGGGTCATTAGCTAATTATATGGCCGCCCAATCCTTCACAGAAAGAGAGCTAGCATCTTGCAATGTACATGGACATGTCGGGCTTACAATATGAAAGAGTGGCTAGTATACGCTTACATGTCCATTCATGTAACCATGGATCCGTAGATCGTATACATGTATAAAGTAGAGGGGATTCATTCCTCAAGCTAACCGACATCTTTCACACCGCAGTCGTCCCTCAGTAAGACATCTGGAGCCGCATAGTTCCCGTTGAGAACTTTTATTCAGCCTGTCACGACTGGTTTCGCCCTGTGGGCTTCTTCCAATGTACAGACAGGTCGAAACCGGTCGTGACAGGCTAGATATAAGTTCTAAACGGGAACTATGCGGCTCCAGATGTCTTACTGGGGGACGACTGCGGTGTGATAGATGTCAGTTAGCTTGAGGAATGAATCCACTCTACTTTATACATGTATAAGTAGATCCTCAATACAGCCTGCCCAATTATGAAATCCATATGAATTTACTTAAAACTAATCAGTAAAACTACTGTGTAAAAACAGCAACTTTTTATCCAACCTCTAACCGTCAATTCCACACGACCCTAGCAGTGGTTAGAAGTATTGAATAGAAATCGGCTGTGTTTGCATAATGAGACTGTCCCCCAAATGATCAATTTGAGCGCGGCAAAACTGGATTTTCAAAGTCAATTTGCTTGTCATTTTTTTAATGTAGTAAGTTGAATCAGCCCTATCCCATAACATACTGATATCTGCATGGCAAAAATACGATATCGCGGAAGGAAAACGGTTGCTTGTTTCGTATCATAGGCTGGTTCTAGCTATTTATTGGTGGTACGCAAAAAAATAAAGGGACACTTCATGACGCTTCATGAAATGATGACGAAAATGTGCTATAAGAAATGGCAGTAAATGTCACTATCAGACAGATTTTCTCATCCAGAATATTTTTGTCTTGCCGCCCTGAAATTTCATTGGTTGCCTTTAAATATGGCAAATGAATGAATGAATGAATCTTTATTGCATATTCCTTCCTAGATGGACTAAATGCACAAGTGACCAAATGTGGTCTAGAGGATATACAACAAGGAGTATTGAACACTACATTCTAATGCTAAGTACTAAAAGTCTGAAATTACAGCTGTATACTATTTATCACCTACTGCTAATAACCGTTTCTTCTCTCTTTTTGAAACATCTGAAAACATAGCTGCATATTTTTTCACTATACAATCATTCCTGTATGACATCAGGTATTTGAAAGTGTCCTGCTTTGACATTTTCTTACATATCTTGTCTAATTTTAAAGTTTTGAATAGCGCTTGGCGTTCATCTTCATATAAAGTACAGTTAAGTAAAAAATTAATTCAGGCTTGTTGATTTTTCCCTGCCCAGGAGTCAAGATGCAGTTGTGTGGAGTAGGAGCCGTGATCCTGACCGTGATGCCGATCCTGCAGCTGTACGGACAGACAGCACCAGTATGTCCAACAAAGTGTACCTGTCAGGCGGAAGGACTCGTCGATTGCGTCGGGCGCCAACTTGAGGGTGTACCGACCAACATCTCTCCGGACACTCGGACCTTGGACTTACGAAACACCGGGCTCAGCAGGATACCTGGACTGTCCTTCAACCAAGTACCCGACCTCGAGGTGTTGAGACTGGATGATAACAAGCTGAAATCCGACACGGTCGCCATGTTTGGGTTTGTTGGTCTCCAGAAGTTACAAGAACTTTTTCTATCAAAGAATGAGCTGACCCATAGTTTCCTACTGAGGCAGTCCTACTACATTCCCCGAAGCCTCAGAAACCTGGATCTATCGCGGAACCCGCTGTTAGACGTTCGAGAGAGAACCTTTTACTTTTTGCAGAACCTTGAACGGTTATACCTTAGTGACTGCGAGATCAACTTCCTTCGAAGTGAAGCATTCGTTGGGCTGTTTAGTCTGCATGATCTTCATCTCGAGGATAACCTGCTCACGCAGGTTCCGAGGTCGGCCTTTAAGAACGTCCCTAACCTGCGCCGGTTGTTCATGAACGGTAACCCGGTGCACACGCTTTCGGCCACCGACTTCACGGAACTGCCAAACCTACAGCTACTTGACATGCGGATGGCAAACATATCCAGGATAGATGAAGCTACGTTCAACAAAACTCCTCGGCTCCAAACCCTGCTCTTGTCTGGAAACCGGAACCTCGTCTCTGTGGACAAATATATTTTTGCCAACTTGACCGAGCTGACGCATCTAGAGCTCGCCAACTGCGCTTTCCGTTCGGCCGGTACTTACATATTAACATCTCTGAAGGCTCTTACTACGTTGACCGTTGACGGGAACCCATTTGCGTGCGGGCCGAGCATGTGTGGATTCAGGACCTGGTTGGAGACCACCGATGTCAACGTCCTTCAGAAGTACGACATCAGGTGCGCCAGCCCCGACTACCTGCAAAACGTGCCCGTGCTGAACGCCAGCATAGCCTACCTCTGTGAAGGGGAACGTCTGAGTGAATACTACACCAGTAAGGCCCAAGCTGCGATAGAGAGATGTCCATTCAGTTGTTTCTGTAACACGACGATGGTCGAGTGTCCCGATGCTAATCTCAAGAGGATGCCTACGTCATTTCCGCCTCAGATCAACAAGCTCGTCATGAGAGGGAACGCCCTCACGACAATAGAGAGACAGACGTTTGAAAGGGTCCGGTACGTGACGTGGTTAGACTTAAGTGCCAACAACTTCACAACCGAGAGTTTTGACGAGGGACGTCTGACGATGTTGCCGTTCCTAAAATACTTAAATTTGTCAAGCAACATGCTGTCCAGTTACATACTTGCCGAACAGATGCCTACAAGTACCAAACTCGAGGAGCTGGACATGTCCGACAACCCTCTGGGAAACATACGTGCAGGGAACTTTCGGCTGTTAGGATTATTACGGAAACTGCACTTAAACAATGTAGGGATGACGGAACTGACAAGCTTCTCATTCATGGGGCTCTTCAGTATGCAAGAACTTCACCTTGCCAACAACAAACTCAAGGTATTGCCGATCAAAGGATTTCGCTTCGTCGGAATGGTGAAGAAGCTAGTCCTCCGAGGGAACCCAATAACACAGCTAACCGACGGATCTTTCCTCGGGATGCCTCAACTTACCTACCTGGACGTCAGGAATGCTCGACTATTTAACATTCAACACAACACCTTCAAGTACGCCCCATACCTAACCGAGCTGCTCCTAGGCGGTAACAAGAATCTATCTTACATCAGCTCGGTGACCTTTTCCACAATGCCCAATGTCCAAGTCATCGATCTGAGCGGCTGTAGTTTTAGGAGTCTGTCCAACGACACACTGCCGCGGCTGCCCAGACTGCGGGCAGCCAGTCTTCATAACAACCCCTGGCACTGCGATGGAGGTCTGTGCTGGCTGAAGAAAATGGCGCTGCACCGTGCCGTCTACATGGCCCATCTTCATCAGATGACGTGCGCCACCCCGCGCTACGTCACCGGGGACACCATACGAGATGTTGAGAACCAATTCATCTGTCCCAGGAAGTCCCAGGTGCCTGTGGTCATCACAAATCTCATCGATGAGTCCATCTTTATTCCTCACATCTCCCAAGTTAGCGACGATAACATCTGCCCGGCGGAGTGTCAGTGTTACAAACTTGAGAAGCGCGTAGACTGTAGTCACGCTAACCTCCGATCTGTGCCCTCACCGCTGCCTCCATACACTGTACACCTCAACCTGGCCAACAACTACATCAAGAACATTTCCGACACGGACTTTGCAAACTTAAATAACATTCAGGGACTTGACCTTCGGAACAATCTGATTTCGAATCAAGGTATTTCTAAAGGAGCATTCAAAGGTTTGGACACTGTACGGAACCTTCACTTGTCAGATAACAAACTGACAGAAATCCCGGTCCAGTTGAGTCGGTTAGCTTACAGTTTACGCATGCTGGACCTGTCAGGAAACACCATACAAGCACTTGAACCAGGAACGTTCAAAAGTTTCCGGACCCTTCGCGACCTGGTATTATCAGACGTCGGCCTGAACACCATTAAGCGTAACGCGTTTGATGGGCTCAAGAAACTGTTCATACTTTCCCTTGCCTATAACAACTTGACGACTATTCCAGAGGAACTGGGAAGACTACCAAACCTGGCTGAACTCCATGTACGCGGCAACGCGATACGGACTTTGGAGCGAACTTCTCTTAGAGGACTTACCAGCCTTGAATTCCTCGACTTGAGTGATCTCGGGCTTAGAGTGTTGGAGCCGGGGGCCTTCGAAAACTTGGCGGTCTTGGATACTCTGGTTCTCTCAGACAATAGTGGGATAAACAATCTAAACACTGACGTGTTCCGAGGGTTACAGAGTCTGCGGACGTTACGAATGACTGACTGTGGTCTGAGAGCGGTCAACCGCGGAGCTCTGTCGGACATGCCAGCTCTGACGACTGTAGTTCTTCACGGGAACCCGCTACAGTGCAGTGCTGATTTCTGCATACTGATTCAGTGGCTTCACGCTAGAGGGATCACCATTGAAAATGATGGGGCAGTGCGATGTACACATTGGTCTCAGACAAGTACAGAGGTTTATGCCATTAACGACGTCGGCTTTCAGTCATTTTGTGAAATCGCCTGTGGCAAATGTACGGGGATTTCCACACCCAGGTCCACAACAAGAGCTGAGGGTACCTACGCCACGGCGACATTACTGCCAAGGACGGAGACATCAGCTGAAATCTCTGAGGTTTCCACCCTTCCAAGTGTGACGTGGTTCTTAAGCACGAGGGCACCACAGGTTCCGTCCGTATCGGTAACTCCGCCGGTTATCAAGGATGCACAGACTACTGACAACCCAACAACAGTACACATGGAGACCACGCCTGTGCCTAAACCTCCACTTATAACTAATGAAGCTACTGTAGAACACAGGAAAAAAACTGCCGACGTGAAGAAGCAATCACTGCATCCAAACATCAACAAAATAGGCAGTAGCGTCGAGAAATATAACGTACCCTCGGAGAAAGAGAAGAATCGGCATAGTTCTGACAAACCGCAGCAAAAGAGTGGATCGTGTGAAAACTGTGTTCCCCTGACTACGGCGAGCGGGAGGATCCCGTTCTTGGCGACGGGACGGGGAGTGGACAAAGGTCGGGAGCCGGAGAACAAACCTTTGACGGAGAAAGTGTTTCTGGCTTCTCCGAGTGGAAACATTGAACCTTCTCCTTTTCGTCCCATCGAGCCGGCTGATGAAATGGCCAACAACTCCAAAAACAAACCGTTCTTCTCAAACGAGGGGTTCTCTGTGGAGGGTGACGAGAGTGTGGTTCTTCAGAGGTCAGATAGTTCTCAGGCTACTGTAGGCCACCACACTACTGCACCGACCAGGCCTGTCGGACTGACACCTCGCCCGACGAACCGGCGTCCCGTCGACATCACAGTCCCGGCCAGTCGGGACCAGCAAACAGTCAGACCAACCCAAGAAAAATACAGAGACGGTTCCAACCGTCACACGAAGAACAAGCAGCCCAAATTTACACTAGAAGTCACAGGGAGTACAGGAAAGTCAACCGACCACACGATGATGAGTTCATCACAGGAAGAAAGTTCCGGGACGATCCCAGCAAATCGTTCATCCCAGAAGACTTCGAACGAAGTCATTGATAACGCTTCGAGTGAAGGGGGGAAAGAAGCTCCCAAAGTCGTAACGCCTGACGCAAGAACCCCCCACAAGCGAATTTTGTTCAGCGATGTTGAAGGTGACCTGCAAAAAAATAACCGTGAGAACAGTAATCATGGTTCTAATCAGCATAAAGCCCCACCGAGAGGAAGTTTCAAACAACCCATTGCTACGACACCAGCAGTCATTGATGCGATTCCCAGTACGTCCACCACTGCGCGGAAAGAAGGAAAGTCATTTCTTCACTTGCCCACATCAGCCCACGTCATGACAGCGCCATTTTCTCCCATCATGCCCTCCAAGTGTCCAACCGGATGCGGATGTTACGAAGAGTTGGTACGCTGCAGCGACATCGGTTTAACCAAAGTACCGAGACTTTCTCATCCACGACTAGAAGTTTACTTACTCAGCAGTAATCGCATCAGTCGCATTCCGCAAAACATTTTCTCGTGGGCGTCATCGTTGCGAAGTTTGCATCTCGACAACTGTCGTCTAGTGGATGATGGCATCATGGAGGAGTCTTTTGCTGGCCTGCCGCGTTTGAGATACCTCCACCTGACTAACAACAGACTGACTAGAGTGCCGACAACTTTACCGAGAGCGCTAGAATACCTTTACTTGGACGGTAACGAAATCACCTCTGTAGGGGAGGAAACATTCCAAAAATTGCCAAACTTACGAAGTCTGTATCTCCAGGAAAACAATATGACCAGTGAGAGCCTTCACCCGGCAGCTTTCACGTCACTCTCCAACCTAACAACAATATATCTTCAAGGAAACAAGCTGGAGAAACTACATGCCATCTTCCCGTCTAGTTTGGAGGTCTTACGTTTGGGACACAACGGAATAAGGGAGGTCTCGCCTAAGACGTTTCTCTACCTGCCTCACTTACAACAGCTCTTCCTCTCAGAAAACACATTGGAGGCCCTTCCCCGAGGACTGTTTAGTGGACTCCTAAGTCTGCAGTATCTGCATCTGGCTAACAATAAGTTAGTCACCGTGCCGGCTGACCTTCCGAAAGGTCTTATCCATTTGAACTTGGCCGGTAACGCCATTTCTGCCATCCCCGGTAGCATGTTCTTCCGCCTCCAGATGCTCGTTGCACTCAACCTTTCCAACAATAGTCTGTATGACGACCGAATCGTGGATCTGGATTTCGGGTATTTGAAGCATTTACACCAGCTCCAACTTTCCGGAAACCACCTGACTTCTGTTCCCCGAAATCTGCCCAAGTCTCTCCGGTATCTCGACCTCAAGGCCAATCTTCTGTCCGAGAAAACAGCCAATGTGGAGAACCTCAAAGGTAGCGTGGGACTTAAGTATTTGAGTCTGGCGGAGAACTACTTCAGGGAAATCCCAAGGCCCCTACCGCCTTCACTGGAGTCACTACATCTTAACAACAATCTTATCATCAAAATTACTCCCAAGGTGTTTTCTCAAACCCCACGATTGAAGACGTTAAACCTCAGCGGGAACATGCTCGGAGACGGAGGCGTGATTCGGGACAGTTTCTTTGGAACCACAAATCTGGCTTACTTGGACTTGTCTGGCAACCACCTCAACAGAAGCCTACAGTACCTACCTAGCAGAGTTCAGTATCTTATCTTATAGACTTAGAAACATGGAGAAACATGTGTTTTGATAATGAACCAGAATTAACGTGAGGAAAGTTAGAAAGGTTGATATTTAGAAGTCGTTCATTGCAGGGTTCGTGAATCTGGATTCACCCAGTCACCACTAAAAACATGCCAGAATGTAAACAAACATGACTCTGGTATTTTTTGGTTGTGACTGGGTGAATCCAGATTCGCGAAACCTGGTTTGAGCGTTCCGAATCCGGCTCCATTGCAAATAAGTGTCATTCAGAAAGTGGAGGTGCCAAAATATTATTCTCTACGAGTGTGTTGGAAACACAGCTGTTAGCCATGTTTGTTTACATTCTGGTATTTTTTGGTGGTGCCACAAACTAAGTGCGCTTCGTGAGGGCTGTTTTAGCGCCAAACATGAATGTCAGAAATGTGAGATAATTGCACAAATATGTTGAAAAGTGGAAGTAAATTACAATCACACGAAGTTTTTTTTTCAAGTAAAACATTTCAATTTTTGGTTAAAAAATGTTACATAATGCCCCTTTAAAGTAAGCAGGATTCGCTGCTGGGTAAACCCTTGTTTGACCTGATGTACACTAGTTAGTTTTTTGGCTTGTTGTTCTTCACTTGTATTAATATTATAACTTCTAGTCCTGTGGAATGAGAGCTGAAGGTGCAAATTGTAAACATTATTTAAGTTGTCTAAATTGTATAGTTAATGAAAAACTGTCTCCTGAGTGTAATTATAAGGACTGAAACGACTGGTTTCAATATTTGTAAAAATGCCATAGAATTGTGTTACTTACACTCATTTCTAGGCCTCAGGATTTGGCTTGAATTAGCGAGGGAGATTACGGGATGTGTTATCGGCCCTCTTACAGGGATTACTGGATTAGCCAGTGGATTAGCTGTGTCCTGTGTGTTTACAGACGACATATGGAGACCCAGCAGGGAGTTGGTTAGCCTCTACCAGGCTTGATGAGGGCACGGCTGGAAATAGTAGAAATTGGCCAAATAGAGAGAGATAACACGCCGAGGCAGTTAGTCAGCCAGTTTACAGTTTGCCGGCCCACAAGCCTGTGGAATATCGCTATCTTCTTTGAAGTTCTTTGTGGGCCGGCAAACTGTAAACTGGCTGACTAACTCCCTCGGCGTGTTATCTCTCTCTATTTGGCCAATTTCTACTATTTCCAGCCGCGCCCTCAAGCCTGGTAGAGGCTAGCTGATGATATGATGTAGCCTCCTGTGCAGACTTCTAGCTACTCTCCAAGCAGAGGTTTGGCTTTTGGTTTATTTTTGGCGTATTTTTATTAGTTTTTTTTATCGGGCTTTCTTTTTTTTGCACTGGCATCTTTTTTTTTAGCAATACCAGTGAAAATAAAAAAAAGGCCCGGATAAAAAAAAAACTAAAAACACGCCAAAAATAAACCAAAACGCAAACCTCTGCTTGGAGAGTTACTGCTAGCGGGGTAGCGTTTGTGTTTAGAAGTGGCGAGAGCGGCAGTTTTTTTTCGGGGGGAGGGCCTTGTTCGGGGGGTGGGGGTTAGCTGTATGCGCGTAGAGAGTTGTATCGTTGGAGTTCATTGCGGGAAGTTCGCACATTCATGCCAAATGATGATAAGTGTCTTTTGATAGGCCTTTGAGGGCACCGAGTGAAAGCAAATTTCTAGCGCGGACGACTGTGACAGATCTCTCCGCGGATACAGACAGACCCCCCCCCCCCCCCTACGAAAACAAACCGCAGCTCTAGCCGCTCGTACTCTCCAAGCAGAGGTTTGGGGGTTTTGGCTAATTTTTGGCGTGTTTTGGGGCTTTTTTATCGGGCTTTCTTTTTTGCATTGGTATCGTTGGGTTTCCGTAAAAAAAAGATACCAGTGCAAAAAAGAAAGCCCGATACAAAAGCCCCCAAAACACGCCAAAAAATTAGCCAAAACCCCAAACCTCTGCTTGGAGAGTAACCAAACTCTACCCGTCTGAAAGTTTCCGCAGGAGGCTACGCTGATGTCTCATTACCCAATTTACTGGGATGTGTTCTCCAGTCCTTCTGACTTGACTGTCAACTAAATGCCTCGATTTGCAATATAAAGAACTTTTATTACCTTCGAATTCGACTTGAAGTTACTGTATTTGAAAGCGTTTGTGTGTGTGTGTGCGTGTGTGTGCGTGTGTGTGTGTGTGTGTGTGTGTGTGTGTGTGTGTGTGTCTGTGTGTGTGTGTGTGTGTGTGTGTGTGCCCGCGTATCATGGTGGTGTTTAGCATGATAACTCAAGAGGCTATGGATTGTCAGGAAACTTTGTAGGTGGGTAGGTCTGGACTTATCGAAAACATAATTAAATTCAAGTTGCACCCCCTTGGTACTGCAGCAGAATTTCTGGACATAACAGGGTCATGATTTTTGGGTAGCTCTTGGTCGTGAAGAATTGGTGTAGGTTTGGGCCCCTTGACACTTTTTTAAAAACTGCAACGAGGCCATAACTAGAGAAGGGGTTGACGGATTTTCCTGACCTTTTGTTATGTGGTCTCATTTGCATACTCGACATCGGTGTTATGTCAATCAAATGCTAATTATGCAAATCAGGTGCTAATTTGCATAATCAATTATGAAATCCTGTAAATCACCTGCCTTTCATGATATGACTTTCAAACGTATGGCAGATGTATATATTATAACTGACGAAAAATAGTGGATGCTGCTTAAAACGTCGGACAGTTTTCAAAATCTACCCTGTTGCTTGAGTTACAGTTTTATCTCATTACCTGGATGCTCAACCTCCATCGACCGACAATATCTATGAACATTAACCGATGTCGGAGTATGCAAATGAGACCTTATTTGCATAAATGAAATGTTTTAATACCCGGTGGTAAATAATGGGAACTTCATAGCTGTGACATGATGAAAGGCAAGTATCGGCTAGAAAGCTAGGAACCGGTCTGCCAGACTGACGTGAGTTCACCACTCCACATTTGCAAGGGCATGCATGTACTGGACGGGAAACGCGTTAGTTCACTGGAGCCACAAGGTCATAGCAGCACGTCGGCAGAACGTACTGCGCCTGCGCAAAACCCTGATTTTTCACGTTTTTCGTTGGATGTTTGGTCAACGTTGCATCAAAATTTTGCCTGTTGCAGACGAAATCTTTTCCTATACAACATCTGTAAACTACAGACAGGCTGTCAACCTTATGTGCTCTAATACAACCTTATATGAGACGTTCTGCCAAAGCGCTATGCACAATACATTACGGGTTTCGCGCAGGTGCAGTACGTTCTGCCGACGTACTGGTCATAGCAGTCAATCTAGTAACGCCGCCTAGCGTGCATTGTAAGATGTAACATTAAAGGCACCCAAAGCGATTTCATCAGGGCAGTAAAACTGGATTTTCAAAGTCAATTTTCTGGTAATTTTTGTAATGTAGTAAGTTGAATCAACCCTATCCCATAGCATTCTGATATCTGTGCACCAAAAATGCGATGTCTATGACAGAAAACGGTTGCTTGCTTCGTAACATATAGTGATAGGCTGGTTTTAGCTATTTATTGGTGGTACTCCTCAGGTAGCTTGTTTATGGACTATTTCGCTAAACACCTCAAGTATGAAATGATGACGAAAATGTGTTAAGAAATGGCAGTGAATATCAATATCAGACAGATTTCCTCATCCAGAATAGTTTTTGCCGCCATGAAATTGCATTGGAAGCCTGTTATACATGTAACATTTTGTGCGAATCAGATGCAAAACTCACATGTTGATGAAATATAGCCTCTACCAGGCTTCGAGAAGCGGCTGGAAAGAGTAGAAATTGGCCAAATAAACAGATAACACGCCAGGGGAGTTGGTCCGCGAGTGGTAAATGATGGGGATTTCATTCTTCGTAAGTTACTTTAAAGATTAACATCACTATATTCATTCATCATGTACATTTGTAAATGCCCAAGTCATCAATTAATAATAGGTTATGCTTACTACAATCTTGTCTCTTTGTTTGTCAAAAATTTACAAAAATTCGACGGTGGCGCGAGATCTCCTTGTTGTCATAGCAAGAAATGACTCCTACCGACAATTCACCTTTTCATATTCCCGTGATGCATAGCGCCAGGGGCGGGCGGGGTTATATGTTTCTTTGGTGTTTTTACATTCGTTGATGACAGAACCTGACATAATGAAGGTTGTTCCCTTAATATTTATATAATACAACATCTGTTGAATTATTTCGAGAAATAGTTGTATACCTCCTTTTCTATTGACAGACGCCATATAACGTATCAACCACATGTTCCCTATTTACTAAAAAAACCCACAAGATTTTCACACTCTGTTTGTTGTCAGATTCGACCTGTAGTAAATACGTCACATAATTATGAACACAAAATGCTCGAACACCACAAAAAAACAACAGAAAAACAACAGTTAACAGTATATCGTATATCGATCCCCTGGCGCTATGCATCCTGGGAATGGGGAAAAAGGTGAATAGTCGACGATTTTCGGTTATCCAAGGGTTTTTCTAGAAAAAATCAAGTTGCATGAGGGAGCAGATCACTAGCTTGGCAAGGGAGCGATGCAAATTTTTACAAGAGTAACACAGTTTGTAATGCTAGAATGAATTGTTATGATGTTTTGTTTTTATATTTTCACTGGAAAAAGATCATTTTGAATTTGAGAAATTTGTTGTGTACTAGCAAGGAGGTAGGTACTAGTACTACAAAATGTAATATGTACTTACTAGTAGGGTCGAGGTTAAAGGCCCATTATGTAATTTTTTACGCAAAAAATTTAAATGTTCTGAATATACCAAATCTCTGTGTTATCAACATTTTTCAACACATTTGCGTCATTATTTCACATTTCTTATCTATATTTTGTGCGCAAAAACAGTACTAGTCCTTGTTCTACTAGGTTGAAAATTGACATGAGGGTGCTGGCTGGTGGTTACATGAGGGAGCAGCGCCCTTATTCCCTGGTTTAGAAAAACCCCTGGGTTATCTGTTTGATCACCTTCCAACTTTGTGTCGGGTGGGTACAGGCAAAGTCTGAATTCCCAGCTGGACCAGAGCTGGGTCACTTTACAGACGAGCAGTTTATTTTCCCAGAGAGTTGAAGGACAGAGATTACAGGGAAAGTTTTCGTTCTTGTCACTGGGCCTGGTAATGGCGTAATAATGTGCGGAACTTTTTCCTGGGACATTGGGAGCACCGAGGACATATATTAATGTCCTTGAGAGCACACACGTACACAGATTCAGCGTGCTCGACTAAAAACACTTCCAACAACGTAACACATAGACTCAAGTCACCAGGTGTTAAAAACCTTGAGGGAACATTGACGAACCTGAACTAAGTGAAACCCAGGCCAGCACCCAGAGACCACGTCTAGCGAGATAATAGATGTTATAAACAATGACAACAACAATAACAACAACAATAGTAATGAGTTTGTTAGTCCTGAGATAACTCTGACATGACGGCCAAATACATGTATTAAAAAAAAACAGCATCTTTTCGGTTCGCTTTTGATCAATCACGCTTGAATATCTACAAATTGGTACTTTCTAACATTTGATTGGTCAATGAATGAACTTGACAATACAGACCGATCTATTTGTCAGGACTAAAAAAACAAAAAGGTCCCTGATTGGACAGTTTGAAAAAAGTAGGTCCTATATAAACGTGGAGGACATGAGTCTTTGTTTTGAACAAGCTGACCCCAAACTGCCGTGTTGCTACGCTCCGCTGAACCTTCCTCCCTCTGACCCGATTCTGATTTAAATTTGCCCCGAGGCCCCAGCAGACACCGCCCGATCCTCCAGTCAGTCCATGCCGACCGGCCATGTTTGTCTCGACTGGGTCGGAATGGTAGGAATACTTGTCGTGCCCGGAGATTTGTCTCCACTCTAACGTTTCCTCCCCACAGAGATACCGGCTATTTACGGACCACAGCCCGTCCCCCAATGGAGGGCGAATACGAACATTCTCCCGGGACAGTTCAGTGGCAGGCGCAGGGCAGGAAGAGCCCCACCACTACAACAAAGGAACGTCGCCGGAGTTGGAACCCTCCCTGTTTACGGAACACCCAGCCCGCCAAAATACCCATCCACAGGCTCAGCCTGGGATGTCTGCCGAACTTGAAGAAGATGGCCAGCGAGAGGAAAGGTTCGGCAGAGGAACACCGACTGGACATATCGTTAAGGCTGCTGAGAGATGAGCTGGTAAGTACTAGTAGTTGGTACGCACTTTCATCACTTCAAATCTAGCCCGGATGGTCGGACTGAAATTTATAGCACAGGTCAATGGACAGACTGATGGGGAGCGCACATTCCCAGTTTTTTTTCCCCCACCCCAGGCCATGGATACAGTGTGTACGGTACAGCTGCAGCCTTGTCAGACCATGGGCTAATACTGTGGGCTTTAATATACAGTACAGCACTGCCTTGTCACATGGTATGACAAGGCAGTGCACCATGGATACAGTGTGTACGGTACAGCAGCCTTGTCAGACCATGGGCTAATACTGTGGGCTTATACAGTACAGCACTGCCTTGTCATACCATGGATACAGTGGGTACGGTATAGCAGCCTTGTCAGACCATGGGCTCAGGCTCTGGGCTCATACTGTGGGCTTGTACAGTGCAGCACTGCCTTGTCATATCATGGATACAGTGTGAGTGTGTACGGTACAGCACCGCTTTGTCATACCATGGATACAGTCTGTACGGCATAGCACTGCCTTGTCGGGCCATGGGTTCAGTGTGTAATATGGTACAACACAGCCTTGTCATACTATGGATTCAGTCAGTGTTCGGTACTGTAGTGTAGGGTACAGCACTGCCTTGTCAGGTCATGGATACGTGTGTACGTGGTACAGCACTGCCTTGTCAGACCATTGAGAAGTGTGCACTGTGTGAGGGTAGACAGCCGATACAAATCACAGCAGTCCTACCAGGTAACCTTTCCTCAGCTTCATATAGGTGACACGCGTTTAATAATTGATTGTGAACAAATCTGTGTTCTGACACGGACTCACAATCATGTCTGCCCACTGCAGTCATTCAATATCATAGCAAGGAACCTCCTTGATCATAGCAAGGAGGTTTTTAGTGGTTTCCACTGATTGACTAAAACTTCCTTGATCATACTAGGAACTTCTCCAGAAAACATTTAGTAGATACATTATTTTGGGGCGGGCAACTTGTAAAGGTGTCTATGCACCTGTTTTTTCCCTCCCTTCTACTTGTATATTTGTACTCGTGGTATTAAAACTCAAATAAACAAAAAAAAACATTTAATAGATATGTGACTATGTAGGGCAGGCGAGACAAGAAAAGATAGAACACAACAAAAATCGTTGTGTCCCCAGAGAGCGACAGTCTTTGCACAATTACATGTTGAAATATGCGATGTTCTTCCAAATGAGGAGAGATAAGGAGAAGGAAATTTGCATCACACAGAGAGTCGGCTCCTTCAAGTCATTCCAGATAACAGGGGACACCGCAAACGACCCCAGGGAATATTTTTTCTGTGCCACATGTCCACAATTATCAGATAGAGGCACGGGTGTTGTTGGTTTGAAGGCGTGAGTCTGTAGTGTTCTCTCTGCAAGGTGCACCCCTCTATGAAGACCTTTAGTGTACATACATCCTACGTTACTGTAGTGGACATTTTGTGTTTGTTTGTTTGTTTGTTTGTTTGTTTGTTTGTTTGTTTGTTTGTGAACAGGATTCGTGAGTCTGTAGCGTTCTCTCTGCAAGGTGCGCACCTCTCTAATGAAGACCTTTATTGTACATACATACATACATACATACATAGATACCTTAAATTAAGTACAGGTCACAGCAAATGAATAGCTTGTATATACATGCATACATACACATGATCAAGCTAGCACTAGCATTATCCTCGCTTGTCTGTTATTGTGAAAAGGTAACATCGTAAGAACAGACATGTTTTAGGATCGGAGGTTTGGAAATGTGAATTTGTCTGTATTACTTATGTGTATGAAGTAGGAAAACATCGATGTTATCAGTCTATAAAGTTCGACTCACTCACTGTTGTACAGACTACATTCTACTACAAAAATGATGTCCATCTTCTATTCTATCTAAATCACAGTATCGACAAATCCGTTGTTCCTACCTAGCCGTGGCGACTCTTGATTCCGGGCCTATATTATAGCCCTCAGTATAATATAGGCCCGGAATCAAGAGTCGCCACGGCTAGTTCCTACCCTGGTGGCCAGAACTCGTCAAGCGGCTTGTGGAGCTTGAGCCCAGCTGCTTGAGCCAACAAGCGTACCTAGGGGGCACGCGGGCCTAGAGGGTTTGTGCATAGACTAGTGGGGAGGGCGTGAATGCGGGGACCGTGCGGGCTCAAACTCTCCATAAGCCGCTTGACGAGTTCTGGCCACCAGGGAAGTTGTTCCAGGCAGGGGAGTGCGGTTATGTCTTCCACAAGGCAATGGTAGCGTCTCTCTGCACGACACTTACAAAATGCCCCTCCCTGTAAAACTACTAGTCTCTACCAGACTAACTACACTGGCTATAATAGGGAGATATTTGCCAGGGGAGTTTGGCCGCCTTGTGGTTTGACTGAAACTAACCCTCCCGTGGACAGACTTTACTGCACTGGCAAGCTATTCCCTTCTTTTGCCGAATTCTACGATCCGTACCCCCGTAGGAAGGCCTGGTGGAGGCTATAAAACTACACTGGTACTCCGATAGGACACCACCATTAGCAAGACTGAGCCGTTTTGTTACGCGCCCTTAAATTTTACGACTTAAGATTAACAGGCCATGTTTTTCAGCAGTTAATTGCTGTCATTTGTACCGGAGATGAGGAAACGCTAGCGGCAAAACGTTTTGAAACAATTTAAGGCACCCAAAGTGACTTCAGGGAAGTAAAACTGGATTTTCAACGTCAATTATCTGGTCATTTTTTTCATTGTAGTAAGTTGAATCAACCGTATATCCCTTAGCATACTGATATCTGTGAGGCAAAAATGCGATGTCACTGACGGAAAGCGGTTGCTTGTTTTGTATCGTAGGCTGGTTCTAGCTATTTATTGGTGGTACCAAAAAATAAAGGGACTCCTCACGTAGCTAGCTTGATGTTATGCTATTTCAAAAGCTTTAAGTATGAAATGCTGACGAAAATGTGCTAAGAAATGGCAGTAAATGCCAATATCAGACAGATTTCCTCATCCACAGTATTTTTTGTTTGTTTGTTTGTTTGTTTGTTTGTTTTGTCGCCCTGAAATTGCAAACTCGACTGGGATCTCACAATGGGGCTTGATCATGCGTGGTGAGTGTATCTGGAGGTAGACAGTACTAGTGCCAACACGTGTTCTCTCTTATGAGCGTGACAAGTACACATATACAAGAATATCAATTCTTTATTGACTCGACAAATAGTACAGGGACTTTTGTATGGTCAACTATGACTACGAACAAAACTAAATACATGTATGAATAAAATCATTCTACGTACAGAGTATATGTATGGGGGAAATTACGTACAGAATACGATATCAGTGGCAACATAACAGGTTTAAATGTTCTCTAAGATTTAAACATAACAGGTTTAAATGTTCTCTAAGATTTAAACTAAAGTCCTTAATATATTTTCCTACTTGCACACTATATGGATTGTCCCCACTTAAAATGTACTTGAATTTATTTATAGGATCTAATGCATTGAAATTAGTTGAACAAGTGGAAAGAAAGGTAAACAGCGGTAGGCGTTTATCATTATACAGTGTACAATTCATTATAAAGTGACATTCATCTTCAATTCTTACAATTGTGCTGCCTAAGGACAAGGTCTCTAAGTCTAAGCTACAATACTGCGATCATTTTCCTACCAACATATCTTTCTATTTTATCCTGATTTGTAGACTCCGTCGTTGATGTTCTTAATCTTTACATAAAACGTTCACATTTTTTCGTGGGAAAATACTAGAACTGCGTCTTTCCGTCGCCATGGTAACACAAGTGACGTCAATGCAGTGGCAGAGAACATAATCTTTTGTCCTCTTTTCAGTTCTTGATTACGATGAATCTTTATTGCATATTCCTGCCCAAATGGGCTAAATGCACATGTGACCATATCATGGTCTAGAAGGTATAGAACATGGGCTATTGAACAATGGAATGCTACATTCTAATGCTAAGTACTAAAAGTCTAAATATTACAAAAATACTATATACTATTTATCACCTACTGTTAATCACCGTTTCTTCTCTCTTTTCGAAACATCTGGAAACATAGCTACATACTTTTTCCACTGTACGTTCATTTCTGCATGATATCAAGTATTTGAAAGTGTCCTGCTTTGACATTTTCTTACATATCTTGTCTACTTGTAAAGTTATGTAAAGTTTAAAGTTATGTTAAGTTTAAAGTTATGTAAAGTTTATAAAGTTGTAAAAATTATGTAAAGCTGTTTGAATCCATACAACAAAGGAAAGTCACGCTAATAATTCGTTCTCGTAAAAAATCACCTGTTCTAGTTTATGTAAAACAAAAGCAATACCAATTTCAGATTCAGATTTTATTCCCAATGACATAGCAGGTACAATATAAAATCAATACCTGAAATGCGTCATTGCTTACAAAGCCGCCTTTAAAAAACAGGAATAAAATTCATGATACATGATAAAATAGAATTCTAAAAATCACAGTAGGTAAGAGTTGGTAATATCAAACACTATTTACAAAATGTTTCTGGTGTGAGCAGCAGACACGTACATATATCAGCGTGTGTTACAGGTCAGCTCAAACAAACCTATCTCAGTGCTAGCATTACAAGTAAATTAAGGAGAAGTTTTAGCAATGTGATCCACACACTATGTAACCAATGAAATTTCTAGAAACGTATTCTCAAAATAACTACGTTCTGATTCATCAAACGTGTATTTTTTGGTTTTTATTTGTAGCCCCCTTCCCCTTTCCAACCGACTTAGTAGAGAAAGGACGTTGTAGTCTACTAATACTCTCCAAGCAGAGGTTTGGGTTTTGGACTTATTTTTGGCGTGTTTTTAGGCTTTTTTTATCGGGCTTTCTTTTTTCACTGAAATTTCTTTTTATCCAAACCCAACAGTGAAAAAAGAAAGCCCGATAAAAAAGCCTAACAACACGCCAAAATAAGCCCCAAACCCAAACCTCTGCTTGGAGAGTAGTCTACTAATTCTTGCAGGCCTGCATTTTTGCTTGCTATCCGGTGGTGTCTAGTATCCAGTGAAACATGCCTTGAAATAAATATGTCACATTTAAAGGCACCCAATGCAACTTCAGGGCGGCAAAACTCAGAAAATTCTGGATGAGGAAATCTGTCTGATATTGACATTTACTGCCATTTCTTAGCACATTTACGCATCATTTAATACTTGAAGCGTTTGAAATAGCCCCAAAACAAGCTAAGCAGGAGTCCCTTTATTTATGTACCACTGATAAATAGTTAGAACCAGCCTACGGTACGAAACAAGCAACCGTTTTCCGTCAGCGACATCGCATTTGTACCTCACTAATATCAGATGCAGAATGCTATGGAACTAAGGGTTGATTCAACTTACTACATTAATTTAAAACTACGAATTAGCTCACACAAACTTCACATTGAAAAAGGCAGACATAACCACATTCCTCTGCAGCTAAAAAATTGTCAACATTGTAATTTAGATAACATTGAAGACGAGTTTCATTTTGTTGTTGAATGTGCATTTTATAGAGAAGAGAGAGATATCCTTTATACTTGTATGGAAGACAAGTTCCCTAGCTTCGGACGTTTAGATAGAACAGAAAAATTCAGATTCCTTATGAAACTAGACAAACCATGTATCATTAGCTCTATATGTTCATATACGTGTATCTACAACTGTTTTAAGAAGCGAGAAGAAGTTGAACCTGTACATAGTAGCTAACATTAGTACGTATAGTTTTGGTAAGATACTGCTTTAAGTTTTACTTCTGCTTTATTCATGACCTGTACTTAGATCGTAAGAGCATAAACGTGCAATAGAGGTCTTTCATTCATTTAAAAATGACCAGAAAATCGAACATCACCGTGGGAGAGAAGAATGTATGAGTTTGGGAGTCGGCATTCTATCGGACGTGGGCGAACGGAAAATACCTGACTGGATTTAGCAGTCCCGGCTGTCCATGGCAGGGACAAGTTGACAGCTAGGGCCAAGCAAAATCATTCTTTTGTTTCTCGCTACGTTCTCTAGAAATAGGGTGTGTTGGAAGGGATTATCTTCCTTCTTCATATATTTCTGGAGTAGGTTTTCTTAGCCTTTCTTTTCTTCTTCATTGGTGTGATACATTAAATCCATGGCAGGGACAAGTTGACAGGGCCAAGCAAAATCATTCTTTTGTTTCTCGTTACCGTCTCTAGAAATAGGGTGGGTAGGAAGGGATTATCTTCCTTCTTCATACATTTCTGGAGTAGGTTTTCTTAGCCTTTCTTGTCTTCTTCATTGGTGTGATACATTAAAATTTTCTGATCGCAGCTCATGCAGAATTGAAACGGGTACAAATGTATAAACAAAACAAAACAAAACAAAACACAACATTTTTTTATTTGGCACAACACAGCTTCTCGGCAGAACACGTCGTCAGAACGTACTGCACCTGCGCGAAACCCGTAATGTATTGTGCATAGTACTTCGGCAGAACGTCTAGATCTCATATAAGGTTGTATTAGAGCATATAAGGTTGACAGCCTGTCTGTAGTTTTCAGATGTTGTATAGGAAAAGATATCGTCTGCAACAGGCAAAATTTTGATGCAACGTTGACCAAACATCCAACGAAAAACGTGAAAAATCAGGGTTTTGCGTAGGCGCAGTACGTTCTGCCGACGTGCATACACAAAGCGTATGATTTAGAAACTTTCTAGGTTAAAGTCTTTTCGAATTCATTTCTGTAGTACTTCGCCTACAACATAAATGTCTTCTGGTATGTCTGTGTGTTTTTCTTGTCATATCGTGTGTGATGAATGTAAACACAAGCGGCGATCTGGCGTGCGCTACTCTGGGAACGTGACGTATTTGGTCCGTATGACGGGAGGTCAGGCGGCGGGTACATCACACTCAGGACCCCGCCATACCGCCACCGCCATTCCGAACATCGTACTCAATTATAGCCCGTAAAAATAGCCGTGGTTCGCCTGGTCACCATTCTCTAATCTCCAAGCAGATCTTGGGGTTGGGTAGCAAAAGAAAATAGGCAAAAATACAGTATCAAATTGGCCAAGCTGTAACCATTAGCCAGACAGTATCCATTTCCGAACCCAAGGTTACAGCTTGGCCAATTTGATACTGTATTTTTACCTATTTTCTTTTGCTACCGTACCCAACCGCAAGGTCGACTTTGAAGTGTTTCGGTCCCAGTTTTTTTGGCACTCGATCTTTTCAGCCGGCCTTTCTGATGACTGCCGTCCCGTACAATCCCTAGCGTGCGCTGAGCAGGAGGCTTGGCGGGCGGGCACACTATTTTAGTATTAGCCCCGTGGAAATCGAGGAGCCAAGACGGTCTGTTTCACCAGGCTTGGTTCTCATGCTAGATTGAATCTATTTATTTATTTATTAAAAATTGCATACAACGCAATACCGTGGATACCCTGGCAGCTATATAGCTGATATCGGGTTCCACAACAATTATACATGTACACAACAGGTAATAACAATAATGATAAAGATACTAATTATAGCTAATACATTAATATTTAACTAACATAGCTGGGAGGCCGGAGGTCAACTTAATATAGTAATAATTTTATAGTTACATTACATGCAGGAATAGGTGGGAGGACTTTGGAATTAGAAGCGGTTTGTTGATGAAATGTAGGTGTGCAAAGCAGCCGAAAGGTTTTGATCTGTACTAAAAGGGTCGAAGGGTCGTGACCTGAACACCCATTGAGGAGAATGTTGGTGGAGAGAGGTCGATCCGTCAAACGACGTACAACAGTGGCAAGATTGAATCTAGAACATAAAATCACTTCCCTTTCGCTATAGGGTACAGTATTCAGTCCAACCACAAAGCTAGTCCGTGTTTTGAAGTTTTGAATCCGAGCGGAACTAAGGCTTTATTAAAACTACCTGTATGCGAAAAAATATGTAAACACTAAATACAAAAGCTGTGGAAGACGAAATTCACATCTCAAACTGTCCATTCCACGAATATGCATAAATGAGTTATCTATTCCAACCTCTAAAATACATCCCAACTTTCCTATTAAAGCTTACAGAAAACAACTACTTTCCTTTTAACTACCCAAAACTCACATATCATGGAAAAGGTAGGACATTGTGTCTTCCACAGAAGAAGTCAAACCCCGCAGACATAGTTTTAGACAATTCTAGACAGTTCTAGACTGTATATTAACCGCTTTTATAATTCTAGACAGTTCTAGAGTGTATATTAACCGCTTTTATAATTCTTTTGTATGTTGTTTCCTTGTTCCCATATATCTTTGTTACCTGTACCACTAAGTTAACCCTAGGGCATGAACTTGTAACTAAACGGTACATTCTGCTTCTTCTGTCTACGGCAGGTTCTGGGATATGGCAATATTCTGTGGTAGTGTAGATGAGTTTACGTCAGTCCATGTAGCGGCCTATTGTATGGCTTGTATGGGCCGCAATCAATCAAGTTTATAATACGGGTACGTAGAGTAGTGGCTACTGTAGATGCTGTCTTTCGCTAGTCGGGCATCTTATGACAGTCCTAAATTGCCAACAAACAAAGATTTAGGGGAAGAAAAACTCATACAGCAGCAAGTTATAGACGATCAGGAACGCTGAACTTCAGGAAAGGTTAAGTGAGTTGGGTTACGTAATCCCAGCGCCAAGGTTGTTCTGCCATACTTCCTGACGATGTGTGTAGAGCCGTCCCGACAATATGCCGTCCCGACAGCGGCAGATATGGGCAACGTCGGGAAAACCTGTGTATAAATTGGGCCTAAACCTGTTATCGAATAGCCTGATTACCATCCTGGTTAGTTTACGTCCGCTCCCACAGTCGCTATCGACGATAGAGACTGTGGGAGCGGACGTAAACTAACCAGGATGGTACCCAGGCTGGTACCCAGGCTAGTTATCCATTGAAGGCAATGTAGTCAGACATCTACTGCAGTCCTGTATCTACCCCGCCCGTTTGTTGACATTGTCCAGTACTAGTGCATGAAGCGAGTCCCCTGGTTACACAAAGTAGTATACACATGTACATGTATAGACGAGAATGTAATAACAAGATCATTCTTTCCTGGCTGCATTCCTCCATTCATGTAAGACTTTCCTCAAGTTTCTACATCCTAGAACACCTGCACATTTTGACAACAATGTCATGACTAAATTGTCTGATTGATCACAGTCAGGAATTTTTGTAAAGGTTTCATCTGTTGTTGTGTAAAGTACGAAGGACCATAGGTACATGCAATGCGACAAGCCTTCACCAGGCCATTTCTCTTCGTTCCACACCCATTTCTCACCGTTCCACACTCATTTCTCTTCGTTCCATACCCATTTCTCTTCATTCCATACCTATTTCTCTTCGTTCTCACCCATTTCTCACCGTTCCACACTCATTTCTCTTCGTTCCACAGCCATTTCTCTTCGTTCCACAGCCATTTCTCTTCGTTCCACACCCATTTCTCTTCGTTCCATACCTATTTCTCTTCGTTCTCACCCATTTCTCACCGTTCCACACTCATGATCATTTCTCTTCGTTCCACAGCCATTTCTCTTCGTTCCATACCCATTTCTCTTCGTTCCACACCCATTTCTCACCGTTCCACACTCATTTCTCTTCGTTCCACACCCATTTCTCACCGTTCCACACTCATTTCTCTTCGTTCCACACCCATTTCTCACCGTTCCACACTCATTTCTCTTCGTTCCATACCCAATCAAAGAAATCCGTCGAACCCACCGTGAGTTATAGCTGCAAACACACAAACACGACCGAAAACAGTACCTTTCCGCGGAAGGATATCTCCTTCCCCAGAGGTAATGATGTTTGATGTGTATTAGATATCCATTAGATTAGAATACATCTTATCTACTGTTCCTGTATTCCATCCATAAAAACCCATCATGTACATACACACATAACAGGACGTACAACTACAGGACAGCATACTGATTCATCATCATCATCATCATCATCATCATCATACATCCTCCGAAGAGGTGGAGCATACAAAGTTTGATCTCCAGAACTGCCTGTCGTTCATTGCTGAAATAAGTTCCAGGCCCTCCAAGCCTGTTTCAGTTTCTATAAGTTTCTTAAGTATATGTTTGGACGTCCAACCCTTCTTTTCGTGTCAGGGTTCCAAAATAGTAGCCTACTGGCTGGTTCTTTGCTATGTACAACATGACCAGCCAAACTTAGTCGTCGACATTAAACTACTGTAGTAACATTTGGTAACGATCCATATAACTGTTCATTAATGAATGAATGAATGAAGACCTTTATTGTACATTTTTGCCCCACTGGGCTAAATACATAGTATGTTTCCACCATGGTGTATTGAGAACTACTCGCAGCATCTTAGTGTAGATTCCGTTTAGTTTTCTAGAGCGTGACTTATTCATAACCCATGATTCTGACCCATACAACATACTGATTACAACTCCAAAAGTGCATATCAAGGTCATTCGAAGGTCAGAGTTCAGTGTTTATCAGCAAAGTCTACTTGTTGTGTCATCCACCGGTGCTGTTAAGGTTTTTTCGTATCCATCAAACCATTTTCTTTCAATGAATGAACAAGTTTCATTTTCTTGCAATGGTGCGAAAGTATTCCTATGAACATATTTGCAAATGATCATGATGTTTTATTAACAGAAGTTTATTGCCAACACATGCCCGGGGGCTATTTGCAAGTACAAAGAAGTAACAACAAACAACATGAAAAAGAAGATACAATGGTATGATAGACTACGTGATACTACATTCTATAACATACGTGGTACTAATTTGGTTGGGTTTGACTTCTTCTTTTCAGGCAGTGGGAGACGAATTTACCCACTTCGTCTATAATATGTGGGTCCTTTGATTTTAGTAGGAAAATTGTTTTCTTTTGTTGAGGAATAGTGGGAAAGTTTAAGGGTGCATTTTGGACACGATGGTAAATTATTGGTTTCTGATATCATTATAAAATGAACAATTAGACATGAAATGATATTCGTCTTCCACTGCGTTTGAGGAACAATATTTACAGATCCTCTCCAACACGGGTAGTTTCATATATCGCCCTTTTTCGATTTCCAAGGGGTGGACACTGATTCTAATCTTACTTTATTATTCGTTTGTCTTCAGGCCCAACTGCGGCGGTCCGGGGACTCCCTGTCGGACCAGATGCAGAGCATGTTCCGAACCATTCAGGACCTGCGCTGTGCCTCCGAAGAAGCCTCGTACAGGGCCTCTCAGCAAGACCTGACCTTCCTGGCCGAGGAGAACCTGGACTTACTGACGGAGTGTAGAACGAGGAAACCGATCGCCATTCCCGAGGAGTTGGACGGTTTGCGTGAGCCTGACGACATGTTGTCCCCCGTGTCTCCCTCTGTGCAGGGACCCAGGACTTTCTCTAACCACTCCGAGCTTGATTCATGTCAACCCGCCTCAGACACTGTACATAACAGGTCGGTTTCGGACTGTTCAATGGACTCCGCGTTTTCCGACATGAGTTCACAAGGACTGTTACTCTCCCCCACGTCTCCTCCGCCCCTCCCCCCACGGACACCCCCTCCCCCTGTCCCCCCGCGCAGAGCGTACTCGGTACCCGCCATGAGCGCTGAGAGTTCGAAGGTGATGTACAGAAACAGTCAACCAATCAGAGAGCGACAAACAAAGGTGAAGCGCAGGAGCAAGTGTGAGTGGATGTTAGAACTGGATGTGCAGACGGCGACTTTGGTTTGATTATTCCCATCTTCGGAGGGAAAAGGTGGACATATATTAAATTGCTTTTCTTTCATTCATTTGTCTTGTCAGCTGGGCCATGTTTCTCTCATGTAAATTTCTTACTTTTGTTTTGGAAGTTGTGCAAATAAATAAACAAACAAACAAACAAAATGTTTAAAACATTCGAGTGTGGGGCGGGAGTTTCAGCCATAGTTGGCTGCATGGTGTTTGGGAGTAGGTCAGCAGTGGTCAGGTCGTGGTTGGCAGTCTAATTTGACTCAAATTTAACTCAAATATGATTCGATTCGTATGGCGTGGCCCAAAATCTCGTGAGACTGCTGCCGAACTACGTACATACGTTGACTGGTGTTCGGGGGAAGGTTCTGAATGTGTGACAGGAGGTGTATGTTATTGTCAACCCTGTAACACTTGAAACATGCTGTATCTTTAAAAGTGTGATTTAGAAATGAAACAATCACTGTCACCCGATAGCACTCTCTTGGGACCTCCCAACTCGTGCTAGGGCTAATGCTAGGCCGACAGTAGAAAGACTTGCCCTAAGAAATAGCATCGATAGATGCACTTGAAGGTTGTGTTCTTGATCTACTTCTTTTTATAAAATAGTTCATGTCACATTCTATAATCAAGACACTGTTGACCAGAGTCAGTAGGTATATTTTGATATGTTCTTGACACGACAAAAGCACGGTGACTTTCGTAAGGTCTTCTGCAACTCAAGATTTGACCATTACCATGTAATGTTCAGAATGTGCCGCCATGGCGGTTACTAATTGATATCATTTATCTAGTATATTTTTGAAGGATTTTGTACTATTGTGTGTTTAAGATACTAGGTGCCTCTTTTGAGTATTTCTCTTCTCATTCAATGATGTATGCTAGTAAGACTCTCAAGAATAAACGTCGTGTTCATTATAACGACAAATCTGTGAACATGCCTGTTTTGTTTTCCTATCAACATTTGGATTGATAGCCATATAGATTTGTATGAAGACCGTGTCCGGGAAGAGCGTTCCCACAAAGTTGGCAAGGTGGTCTTGTGGTTAGGGTTGTTGACTCAGAATCTGAAGGTTCTAGGTTCGAATCCCTGGCAGACCCCATTGTTGTGCCCTTGGGAAAGGCACTTATTGCCTCACTTGACTCAGGTGTAAATGAGTACCTAACTTCGGTTAGGGACGTCCTCTCGGATGGGACGTAAAGCCGGAGGTCCCGTGTTAAAGGAGAGTCACACCTTGAGCACGTTAAAGATCCCACCGCACTTATCGAAAAGAGCTGGAGTCCTTCCCGGTGTGAGTGGTTCAAACCTTACAGTCTGGTTTCAGGTTTGACATCTTTGAAGAGGTGATAGTCACCTGTTATGTCAATCCTTCCACAAAAGTGGTAAATCTTCATAAATAAATATAATAAATAAATAAACAAAGTTCCAGTCTGGGGATCACTACATGTACCGCCGGGTACGGAGTATAGTTACGTTTTTGGTAGCGTCTGTGTGTATGTGGTTTGGCACGATAACTCAATAAGATATGGATGGATTGTCATGAAACTTGGTAGGTAGGTAGGTCTTGATGAGATCTCGAAATGATTAGATTTTGGACCCCCTAGCAGCTTGTTATCCTGATTCCTCTTATACACTCATTGTATATATCTAGATATCTTCTTGATTCAAATATCCTCTTATCGTAACTGACATGAGCACGTCAGCAGAACGTACTGCGCCTGCGCAAAACCGGGATTTTTGGTCAACGCTGCATCAGAATTTTGCCTGTTGCAGACCATATCTTTTTCTACACAACATCTGAAAACTACAGACAGGCTGCCAACCTTATATGCTCTAATACAACCTCATATGAGACGTTCTGCCGACGTGCTACTGACATGTATGTTTAGATACATGTACTGTACTTCATACCAAATGTACACACATATACTGTGCTTCATACCATATGACACATTGACAGTGTGACCTGTAAACAAAAACAGAAAACACGTCTCAATTGTGCAAACTTTTAATAATCCAGGAATCAGAAGTTTTCAGTTTCTATCAGAAGTGAGAACAGTTTCTGTCGTGTCAAACTACGGGTCTTTCTTCTTTGGATGAATGGTGCAAAGTGATGTATTGGGGAAGTTACATGTGCAATAAACTGTTATAAAGACATCCTTGTTCGAAATCCTCCCTTACCCTTGTGGCTCCTGAATACCTCTCTCTCCATATTCATAAATGACTGACAGAAAGTTGTTTCAAGAAAAGCTTTTCAAGCTAAGTCTGGACACCAAAAAGAAGTGTTGAATCAAGCTGGACAGCATGTACAATCAGGAATGGTGATTACTTCATTGCACCAAAATATCATTCTGCATACAATACAGTGCGACTTGTCAACTCACATGACACAACAAAATAGTGGCTGACGACTACAACTTTTGTTCTCCACGGGAGAGTTGCTGGCAAAAGACAAAACATTTCTTGGTATCTGTTACATATTGTTTAAGAAAGATTCCTGAAATCCATTTAGACTCGCATATAACAATAAAGGTGCATATAACTTGTTTCTTTCTGTTTCTCCACACAGAAGTATATAATAATTCTAGTATCAGCAGTTACCACACGTCATTTTTTCAACAGTACAACTTACAGGCAGCAGATACTACAGTATATCATTAAGATCAGCCTGGTGTTTCTGCTGTTATTTTACATTCATACTTTTGGGAGATAATAAGGCCTAGGAAAAAAAATGTTGTGTTTCCTGTTTCAGTCCTGAAAAAATTAGGGCCAGTAGCTAGGTAGGGATTATCTTTTTTTCTTTTTTAGACTTTGGTGATCTCCAGTGATGCAACTTATACAATTCAGTATTTTAGCAAAGTAAAAATTGCATGAAGACACTTATTTTCTATGTCAATGTTGGAAAACCGATTGTACAACGTTTCATCACTCAGGTGTCAGATCATGGAGATCGATCAGCTCAAAAAACTTATGTCCCTTGCAGGGGTCCACCCCCAAAAAAAACTAGGGTTGGCAGTTTTTTCTAGGGTCGGTCGGTAAACAGGAAACACAACATTTTTTTTCCTAGGCCTAAGGTTGTTGTGATGGATAAGACAAACTGCGCTTAGGCCACCTCCTCTGGAATACAGCGGCTCAACGCAGGGTGTAGCGGACGTACGGCACCTCCACATCCTCACCCTCCTCATCGTTGCAGCAGATTTCCAGCACTAAGGCCTTGACGTGGGACTTGATCTTTTTCTTGGACACCTTCACCACCGCTTCAGACATTCTGTGTAGAGTGGAAACCTGGTGTCAGTGTAATCTTTATACCAGTCAGAGAAGTACTCTGTTATCATCTCTTTCCAATATAGTAGAGCTACAGCATCTCAATGACAGTACCATATATTCTTTACTGCTACGAGGGTCCACGTCACTCTCACATTCACAAAACTGTAATATCTTCGACATTGTTCAAACCTTTATTTACTGTACAGGTAGATTCTCGTAATTGATAGATCACCAACTTGTCTTGTTTGTACTCATTCTATTTTACCCGTTTTGTAATTATGTATGTATGTATTTTGTCATTATGTTTTACTCTTGTTTTTGTATTTGTGTTTTTGAGTAGAAGGCGTCATATAAGCAAAAGTGCTTCCTGCCCAATACTCATTAAATATATGTGAAAAAAAAAACAAAAAAAAAACAGGTGTCAGTAACCAAGTCTTGAACCAACATAGCTTGTGGCCATACACCAAACTCAATAGAACCATTCCCAATTCTAGAACTACATGTATCAATAGGAGCTCGCAGCATGTTGACAAAATGTATTGCGCCTGCACGGAACCCTGATTTTTCACGTTTTTCGTTGGACGTTTGGTCAACGTTGCATCAAAATTTTGCCTGTTGCAGACGATATATTTTCCTACACAACATCTGAAAACTACAGACAGGCTGTCAACCTTATATGCTCTAATACAACCTTATATGAGACGTTCTGCCAAAGTGCTATGCACAATACATTACGGGTTTCGCGCAGGTGCAGTACGTTCTGCCGACGTGCTGACATGGGTTCACTTACTTCATACTGAGTCTCTCGTCCAGTTTGGACTTGGGCATGAAGAAGGAGTAGATCATGGAGACGCCCTGGGACAGCATGGTTATCTCCAGCTTGTGCTCATTCTAAATAAACAAACAAACAAATGTATACCAATGAAAGAAAGAAATATCAGGTTTTTTATACATCTAGATCTGTAGAAGAATGGCTAAGTTGCAGAAGTCAGGAGTAGCTGTCATTCACTGTATACCTCAAGGATTCGTGTACTGTATGTGTGTTTGTTAGCCTGGGTACCATCCTGGTTAGTTTACGTCCGCTCCCACAGTCGCTATCGACTATGGTTGGTCGATAGCGACTGTGGGAGCGGACGTAAACTAACCAGGATGGTACCCAGGCTATGTGTTTGTATGAGGGTGTGCGTATGTTTGTTCTTTGACCTTGACCTTCGTCTTCCCGAGATCTACCCACATACCAAATGTCATGACAATCCATCCAGGCCATATGACGACGACAAATATGCAGAAACGTATACACAGACAGACCAAAAACAATACCTCCCATTTTCATGGACGTAACAATGACTGTTGAACTTATGTCTCTCATCATGAAGGGTTTAAAAGCATTTTAGTTGCATGCACAACTGTGACAGAAAAACTGCAATGACAAAGTGGAAACCTAAAATCAGTAAGACTAGGAAGAAATGTAGTTTCAGTGTACAAAATACTTTTTTGACCCAGGTTGCCCAGTAGCAACTTCGGATGAAAGCTAGGTTGCCCATCAATAGTCCAGGTTGCCCCAAATTTCAACTCTTCTACATTATGATTAACTTTGTTAGAATGCAATGTGCATTCATACATTTCTGACACAGAGTTGTTTCTCCTTACCTGAAGTGATGAGCTTTTCCATGGGAACTTCTCAATAAACAGTTCCCAATGGAAGAAAGGGGCATCCTTACCACAAAATTTAGGTAGTGCACTGGGCTACCTGGGTGTAGACATAGGTTGCACCAAGCAAAATATGGTTGCACATCGCAACTGTGCAACCTAGTATTTCGCACGCTGTGTTTCCGGTTTCCCCACCGACCCTGGCAAAAACACGCCTTTTTTGTGTCGATCAACCACTGGCAGCCATAAGATTTTCAATCTGAAATCTGAATTTTAAACCCTCTGAAATGTTATGTCACACATTTTCAGAAGTAAATTTTTATTGAGCATAAAATCGGGAGAAATATCTGTCCCTTCCCCACAAGCAAACGGAGGGACGGGTCCTGGAGACAGCCCTGGTCCTGATGCATTTCAGCTTTAAATTCTTAAACTGTATATTTTGTTGGATCACTTCAGCCGAAATCTTACCCCCCCCCCCCCAAAAAAAATGACAACCCCTACCTATCGACCCTATTTTTTTCCGGAAATACAACATTTTCTCCATAGACTACAGGGGTTTTTCTAGAAAAAAATTGCACGAGGGAGCAGATCACTAGCATGGCGAGGGAGCGATGCAAATTTTTACAAGAGTAACACAGTTTGTAATGCTAGAATGCATTGTTATGATGTTTTGTTTTTATATTTTCACTGGAAAAAGATCATTTTGAGAAAGACTTAATGTTGTGTACTAGTATGTAGCCACCTAGGGTTCAATCTGAAAATTGACATGAGGGAGCTGGCTGGTTACATGAGGGAGCAGCGCCCTTATTCCCTGGTTTAGAAAAACCCCTGGACTATAAGCATCTCTTTCACTCGGTTCTCAAACGATATTCAAATTCCTTTTGGAGCAAGTCCTGAAACGAAGCATTTAGACCTACCTGGAAGTAGTCAATGAACTCCTTGAGAGTCATCTCATTGCCATTCTGGACTCCCTGAACCTCGAACCGGTCCCACAGGGTAAATTCCTTATCATAGTACTGAAAGGAAAACATGTCAATCACATGTACGCATGGCTTCAGTAGCTTACCATACACACAAGGATAGTGCTGTGTACCTAAACCCACATTTAGGTTCAGGTCCGGATTCAAGTCCAGAGGTTTAGGTTCAGTTCCGGAGTTGTACATGTAAGTCCGGACCTAAACCCACGGTATATACAAAATTGCATGTTGTCAACCTTGCAATGTTGTCTGGGCGAAACTGTGGTCACATAACATGGAGGCCGACACTTGACAATGCCCAATGGCAATGTTTCTTCATTTTGCAGTACAGATTTTGCGATCTATGGAAGGTTTTATGTGGTTTGGAACGAAAAGGGGTATGTGACATGTGTTTTTTTCCAACCAAGTCCGGAACTGGTTCCCGCAATTCAGGCTTTTTTTTTTACTTGAACCTAAACGTTTTTACAAGTCCGGAACTGAGTCCAGCGAACCGGTACACAGCACTACACAAGGACAAACTTTTGTATATATAGAATACAACACGATGTATTCTGTATCGCCCGAGGTATTGGCCCGACTCGCAGGAGGGCCGCGACCGAGGGATACACCGTGTTGCACATGTATTCTATTTATATCATACACACCCAAAAAAACGCGCCTTTCAATGCTAAATGAGCGAAAATTTGGTGTCCCTAAACCAAAAAAAATGCAACATCAATTCCAAAGCCCGAATCCTGAATTCGAATTTTCGAAAGTGGCGCACGCGGTTAGGGCGTAACGCGTTCGAATCCTTCTATGGAAGCCCGGTCGTACCGCAAAGTACCGACCAGTCGGGAACACCGTATTGAAGGTTATCGCCGCCCGGGTATGATATAAATTGAGTTATCCAGCTATAAGTTATAACAAAATCAATTCTCTAGGGCATGCACTTGTGCAATTCTTAAAATATCTTCAGAGCAATCGTAACTCTGGCCTTAAGGCATCGCCAAAAACTGTGGAAAGTTGTTGTATACCTTCAGGGTTGGACAATTGCAAGTTTTCAAAAATCCACTTGCCCATGTACATGATCATTTATTTCCACTTGCCCGAACCAACTTTTCACTTGGCCAAAATATGACATATTTCTATGCATTTTTACTTGCACTAGTTGCAGCAAGAAAATTATACTTAGTTTTCAGTGAGTAAAAAAGCATTTTAAAGTTTATAATGTTACATGCTTTGTTTACTAAAATAAGGCTACTTAGAGACTTGCAAACTTTTTTTGCAATGGATTTTCAAACAAATGGCTATACTTTTGACTGGCATCAATATGATGTATCTTTATTGGAAAATGATGAGTTATTTTGTTCCAAACACTGCATCCAAAAAATTTACTTGTCCAATCGGGCAAGTAAAAGGGTATATGCACTTGCCCGAACAGTGCCTTTTACTTGCCCTGGGCAAGTGGACTTGTCCAACCCTGACCTTACATGTATACATGTATGTAGCAGTCTTACCTTGTTTGAAGGAGCAGCTATTGGTTCTGAGAAGCCAAAGAAGGGCAATGCCAAGTTGACAAAGCCATTCTTGTAAGTCTCCAACTTCTTTGATCCATTAACAACCTATGCAAGAGTGAAAAGAGCAGGTTTAAACATACTGAACTTGTTTCTAGATCCTTAGTGTTTGGTAAAAAAAAAGAAGAAAAAAAAGCATGCAGTACCTTCAAGTGTGTAAATGAAAAATATTCCTTCTGTAAATTGCAAATTTTACAGCAGTGTACGAAATACTTTTTTGAGCCAGGTTGCCCAGTGGCAACCTAGGATGAAAGCTAGGTTGCCCATCAAAATTCCAGGTTGCCAAGATGATGATTAACATTATGATTAACTCTGTTAGAATGCAATGTGCATTTATACATTTCTGACACAGTTGTTTCCCTTTACCTGAAGTGATAAGCTCTTCCATGGGAACTTCAATAAACAGTTCCCAATGGAAGAAAGGGGCAGCCTTACCACAAAATCTAGGTAGTGCACTGGGCTACCTGGGTGTAGAAATAGGTTGCATCAAGCAAAATATGGTTGCACGCTGCAACTGGGCAACCTAGTATTTCGTACGCTGTACAGGTTGAAATAATACATTACACCCCAAGGTACATAACATTGTTATTATCTTGTTAATATGTAAATATATATATGTCAGGGTAGAGACTCCGATCTGGTAGAATTGGTGATTCTACTGGCGTAGATCCCGATGGGATGTCAACAGAAACTCTGATCAGGATCTCCCAGTAGAATCACCAATTCTACCGGCAGACAGGATGAGATCTATTGCTATAACTTAACATTGCCCAACATATCCTAAAGTTAAACATTCAGTCAAATATGTTGAAAAGTGGAAGTATCACATGAAGATTTTTCTCAAGTAAAATATTTCAATTTTTGGTGCAAAAATATGATATAATGCCCCTTTAAACTTATGCTGTTTTAAACAGCATGTCAGCAGAACGTACTGCGCCTGCGCAAAACCCAGACTTTTCACATTTTTCATTGGATGTTTGGTCAACGTTGCATCAAAATTTTGCCTATTGCAGACGATATCTTTTCCTATACAACATCTGAAAACTACATTTTGTACAGACAGGCTGTCAACCTTATATGCTCTAATACAACCTTATATGAGACGTTCTGCCAAAGTGCTATGCACAATAGTCAATACATTACGGGTTTAGCACAGGTGCAGTATGTTCTGCAGACGTGCTCATGATGCACCTTTAAAGGGGGGCAAAACTAAATTTTTTTTAGTCCACTGCAGTATAATAAATATACCACAAAGTACAATTCTTATTTGTTTTACATTAGTCCATGACAGATTAGCGTTGTTACACCATTTCAAACTCGCACCTTTAATCTAATTTAATCGGTGAGGTCTCACGTCCTTTGACCCTTGTGACGTCAGGCCGCAGCCACCACGCATCTCACAGCACTAAGTATCCTGCACACTGACGTCACAAGGGTCAAAGGACGTGAGACCTCACCGATTAAATTAGATTAAAGGTGCGAGTTTGAAATGGTGTAACAACGCTAATCTGTCATGGACTAATGTAAAACAAGTAAGAATTGTACTTTGTGGTATATTTATTATACTGCAGTGGACTAAAAAAAATTTAGTTTTGCCCCCCTTTAAACTAATGTTTTAAACTAACCTTGTACAGTTCCAAACAGACGAGTCCCGTGATGAGTGAAGTTGTGGTAGCGATGGCGGGGATGATCTTCCCGGCGATGAGCTTGCTCTTGTGCCTGTCGGCCGGGGCGATGTCGTAGTTCTCTGCGCGGAGGTTGGAGGCGGCCACGATGAAGTCCATGTGGAAATTGGTGTCGTCATCCTGAATATGGCAGTGAATATGTACTTAACACAAGGTTGTGGTTTACATTCAATACAAGTCAAGTCACAATTCAGTGTACGAAATACTTTTTTTAACCAGGTTGCCCAGTGGCAACCTAGGATGAAAGCTAGGTTGCCCATCAAAATTCCAGGTTGCCCCGAATTTAAACTCTTCTACGTTATGATTAACTTTGTTAGAATGCAATGTGAATTTATACATTTCTGACACAGAGTTGTTTCACCTTACCTGAAGTGATGAGCTCTTCCATGGGAACTTCTCAATAAACAGTTCCCAATGGAAGAAAGGGGCATCTTTACCACAAAATTTAGGTAGTGCACTGGGCTACCTGGGTGTAGAAATAGGTTGCACCAAGCAAAATATGGTTGCACAGCGCACCTGGGCAACCTAGTATTTCGTACGCTGAAGACAGAGCGTTCTATAAGACACTGACTAGTTACATAAATCTAGACTAAATACAATGTACACAAGAATACAGAGCTATACAATATTGATAGAAGATGCAATGAGGAGCTGTATTTCTACTATACAGCTATATATGTTGATACACCTAAGTCGTTATTTTACTCAGTCTGTTTTACAGGTCCAGCACCGTAAAAAAAATTGTTATGCTATTATAGAGGTTGGGAACTTATGCCGGGCTGTCAATAAAAGAACCGCGGTACAAAAAGAAGTGACATGCCAGAAAGAAAAAAAGTGCAGCCATAGAGGCTATTCCATTAAAGCATGATATGAATGAATGAATGAATGAATTATTATTGTTGTAAAAAGAAACAAGAAGTATTTCATAGCCTCCCAACTGAATTACATACTTCTTAAGTTCTTTACAGGTTGTTTAAAAACACAATTCTTATGATGGAGGCTATGAGATGAATTCTGCTGAAAATAGAGAGAGAAAGATCATGTCCATGTCTGTTGAGGGCCAGAACCCACGTGGCCGCCCAAAGAAGAGATGGGTGGACACCGTTAAGGAAGACATCTGCAAACTGAATCTTCAAAAGGCCGACCCACAGGACAGAATCAGCTGGAGAGCAGCAATCAGGCCAGGGCGACATTCCACGTCCAACCCTCGAGCGACGAGGAACACAAGACGTTAAACGGATAGTGAGTGAGTGAGTGAGAAAGAGCACCACTTGATGTTAGAGGCATCAGACTTTCAAATGAACTCACTTTCTCAAATTCCAAGGGAGACATCTGGAAGCCCTTGTAGCTCTCAGGAGTGGGCAGGGAATTCCTGACAGTGTCCAGCTGGTCGTCATCACATGAGCTGGCCGAGGCCTGGGCTTCCGCGTCCGTCACGTCGATCTTGACTCCCGACCTGGGCTTGAACTCCGGGACGGTCAGCTTGTTGAGCAGGTCTGTGACGTACTTCCTGTCCACGTTTCCCTTCAGACTGTAGCACTGTGCCAACAGGTTAGCGGCAGACACTACATAGTCCATGTGAGTTTTCTGGGGGGGGGGGGGGGGGGGGGGGAGAATAAGTCATAACATTAAACACATGAAGTCTTACTGTCAGATGTTTCAAGGAGTTGCTTGAGTAACTGTTTTCTTGTGTATTAAGCAAATAGTATGACAGTCTCAAAGAGTCTCGAAGAGTTTTACAATTTACAATTTGTCATTGCGACTTTTTAATGTAAATGTGAAATGACAATGCACAGATTACATGTAACTAATTAATTACAAATTTTACTCTGCTATTGGTTGCTGTTTCGTCAAATAAATTAATGAAAATAAAAATTGGTGGATTGGACGAGCAAAACAAATATCTACATTGAATAGCAACTGGATCAATTCCCGTCCATGGTCAACGTTATAAAAGGAAAAGTGTACCTACGTTGTTAACATCAAAAACCAGTGGATGGGGGCAGCGCTTTGGTCCAGACCAGAAGGGAGCTCCAGAGGTGGTCAACTGTGGGACGAGAAACAAGATCAGACAGAGGATTGGGCTAATTCTCAGAAATTGACATGTGAGTGATGTACAGAACTTTACTTGGACTACTGACACTTGAACTATTCAGTTCAAAAACACCTTCAGGTAGCATGTCGGCAGGACGTACTGCGCCTGCGCACAACCCTGATTTTTCACGTTTTTCGTTGGATGTTTGGTCAACGTTGCATCAAAATTTTGCCTGTTGCAGACGATATCTTTCCCTATACAACATCTGAAAATTACAGACAGGCTGTCAACCTTATATGCTCTAATACAACCTTATATGAGACGTTCTGCCTAAGTGCTATGCACAATACGTTACGGGTTTCGCACAGGTGCAGTGCGTTCTGCCGACGTGCTCCTTCAGGTACATGTACACAGTGGCTACATTGTGTACATATCTCATTGGCAAAGACAGTTATAAAGCTGCATTCTTCCATCAAAAGGTCACCATCATGGGTTACATTATGTAGCAAGTGGCAGGACAGAGTTGGAGGGGCTGGCCACCGTATATATATATATATGAATGTATTAATGAGTAAGAATAAGCAAAGCAGTAGTTTCTTTGGCTAGACCATGTGAAAGTAAACATTATGCATTTGCTTTGCTACATTTTGATAACTTTTCCAAGGGGAATTGGCTTTTGGAAAGGCTGGTTTTCTATCTGCTAACCTGGTCAGCGGGGAAGTTGTAGAGGAGCTGTCTGATCTGGTTGTGGTACTGCTGCTGCCAGTGCAGCCGGGCCCACTTCACACACTCTTCAAACTTGGCTGGCCGGTCGTCAACAAGAGCTCGTTTCACAGCTTCTAAAACTTCCACCTGAAGACACAGAAAAAAAAACTCTTATTCATTTATTCATTTCGGCTGAAGACGCAGCCAAGGCTGCCCAACTAGCACGGGGCTATTATTAAGGGCTGACCTTGAGGCCAGTCACTGTTAAATTTGCACTATCGCACACCGGGCATGCCCCTACTCTTTTTCGAAGGGTGTGGTGGGTTCTTTATCGTGCGTGGGGTATGGCTCTCCCCAAACACGGGACCTCCATTTAACGTCCTATCCGAGGGACGTCCCTAACCGAGGCTAGGTACTCATTTACACCTGAGTGAAGTGAGGAAAGTCGTGTAAAGTGCCTTTCCCAAGGGCAAAAACTCTTACACTTGGTAAACTCTCTTGCACTTTACCATTACAATAGCCAAGAGGGTAGAGCGTTCGCCTTGCATTCGGTAGGTCGTGAGACTTTGAAAATGGTAAATACTGCTTTCTCTGCTTAGCACTCAGCATTTGAGAAATAATATGGGAGTTAAACAGATACCACTACCAGTGGGCTAGCCCCCTGCTGTAGTGATTGCACAAATCAAAAAAATGTGTGGCCTAAGGCAGTGTTCGAAATACCCACTAGCACACTAGCAATTGCTACCTGATTTTCTTGTGCGCTAGTTGCTCTCTGACCCAGGTAGCGCACCACACAACCTGAAAATATGTACCGCTGAACTCAAAGGTGCGCACTGTGCTACCTGGTTCAAAAAAGTATTTCAAACACTGCCTAAGGGCTACAGAAATGGAGATGGGTGCCAATCTATGGCACCAAAGGTCATGCGGGAAGGAACTTCAACTTTAAACTTCTGGAACAGACTTTTCTTAGTAGATCATCTAGGTGGGAATAATTAAGGTACAAATTAGAGTTCTGCATTTGCACTGTAGAATACAGTTGGGTTTGCCCCAAAGTACTGTACATCGTGGAACTTTTGTGGCCGTTTTGTTTTCGGCATTTTCTGCGCCGTGACCTCTCGACGGGGAATTTATGACACTGCAAATATATCTTCCCTGTATGACTACTGTACTACAGAATTGTCTCAACTGAGAATTCAAAACACCATGAAGACCTCCCCTTCCCTCAAAATTTATTTATCTATCTATTTATTTATTCTTTGCTTCAGACCAAAGACCCATATAAAAGAGAGAAACAATAACAGACATACAAATACACATAGGTTTAAAAACAGGGGCCAGTGCCGACTTCGTATCTGCAATAATGTGTCCAAAACTGGCTGGAGGAGAAAGCCTCCGAGCGGAGGAGCAGTTTAACAATTGCGTTCTCGGACGCTATCAAACGAGAGGCAAACGACTATAGCAACTTCCGGCACCTGGCATCAAACGTGTCAACACGCGTCTGCACGAATAGGTCACTGTTACTCGTACTTCTTGGCTGGGATAGTAAGATTTTGAGGCCATGAAAGCTCCCATGTCGACTTACTACTTATTAAATTGCAACATATGGTGAGTAAGTGAGTGAACACTGCACATAGAAATGCATCCTGATTCAGTTTTACTTAACAGCCATTATTCTAAATCACTTGGTTAGAAGATTAGGAAGAAGGAAAGGAACTTCTTGACACAATGAACAGAGAAGTACTTACCGGCTGCACGCCTGGCAATTTGACAGTTCTTTCCATGAACTTGGGATCTCTGGAAATCAGAAAATAAACCTTTGGTTACTTTATAAAGTCCTGACTTTTCCTGATACCAAGAAGGGGCATACATGTATCTGTACATGTCTTGTTTTTATAAGACAGTTTAGAAACTACCAGTAAAGTACAGGTATTTTTCTCCAGACTTAACCTGCACTGGTGCAGATAATATTCAAAGTTACTTGCACCAGACAATTTTACCTGCACTACAGTTTCTTTGCATTTCAGTCCATAAAAAAAATTGAGATGTTTTGAAAAAATTGTTCCTAGTAGCACCATTTTGCTGTCGTCAATGATGCTACATTTTTTACTTTGAAGAATGCATATATATTTAGCAGTTTTTGACCACTACCTAGTGTCTAGGGCTGGTTTTGTTATGGCCCAGTACAGGTTAGGTGAGCACGTCGGCAGAACGTACTGCACCTGCGCGAAACCCGTAATGTATTGTGCATAGCACTTTGGCAGAACCTCTCATATAAGGTTGTATTAGAGCATATAAGGTTGACAGCCTGTCTGTAGTTTTCAGATGTTGTATAGGAAAATATATCGTCTGCAACAGGCAAAATTTTGATGCAACATTGACCAAACATCCAACGAAAAACGTGAAAAATCAGGGTTTTGCGCAGGCGCAGTACGTTCTGCCGACGTGCTTGTTAGGTGCAGGTAGACATCAGAAATACCGGCACAGTTCCAATTTTACCTGCACTACCCTGCATATGCAGGTGGGATTTTGAGCCCTGCATACCTAAGAATATGACTTAAATGCTAGAGTAAGTTGTATAGATATTTCTACTTACGTGATATACAGGTTTGCATTTTCTGCAGGTTGCTTGAACAGACCTTCAAACTCATCTCTGGCCCACTTTTAAAGGGAACAAACAAGTATATTTTAGAAGAGAACAAGACATACAAAATGGTTAAATTTGTTCTTTGTCTAATAAGATTAGGGGTGGGTACCGGTCCAGCTCATTCAGGTCCAGGTCCAGAGGATCAGGTCCAAGTCCGGACCTGTACCTGTACCTGATTCTGTACAGTAGTAAGTTACTAGTAGCATATGATTTACGGTGTAGTATCAGTACAGAATAATTTTGCAAATCTAGTATTTGAATTACTAAGACCACTACAAAGATCTAAACAATTGAGATCTAAACAGAAAATATTTTTATTAAAGAAAATATAACAAAATACATATTTATACTTCTCCTCTAGTCCTAGATCCTATTGCTATTAAAACCTGATATCATTTACAAAGAGAACCGAATAAATTAGGACATTAAAGTTTCCAACCAATCACATCGCAGGATTGCATATCCGCCCTCTAGCGGTTATAGGTTGAATTGCAGCCTCTCGCGAGGTTTCGCGAGGTTCCGCGAGGATCGGCCGAGTTTCTCAAAATGGCGCCTCGATCGTGCCGATCGCTGAAGTTTCTTTGTATTTTCCTTGGTATTTTACGCGATTCAATCGAAGAAAAAAAGTTGACCACAAGTAAACAAGAGTAATACAGCAGTGGGAACCTTACAGTCCATTTTGTTGGGTGCTAATTTCTCATCTCGAGTGGAATTTACGTGCGTCCCAGTGTGGGCATGTGGTGCCGCTCGAGTGAAAATTATTATTTTTCGGTTCAATTTGAACCAATACGCAGCCTGTAAACTTCTCCTTTTTGATTCCTAGACGTCAATCGGTGTAGAAAATATGGAAAAAATATTGTTGCAAAATGAGAGAGGCGGAAACTAAGGTAAATTTCTTTTATTTTAATGCTGGATGTTCATTTTCCTGGCAGGCCTCCTTGTGTGTAGTGATCATCGGTAGTAACAAGTTTGGATTTTTGTTTCGGTCCAAAAAAACGGTCCACCACGTTTCGGTTTTTCCGGACCGGACCGATACTATTTTTCCGGTCCGTACCGGTCCAACTGGACCGGTACCCACCCCTAAATAAGATGAAATTCAATGATAATTAGGGGCTATATGTTATTCATCATGTTGAATGATTTGAAGTATATTTTGACATGCAGTGAGACTTCTAAAAAAATGTGTAGGTTTGAGGTGAAAATATGTGCATCTTTTATTAAAAACCAAGAGATACATTCATTGTTATATTACTGATGTTTAGGCCACACCAGTTTAATTTGTTGGTTTTCAGATTTTTTCTGAAAAAATATGAAGCGACAGGGCAAAAGAAAAAAAGGCCTAGGCATCCTATGATACACATGTAGCTCCAAATGTTAAGATAGAAGCCACAAAGTCAAAGAATGAGTTTCGAACATTCTATCAAACCACTGCTTGATAGATGGAAAAGCTGTAAGGCCTAGGAAAAAAAATGTTGTGTTTCCTGTTTCCCTACCGACCCTAGAAAAACTACCGACCCTAGCCTTTTTTTGGGTGGACCCCTGCAAGGAACATAAATTTTTCGAGCTGACAGACCTTTTCTAGCTCCATGATCTGACACCTGAGTGATGAATGGGTGTACAATCGGTTTTCCAACATTGACATTGAAAATATAAGCGTCCTCATGCAAGTTTTACTTCGTTAACATACTGTATTGTATAAGTTGGATCACTAAAGATCGCCAAAGTCCAAAAAAAAGAAAAAAAAGATAATTCCTACCTACCGACCCTAATTTTTTCAGGACTTAAACAGGAAACACAACATTTTTTTCCCTAGGCCTAACAACTAGGAAGACAAGGACTTTCTTCAACTGTGGGGGTCAAAATTTAAGCATTTTGGAGTTGATTCAGAAGGTGATTTTTTTACATGAGTGCATTTGTGAATCAGAAACAAATGAAGGTGAATCCAAGAACCAATTGATTAAATTTTTTTTTTTTGTTTGTTCAGAAATTGTAACATGACAATACAAAGTGTGCACTAGGCAGCAAATATGCTGGTAGCGTGCACACCTAACACATAATACTCATTTACACCTGAGTCAAGTGAGGAAAGTCGTGTAAAGTGCCTTTCCCAAGGGCACAAGGTCGGTGGCATGTCAGGACTCGAACCCGGGACCTCTTGGTTCCGAGTCGAGTACTCTGTCGTTGCGCCATACGACCCCAAATTGGTGAGGTCTTATGAATACAGAGCAGTGTACGAAATACTTTTTTGAGCCAGGTTGCCCAGTTGCAACCTAGGATGAAAGCTAGGTTGCCCAACAAAATTCCAGGTTGCCCGCTGCTACATTACGATTAACTTAGTTAGAGTGCAATGTGAATTTACACATATCTGACACAGAGTTGTTTCTCCTTACCTGAAGTGATGAGCTCTTCCATGGGAACTTCTCAATAAACAGTTCCCAATGGAAGAAAGGGGCATCCTTACCACAAAATTTAGGTAGTGCACTGGGCTTCCTGGGTGAAGAAATAGGTTGCACCAAGCAAAATATGGTTCTACAATGCAACTGGGCAACCTAGTATTTCGTACGCTACAGAGCCATTTGTGACACGTGGCAAGACAGCTCTTCCCACCCACCTGTAATGTGTGCTCGATGGCATTGGGGAAGTTCTTCAGTGTGCAGATGGGAATGGACTTCTCCGGCGGGTCCTGAGAAGAGCTGTACGACTCCGTCAGGTGCGGAAGCACCACCTGGACGTTCCCCTTGGTACCTAGGGTACCCGACTCCAGCAGGGGCTTCCGGTAGTACACACACCTGCGGTCTTGGTACATTCCTATGGAAAACAGGTGGGCAGAGGGTGGTTACATGCCTGCAGTTCATATCATGCGCAATGGGGACAGTACAAATTAAAGTGAAAGGGATGATATGATTTTAGCTTTACATGATTAGGCCACACCAATTTTATTTGTTGCTTCTCGGATTTTTTCCGAAGCGACAGCGAAAAAAATAAAATAAGTAAAAACAGGGCCGGGCATCCTATTATAGCCCCAAGTGCTAGAATGACTTACTGACTTACACAAAAGTCAACACAAAAGACTGGGTTAAATTTTAAACAATGAATTTTGAACATTTAAATAAACCACTACATTGGTAGATGTAACAACTGTAACAACTAGGAAGAAAAGGACTTTCTTCAACTGTTGGAGGCAAAATATGAGCATTTTTTAGTTGATTCAGAACCAGATTTTTTTTTTTCGCAAATCAAAAAAAAAAATGAAGAGGCGAATCCGAGAAGCAACAAATTAAATTGGTGTGACCTCACAGTGCCTTCAGGGGTCCAAACAACATGTACATGTAATCAAATGACCAATTCAGTTATTTTTTTATGTGTTACAGACATCACCTACAGAGGGCTGTTACAGGTATCCAATGCAATTTCAGGGCGGCAATGCAAAAGATATTCAATCTGGATAAGGAAACCTGTCTGATATTGACATACATGACGTTTCTTCTTGCACATTTTTGTCATTATTTCATACTTGAAGCATTTGAAATAGCCCAAAGCAATCTATGTCAGGAGTCCCTTTATTTTTGGGCACCACCAATAAATAGCTAGAACCAGCCTACGATACGAAACAAGCAACCATTTCCGTCAGCGACATCACATTTTTGCCTCACAGATACAAGTATGCTATGGGATAGACTTAACTTACTATGTAAAAAGTTGACCAGCAAATTGACTTTGAAAATCCAGTTTTACTTGAACACGTAGACCATATACAAATGCATACTCACTGGCATCTACATTATCCAGGGCATTAGCAACTCCGTCCAAGGCCTCGAAGAAGTCATCGTGGTAGATGTTCTCCGTTTCCGGCCCGACCCTATTCTGGTGAGCGGTGATGTTCATGTTCGGATTCATCTTCTTCACAGCCGCGGCAGCCGTGTCGGACTTAAATTTCTGTGAGGTGAATTATATTTTATTTTATCTTTTATTTTATTTTATTCACATAGATTTTTGAGCATTAGATAGCAAGCACATTCGTGCTTATATGATCCTTTGCTCAAGAACATAAGACATACAGAATACAGATTGAAGACAAATACAAAATATCCAACGAACATAAGATGAAAGAGGCTGGCGCACCGATAAACATAAAATGGGTAACGTTAATATGATAGATTAAATCTTCCAGACTGAGAAATGAAATTGAAAACAATATAAAAAAATACGGCAATTGGTAGAGTAAGGGAGGGAATTACATCTAATCCATGTTAGATACTGTCCTCAAGAAAATTCACCATGCTCAGACAACCAAACTTTCCAGACAGTTCAACTTCAAGAAACTCGCTACCTTGCTATCAAATATCTGGATTCATTTTGTCAATAACGATGTGGCAAAGACAAGCACAGCCTAAACAATTTTGACTGGCAAGCACAATAATGGCATCTCTTCAGCTACATGTTGCATATTGAAGCGATTTTTGCAGATCTGAATTCCTTTTAACACATTGAACACATAAAACATTAACCATAAAATATGAATGTAAGTCACATACAATAGCAACAGTAAATTAATAAAACTAAGAAACTATACTTGACACTAGATGTGAGTCTTTCTGTAATTCTTTTAAAACTACAATGTACATGTAATACAAGAATCCAACACGTCGGCAGAATGCACTGCACCTGTGCGAAACCCGGATTTTTCACGGTTTTCGTTGGACGTTTGGTGAACATCAGAATGTTGCTCGTTGCAGACGATATCTTTTCTGACACAACATTTGAAAACTATAGGCGGGATGTCATCCTTAAATATGCGAATACAACAATAAACAAGACGTTCTGCCAAAATGCTATACACAATACAGGTGAAGTATGTTCTGCCGACATGCTCAAGAATCCAAAGTTGTTTCCACCTACCCCCACATCCCAAGTTCTGAAGAGGAATTGCCTATTGAGGTTGGACTTCTCAATGATGTCCATGTCTGTCACTGTCACCATGCCCCCCTCCCCACATGCCAGTCCCATCATGGCAAAGTTCTTCAACAATTCACAACCAATGGCTCCAGCTCCAACCTGCAATCAAGAAATAGTTATGACTTTAGAATCTTTTAAAGCTGCATTATGTAACATTAGGACAATACAAAAAGTAAATTTTCTGGTCATTTCTTTACAGAGTAAGTTGAATCAACCCTACTCCATTGCAAATAAGTGCCATTCAGGAAGTGGAGGAGCCAAAATATGACGCCTTACGAGTGTGTTTAAAAGTTGGAAACACAGCTGTCAGCCATACTTGTTTACATTCTCTTAGTTTGTGGTGGCACCACAAACTGAGTGCGCCTTGTGTGGACTGTTTTAGCACCACCCATAAATGTCAGAAATGTGAAATAATTGCAAAAATATGTTGGAAAGTGGGAGAAAATTACAATCACACAAAATTTTTTCAATTAAAATATTTCATTTTTTGGTGCAAAAATGTTACATAATGCCCCTTTAAATCTTATACATTCATTTACAATGTTCCTTATTGGTTTCAACTGTTGACTTAATCTGTATAATCTTATCATCTAGAAAAAAATCTTTTGTTACAATTGAACCTGAATTTTCTTTTATGTAGGCTGTATAGGGTGGACCAGAAAAACTCGACCCATTTCTTGAAGTTTATCATTACAAACTTTTAAGGAGAAATCAATGTGATTTTCCATAAAGTAGAGCTAATATGCTTTCCATTGATCCTTAATTACATTCTTCCAATCACTCCTTGCAATCTTATCAAGAAATTTAGATTTTCCTGTCTTTCTTTTTCTTTCTTAAATATATATAATAATTTATCTATCACAACCAAGCGTACTTACAAGGAAGTAGTTTTGAGATTCTAGTTTCTTCTGGAAGTCGGCACCAAACACAGCAATCTGGGCATCATATCTGGAGTTTTGCTGCACAACACAGGGAAACATTGACAGGTCATATACAGTTGTACAAGTTTGATGCAATAGCATTTAATTGCAGTATCTATCTACATTCACCCAGTGCTGTGTACCGGTTCGCTGGACTCAGTTCCCGACTTGTAAAAACGTTTAGGTTCAAGTCCGGAACTGAACCTAAACCTCTGGACTTGAATCCGGACCCGAACCTAAACATGGGTTTAGGTACACAGCACTACATTCACCTGCACACCAACAGAATACACTTTAATATAGAATGCGCGAAAGATGGGAGTAAAGTTATATAAATTTTGAACCCTTGGATTGTGTGGCGTAATGGTTGGGTGTTTGGCTCAGAACCATAGGTCCTGGGTTCCAATCCTCCAACATGCCTTGATTTTGTGCTGCTCTATACAAGGCACTTTACACAACGTTCCTCACTTCACTCAGGTAAAAATGAATACTTTGCTTTGGTTTGGGACGTTCCTCGGATAGGACGTTAAATGGAGGCCTCATATTTTGGAGAATTACACCCCACGCACGTTAAAGAATCTACCACACCTTTCGAAAAAGAGTAGGGGCATGCCCTGGTGTGCGATGGCCCAAATATTACTATCTGGAAGTTGGTGATGCACTACAAATCACCCGGACAGAGGCCTGGCGAACCCCGATCTCGTATTAGCCACCCCTAAATAGTGCTGTGTACCGTTGGCTGGACTCAGTTCCGGACTTGTAAAAACGTTTAGGTTCAAGTCCAAAAAAACCTGAATGGCGGGAACCAGTTCCGGACTTGGTTGGAAAAGAAACCATGTCACATATCCCTTTTTGTTCTAAACCACATAAAACCTTCCATAGATCGCAAAATCTGTGCTGCAAAATGAAGAAAACATTGCCATCGGGCATTGTCAAGTGTCGGCCTCCATGTTATGTGGCCACAGTTTTGCCCAGACAACATTGCAAGGTTGCCAACATGCAATTTTGTATATACAGTGGGCTAACCGTGGGTTTAGGTCCGGACTTACAAGTCCGGAACTGAACCTAAACCTCAGGACTTGAGTCCGGACCTGAACCTAAACATGGGTTTAGGTACACAGCACTACCTCTAAATGTGCAAGCCACAGCAAAGTCGCATTGCAGTCTAGTAGTTCTGGAAAAAGCATCATGCTTCACCTCTGTTGAGGATGACAAAACAAGAAGAATTTAAAGAACACATCAAAGTATTTCACTACTCACAGGTTTGCAGGCCTCTTCTGTCAAGACAGAGTCGGCGTTTTCTTCTGGGAGACACTCCAGGGCATCGAAGTACAGCCACTGGACAATAGGGTGGAACTTTCCAGTGCAGGCCTGGAACAGACATACTGTACATTGTGTACATGTATAGGCATGGAGACTGGGACACAGCATACGGCACAGTGTACGAAATACTTTTTTGAGCCAGGCTGCCCAGTGGCTTGAACCTAGGATGAAAGCTAGGTTGCCCATCAAAATTCCAGGTTGCCCCAAACTTCAACTCTTTTACAATATGATTAACTTTGTTAGAATGCAATGTGCATTAATTTACTTTTTTGAGCCAGGTTTCCTAGGTTGAATGCTAGGTTGCCCATCAAAATTCAAGGTTGCCCCGAATTTAAACTCTTCTACATTATGATTAACTTTGTTAGAATGCAATGTGAATTTATACATTTCTGACACAGAGTTGTTTCCCCTTACCTGCAGTGATGAGCTCTTCCATGGGAACTTCTCAATAAACAGTTCCCAATGGAAGAAAGGGGCATCCTTACCACAAAATTTAGGTAGTGCACTGAGCTACCTGGGTGTAGAAATAGGTTGCACCAGGCAAAATATGCAAAAACAAGCAAAAACAGCGCAACTGGGCAACCTAGTATTTCGTACGCTGCATGTATAGGCATGGAGACTGGGACACAAATTACAGCATACAGTTGATAGATTAGGAAGCTTAGTAATACTTACAGTCAGGGTTGACTTTGTCCATCTTTTTTTATCAAACTGACATCAATAGACAACAAAGTGGTAATATTGCACATTTTACATGATTTCTTGTATGTAGCATAGTGGAATTCCACCAAATACGTGAGGACCAAGCAAACACTTAACAATGGTGTTGATAAGCACGTCGGCAGAACGTACTGCGCCTGCGCAAAACCCCGGATTTTTCAAGGTTTTTGTTGAACGTTTGGTCGCAGAATATCGCAGAATTTTGCCTGTTGCAGATGATATCTTTTCTAACACAACGTTTCAAAAGTCAAAACTATAGACGGGATGTTATCCTCAAATATGCAAATATACTGCCTTAAAGAGACGTTCTGCCAAAAGTGCTATGCACAAAACATTACGGGTTTTGCTCAGGTGCAGTACGTTATATGCCAACTAGGTTGATACTCAGCACGTCGGCAGAACGTGCTGCACCTGCGCGAAACCCGTAATGTATTGTGCATAGCACTTTGGCAGAACGTCTCATATAAGGTTGTATTAGAGCATATAAGGTTGACAGCCTGTCTGTAGTTTTCAGATGTTGTATAGGAAAAGATATCGTCTGCAACAGGCAAAATTTTGATGCAACGTTGACCAAACATCCAACGAAAAACGTGAAAAATCAGGGTTTTGCGCAGGCGCAGTACGTTCTGCCGACTAGCTATAGGTTGATACTCCTACCTTCATGACCTCCTGTGCAGTGACCCCGCCTATGAAGGCGTTCATGGGGCTGAGATCACCCTGTGCATTAAATGCCAATTGTTTCAGCAGGTTTTCGTCCACCTCTTCCACCTTTGCCGTATCGGGGGACGCAGCATTCAGCTCCTTGGCCACAGCAACGAACTTGTCTGCATCAGCCTGGTGGTATCAACAGGAAATCACTTAACAGGGCTCGAAATTAAAGGTGGTCCAATGGCCACTGACCACTAAAATTTAGGCTGGGACAACCAAAAAGACACTTTGGGACATTTTTGGGACAATAGAAAAATAATCAACATCAGAATGTCAGCCCTTCTTTTGTTTATTAGGCACACATCCCGGCTTTTGGATCCGGAAAGTCCCCCCGAATTTCCTGTCTAATCTGCAATTATAGTGTGCCAGGGAGTGAACATAAGCAAAATAAAGTTGACTTTAAGTTAAAGTCATAGAATACTTCCCAAAAAAACAGATTGGGACAGTTCATCCTCACTTTGGGACAAGTGAAATTTATTTTTGGGACAGTGCTGGGACAATAGGAAGAAATGTTCATTTCGAGGCCTGACTTAAGCCCGTCACACATTCAGAACCTTCCCCTGAACACCAACCAACCAAGGTTGGCTGAAGTTCGAAAGCAGTCTGATCAGATTTAGGCCATGTGTACCTTTTGATATGGATCAAATCGAATTTGAGTCAAATTTGATCCCCGAACACTGTTGACCTACATTTTGTACTCTCAACCACCTGCCAATCATAGCCGAACCTACATGTACCGTCCACACCCGAATGTTTTAAAATGTTAAAACATTCGGCTGGTTCAGCCGAACAGTAGCCGACCTCGCCGAACACCACCAACCACAGTAGACCTTGCTCCCAATCTACTCCTGGTTAGGGGAGTTCAGCAGTGTTCGGGATGATATATATGTATTTGGCTGTGTGTGACAGGGGCTTAACATACAATATGTATTTGTTACTGCCAATTAGCCGGCTTTTGGATATGCAGGAAATAGTGTTTCTTTCACAGGGTCAAGATTTGAACATTTTCCTGATGGAGCATGCCCCTGGACCCCCCTCTAGGATTTGTTGTGCCTTTGGCACTCAACATGATGTTATGTCAAACATCATATTGTAGAAAAAAAATTTAGACTGGCTAAAACGCTGATCTACTCTAACAGACCAACTCAATAACAACCAGTAACACTAGAAAGGTAACATTTGCAAAGCAAATGCATAATGTTTACCTTTGCATATGGTCTGCTCTGTTAATTCTAAAACACATTCATATATAATGGTCAGACAGGAGTCTAAATCCCTCCTGCTATAAAATTGCAACATCATGTAACACAACACTAGTTACCATGGTAACAGAGTCTGGTTCAGGTCATTGACCAGGTCAGAGGTCACTCTTTGGAGAAGAATAAGAGGAAGAGGAAGAAACGTAGCAAAAACAATATGTTTTCCTATGTTTAAACATAAAAAAGGATACTTGCCTGGCTCCTGGGTTTGGGCAACGTGCCGTTTTGTTGCGCGTATTTGTGGAGGGCCTGGAAGCCCAAGTGCAGCTGAGCTGGGCGATCGAACTTGGCGAAGTCTGTAATCAGATGCTCTGGGTCTGCTAGGGACTTTCCCATGGATTTCTGATGGGGGGAAATTCAGATGCTGTTTAGACTTATCCAGCAGGTAACAATAGTGCATAGCATGAAAGTTCATCTGTGTTGGTACAAGTTATTATGAAATGGAAACTAAACTTTAACTGCCAACACTACAAAGAATATTGGGACTTACCCCAAATTTTCGGTTGATCATGACTCCATCAACCTTGTTCACGGAATGGACCCGTCTACTCTTGGAACGTGACGTCAGAGACACGTGACTGTAGTAGCGGGTCATACATGCCAGATAACTTGTGTCTCCCATTCCGTGAACAAGGTTGATGGAGTCAACCGAAAATTTGGGGTAAGTCCCAATATTCTTTGTAGTGTTGGCAGTTAAAGTTTAGTTTCCATTTCATCTCAAATAGTGCATGATGTCAAGCCACAATACAAAAACTTGACATGTTGATTTGTTCTTGATCTACAAGTTATTATCTTTCATCACACAATGGAAAAAAAATTATCGGGCTTACATGTACATAGTACAGTACAGGTCTCGATTAACTTCTCTTCCCACGCGTTTTACACGCAGTTTCCTTTCATTTATTTCTCCTGCAAAAGTTGTGTAAATCGTGTTCAAATCGCGATTGAAAGCCATGTAAAAAAACTCACGCAAAAGCCATGTAAACTGCGAGCACTAACTAACTGTAATTGCGTGTGGCTATCTACATGTACATACGGCGCATAACCACATGCGATTACACGTACATCCACACGCCTTTTTCACGAGAAATGAACACGATTTATCCGAGAAGTGCACGGCTTTTCATGCGCTTTAATTGAGAAACACACGTCTTTTGATTGCATTTTGCACGCATGCAGATGGAAAGTTATTAGAGATCTGTATTTAAATAGTAGACAACACTAGGTTCACACACTATACGATGTATATAGAAAAGTAATCAATCAAATTTACTATAATTATACAGTCTTTACAGAGTTATTTGTCAGATGACTTGGCAATCAACTTCTGAAAAATCTATCATGTTTACTAGCTGCATTATGTAACATCACGACGACACAAAAAGTAACTTTTCTGGTCATTTCTTTACAAAGTAAGTTGAATCAACCCTACTCCATTGCAAATAAGTGCTATTCAGAAAGTGGAGGTGCCAAAATTTTACACCATACAGGTGGGTTTATTAGCTGGGAACACAGCTGTCAGCCATGTTTGTTTACATTCTGGTATTTTGTGGTGGTACCACAAACTGAGGGTGCCTTGTGTGGGTTGTTTTGGTGCTTACCATAAATGTCAGAACTGTGAGATAATTGCACAATTATGTTGAAAAGTGGAAGTAAATTGCAATCACATGTAGATTTTTTTAAATTAAAATATTTCAATTTTTAGTGCAAAAATGTTACATGATGCCCCTTAGTACAGCAAAATGTAAAGAGGAACCATAAAATATCTACATTGTCCATAAAGTGCAAAATTATAAAAGTATGCAAAAACTTACAAAATTCAGAGTTTTGGGCTGTTTGACCTGCTTGGCGATGCCTCCTCGGACATAGTCTGAGAGACCAGAGGTGTCACCAATACTGAATGTGTACGGACCTGAAAACAAAGGGTCAACTAGGTTAGTTGTTTGTTTGTTTGTTTGTTTGTTTGTTTGTTTGTTTCTCTACAACTCAATGCTAACCGCATTGCTTTTCAGGCATGCTCTGTACACAGGTAGTTCAGTTCTAGAACCACTTTAGGAGAACTGTTGAAATTAGCACATCTCTTATCCTACTGGGTCATGATTTTTATCAGGTATGGGGAGTATGATACAACAAAATCTGTGCTACAAAATGAAGAAAACATTGCCATTGGGCATTGTCAAGTGTCGGCCTCCATGTTACAATGTATGTGGCCACAGTTTCGCCCAGACAACATTACAAGGTTGCCAACGTGCAAGTTTGTATATACCGTGGAATTAGGTCCGGACTTGTATGAACCTAAACCTCTGGACTTGAATCCAGACCTGAACCTAAACGTAGGTTTAGGTACACAGCACTACTATTACATAAAGACAACTTACCCATGACTTTAACTTTTCTAGCTTCACATCCATTCAGCTCTGTCATTCCCTGTGGAGAAGATGTAAAATGGCTGATGAACAATTCAGTAAGAAGTCATTATGTTGCACATGTAGCACCTTGGCTTTTGTCCACATTTACTGAATGCATTGCCAAAAATTGAAACACAATGACTGTGTATGAGCATTTCTTAAAGGCATCCAATACAATTTCAGGGTGGCAAAACTGGATTTTCAAAGTCAATTTTCTGATCATTCTTTTAAATGTAGTAAGTAATGTAGTAAGTTGAATCAATCCTATCCCATAGCATACTGATATCTGTGGGGCAAAAACGGTTGCTTGACTTGTATCGTAAGCTGGTTCTAGCTGTTTCAGGATGGTACCGAAAAAATAAAGAGACGCCTCACGTAGCTTGCTTTAGGGCTATGTCAAACACTTCAAGTATGAAACGATGACGAAAATGTGCTAATAAACTGGTGGATGTACCAACTACCAAGTACCTAATACCAGCTCAGAAAAGAACAAGAAATAGTCAGGTCTTCAAGTACCTGAGCTATCAACCAAGTATTGAGGTGTTCAGAAACTTGTTTTTTCCCACAACTATTGTTGAGTGGAACTCGCTGACACCAAGTACAGTAATGGCATCTTTACTAGATAGCTTTAAACAATGCTTGGAGTTAAATGTGCAAAGGCTAGGTGTAACAAGTCATTCAGTGTAATTTAGCCAGCTGCCGCCACCAGCACGTCGACAGAATGTACTGCACCTGCGCGAAACCCGTAATGTATTGTGCATAGCACTTTGGCAGAACGTCTCATATAAGGTTGTATTAGAGCATATAAGGTTGACAGCCTGTCTGTAGTTTTCAGATGTTGTATAGGAAAAGATATCGTCTACAACAGGCAAAATTTTGATGCAACGTTGACCAAACATCCAACGAAAACGTGAAAAATCAGGGTTTTGCGCAGGCGCAGTACGTTCTGCCGACGTGCTGCCGCCACCTTGCGTGCCTGCAAAGCTGTTCTACCGGTTATACAGATACAGATCAGTATAACAAGAAAAAGCTTTGCTGCTGTAGCCACCGACCTGTATTTCCTGAAAGGTCACGAAATCCCCAGTCTCTAGTCCATGTCGTGACTCCTCCAAGGTTGTCACAATGCCTTCTTCTTCCTGTACAAATATGTACCACACACATGTTCTCAATATTCTTTATTCACATATCAACATTAATATTGCCTGAATGGCATTGATATTCAAAAATGTTGGGCAAGTTACGATTGTCAATATGGCTCAATAATGAAGACCCAAAGCCATGTTTAGCAGCGTGCGAAATACTAGGTTGCCCAGTTGCACTGTGCAACCATATTTTGCTTGGTGCAACCTACATTTGTATTTCTACACTCGGGTAGCTCAGTGCACTACCTAAATTTTGTGGTAAGGATGCCCCTTTCTTCCATTGGGAACTGTTTATGTAGAAATTCCCATGGAAGAGCTCATCACTTCAGGTAAGGTGAAACAACTCTGTGTCAGAAATGTATAAATGCACATTGCACTCTAACAAAGTTAATCATAATGTAGACGAGTTTAAATTGTGGGCAACCTGGAATTTTGATGGGCAACCTAGCTTTCATCCTAAGCTGCCACTGAGCAACCTGGCTCAAAAAAAGGATTTCGTACACTGTTTAGTCAAACCTGTCAGTATATATCAACTCTACTGATTCTCAACTAACCTTGGAAACAGCTGAGATCATACAGGACACTGGCTCCTCTCCTGTTGGATCTGACACCAAGAAATCTTCACCAAAGTCACAAAAGATTTGCCTGGAATCACACAACAATACCTCATGTTACTACAGTAACGTTCTTCTTTTAGTGTTGCTGTATGGTGGCCATTTAACACATAAGTTTTGCCGCCACAGCCAAATTTTCATTCAACCAATAACACTGAGTTCCTGGCATTTGGACAAAAAATACACTCTTCTGATGTCAGGAAACATCGAATCTTGCAAATCGTCCTACCAGTTCTTGATTTCTGCAGCCAGTTAATTCAAGTCAATACTGCCAGTGACGTCACAGTAAGCATGGCAGCTGATTCAGAACCTGGCACCATGGCTCGTTAAAAACATTATTTTGAGAAGCAAACAAAAGCAAACATTAATAACTTGCAACTGTATGTAGTCACAATAATTATGTATTGTTTGCTTCTGGAAAGAAGAGTTCCAGAATCATGCCCACCATGTAGATTAAACTGCAATGTTTTTAACCCTTGTCCTGCTGGCTTTCCTGACCAGAACTTACCCCCTGTGCTGGGGTTCCAGAACCCTTCTGAACTGAAGGGTATAGTTTTGATATTCTCCTTTTTTAGTTACTTTTCTTTAAAATAACCTTACCTCATTATATATCATTGTAAAGCTAACAATGTCTACATTTGAAAACTGTAAGTTTCATGTACAATGATATTACTTATAGGGATTAATGGGGGCAATAAAACAATCAAAGATGCTTTTTGATGAAGAAAATGTATTACACTTCAGGTTCCCTCACATAAAGTGTGTGCTTTTTAAATACAAAGTATCCTAAGATTGCCTACAACATCACCACGAACCATAGCCGGATAGAGATCACACAGGTATGGCTACAGGTGAGTTTATTAATGACAACTGTCCCTAGTGCTGAACTAACTTTTCAGCAGAATCTCTGTTCTTGTGCTGCAGAGTATATTACATTTCTGAGACCATTTACTGAATAGAAGGTAATGTTGTTATACATCAAAATAAAGCTGACAACCTCTGCTACTGTCTTCAGCCAAAAACAAGTGATTAGCACCTACTCTAATGGCTATAAGGCAATAAAAAGCAATAACATCTACAGTTTTCCACAATTTCTACTCTCTATACTCTTTAGCACCAGTTAGACTATCTGTATCAAAAGCACAAAGTTCCTGAGCAGTCTTCACAACACGAGAATGACAGAGTTAAGTTCAAAAGTCACACAGGTATGGCTACATGTAAGTTTATGACTAGGCAATGTCCTTAGTGCTGAACTAACTTTTCAGCAGAATCTCTGTTCTTGTACTGCAGAGTATATTACATTTCTGAGACCATTTACTGAATAGAAGGTAATGTTGTTGTACATCAAAATAAAGCTGACAACCTCTGCTACTGTCTATAGTCAAAAACAAGTTGTTAGCACCTACTCTGATGGCTATAAGGCAATAAAAGCAATAAAAACAAACAAACAAACAAAATTTACAGTTTTCCACAATTTCTCCTCTCTATACTCTTTGGCACCAGTAAGAATGTCTGTATCAAAAGCACAAAGTTCCTGAACAGTCTGCACAACATGAGAATGCCAGAGTCAAGTTCACCTCTGGGGTTTGAGCGGCCCTGAGCAGGACCCGCACCGCCAGCTCCACGTGTTGAGGGACCCGCGCCACCACGTCCGCCTCTTCCCCGCCCACGACCTCCCCGTCCGCATCCACGACGTCCACGGCCTCGCGTCCGACCACGGCCATTGTCACTGGCAGCTCCGCGATCTCCTTCTCCTGCTACAACACCACTTTGGGGTCCGCCCCCTTGAGCTGCGTCTCCTTCCGTATCACGAATTTCTTGCTCGTCAACTTCGCTGTCACTTTCGCTGGATTCTTCACTCAAGATGGGGTTTCAGGATCAGAATCCGCCGTGAAAAGGTCCTAAAGTACCTCCGACACGTTTAATCGCCGCAAAGATCGGCGCATTTTGTGGTTAAAGAACGAATTTAGCGCCGGAAACACGAAATAAAACTAAACAAAGGAATCTGCAGACGACATGTCGGCCATTTTGAATAATTAGCACCGCAAAGGATTGTGGGATGACGTAATGATTGATTACGTAATAGGACGATGACCTATGACCCTTCTGAGTTGGAAGCAGCAACACACTTCCGGTATTCTCGCGTAACGCGCTCCTACTACGCAGGCATTCTGCACATACCCAGAAACCGACTATAGTCGGGTCCCGCATACAGATTATGTTGGCTGGAACCGACTATAGTCGGGTGCCGCAGGACTAGGGTTAAGTGAATGCATTGTTGTACCTTTGAAATCAACAACATATCAGTCATCATTTTTACCAAGAAAAAGTTTTTTATGTTTACCGAAGGAAAACATATTGTTTTTGCTCAGTTTCTTCTTCTTCTCCAGTGACCTCTGACCTGGTCAATGACCTGAACCAGACTGTCTCTCACCATGGTAACTGGTGTTGGGTTACATCATGTTGCAGTTTTATAGTAGGAGGGATTTAGACTCCTGTCACCATATATGTGTGAATGTGTTTGAGTAAGAATTAATTAACAGTGCAGACCATATACGAAGGTAAACGTTATGCATTTGCTTTGCAAATGTAACTTCTTCTAGTTAAACTATTGTTCTTCCTGCCCTTCTGTGTAAATGTAAGGTAAACAGTTTTGAAGAAGATAGACTTACCCAAACAGGCCCTTTGTAGAGGCCACAATCAGTTTGATGCCTTTGGCATGGCAAAACTCTCCCAGCTTCAGCTGTTCTTCCAAACTGGACTCTGTCAGGACAACCACCTAAACAACAGAGCAAGTCAACTTGTATGTGACGGTCCAATATCAAGCTACAGATGGCTGCCATGTACTTACAATAAAGAGGAAAACTAACCTTAGAACTCTGAATTGATACATACCGGTAGAAAAAATTTTATTACTGAAGCTGTTCACATGAGTACATCTGTGTGCTCACCTGGAAGTTGCTTATGTAGTCTTCAGTCAGTTTGCCAGAGTACGCCTGCACAGGTACGTAGTTGTTCAGTTCTGCCAGGCGTTGTTGAGTCACCTCGGCGCGGTTCTTGCCGATGTCGTCTTCCGCCAGGAAAAACTACAAGTGGAGAAGTAATAGTGAATTCTCAAGGGATTGGAAGATAGTATACATCAGCATGCAAAATACTAGGTTGCCCAGTTGCAATGTGCAACCATATTTTGTTTGGTGGAACCTATTTCTACACCCTGGTAGCCCAGTGCACTACCTAAATTTTGTGGTAATTAAATAAGGATGCCCCTTTCTTCCATTGGGAACTGTTTATTGAGAAGTTCCCATGGAAGAGCTCATCACTTCAGGAAAGGGTAAACAACTCTGTATCAGAAATGTATAAATGCACATTGCATTGTAACAAAGTTAATCATAATGTAGAAGAGTTTAAATTCGGGGCAACCTGGAATTTTGATGGGTATAGTAGCTTTCATCCTAGGTTGCCACTGGGTGTATTTCGTACACTGATACATATACACAGTGCTTCAAAAAGAACTGATTGCTCAAACAAACAGAATACTTCTTCATTCTTCTGCTAATCAATAAGGTCTGGTATTCTCCCTGAAAAATTTTAAAACTGATAACCCCGAGGCACTTTTTGGCACCTCGGATAATATGGCATACACACTGTAGTAATCTATATACTCTCAACTCTCGAATAGAAGTACCCCCTGGAATAAAAGTACCCCCTGGAAAATCCTCAAAATCTAATAAAAGTACCCCCTGGAATAAAAGTACCCCCCGGAAAATTTCAAAATTGACAGGTAACCATAGTCTATGCTACTAAAATGTGGTGTCTTCAAAATCTAATAAACATACTCCCCAGAATAAATGTTACCAAATTGACAACTATGTTCATCTTAAAATGCATTTTCAAAGGTCATTGAGTTGTATAATAAATAATAATGTGAAAAAAGAGTTCTTGATTTTTGCTGGTCACTATAATATCAGAAATCAGGAAGATTACATTTAGTGGTTGAAGTTGATCATGAACAGAAGTTTACAATATGCTAAATATATGCTCTACATGTTAATCGGTATAAAAATTTCCAGTAACATGTAAAAGCCATAGGAAATAAATTAACCATTGATACAAATGTAGATGTTCTATTCTAATGATATATATTTTTTATCCAATAGGTAGTACATACAACACAATCTACAACTTCACCCTTTATTAGTGTCACAAGTCACCCTTACACACAGCTCAGACGAATAGCAAAATTGCAACTGTTACACAAAATCCACAAGCTGCCATAAACTCAAGGTTCTCAGGTTTCACTTTCAAGTCTGCCGGCTATAGTATGGAAATGAGGGAGGCGGGGCTACAATTCTTGGACAGAATTTCTTTGAAACCTGGGGCATTCTTTTGTAGGGGGAAACATTTTTTCAAAACATTTCGATGTGATAATTAATATAACTAGATTGAAATGTTACTCATGTGTATAGCTTTTTACATAATATTTCACTTCCTCAGAATGCAACATGCATATGTAAATTTTTATCAAAGGGTTTATTAAAAGTAATAAAAAGAATTGTTTCCCCTTCTTTGAAGTGAGCTCTTCCAGATCGTGGGAAGCATCATGGAAGAACGTTTGTACTTGTAGCTGTTTACTTCATTCAGAACGGAATATTTCCAGCTTAAATTGTCATGTTTGTGGTAGGATTTTGGACTTTTTGTGAGTAATACAATTTACTATGCTAAAAGACACTGTTATTTGGTATTGTTTTTATATTTTCACTGGAAAAAGATCGTTTTGAGAAACATGTATATGCGAGCACATGTTCCGAGCCCGCCCGAATGTAACGTTTTGTTTTTTATAAATTAACCACTACTAGCTCATATTCCCGATATGATACGTGTTCCTAAATACAGCTTACATTTAAAAAAGAGGTAATCTGTCCCTCACAAAGGGACAGGTACGATGATTCAGTAAATCTGCCGTACGTTTGGTGTCAGTGAAGTTTTTCCCATGCATGAGTAACATGTGCAAAGGGACGGTATGCCTAAATACCTCAACCGCCCTCAACCCCCCTCAACCGCCCTCAACCTCCCACTTCCTGGGCTAATATGCAGTGTACATGTGCTAAGAACCCTTGTTTACACTCTGTATACATTGTCTATACGATTATAAATAAGAAAATCACTGTAACTCTGACGTTTTACCAGTTTTTTTACGGCGCGCCGTGCGCCCGAGGAACAGGGTCCGCCATCTTGTTTGTTTACGTCGAACGCATCGTGCCGTAAGTTTCAAGTCAAAATAAGTAAAGTAAAAAAGCTTGTGCAGCACGGAAACTCAGCAGATATAGAGGGAAACCTCTTTAAACATCATGTTTCTGGTGGTGGATTTTAGCGCTCAATACTTTAGGGCGGATATTTTGCGGGGTGTATCACTCCCTAAAGACGGTAACTCCACTTATGATATATTAAAAGTTATAACTTGAAAAAAACTCGCAAATACTTAGACGTTACTGTGTGATTTTTATTTATAATCGTATAGACAATGTATACAGAGTGTAAACAAGGGTTCTTAGCACATGTACACTGCATATTAGCCCAGGAAGTGGGGGGTTGAGGGCGGTTGAGGGGGGTTGAGGGCGGTTGAGGTATTTAGGCATACCCGCAAAGGGACCGGGCTTACTTTGGGTGGGCGTCTTCTATATCCAAAGAAACTAATTTACGCCCGGCAACCTGGCTTTCCGAACAACTTGCACACAGAAGAAAATTGTGTGTGCCGTGAGACCATGTATTTTCAACGCTGTTAACTATGCCCTGATTTTGAAAAACTATTAAACGTAACGTTACCGTCCAAAATAAGAACGTACCGGGTGGATGTTCGGGGAAAAAAACAAACATAAGTAAGTCATAACGTTACCGTTACGTTTATTCGGGACCAGAGAAGTCTTCAGTCATTTTCATTTTACGTTTAGGACCGAAAATTTGCCCGGAACTTTTCCCGATTCTGAAAAATAAAATAAACGTACCGTCTAAAATAAGGACGTACCGGGCGGATTTTCAGGTGAAAAAAAATAAACGTACCGGTACGTTTATTTGAGAGTTGAGAGTACATTTCTGATCTATGAGAAATCCTCAAATCAATGTGTTGCAGACCTTATCCCTATCATTTATCGGTGTAGCTTTATACATGTAGCTAGTATGAAGAGGTCCTCATCATCTAACACGTCGGCAGAACGTACTGCGCCTGCGCAAAACCCTGATTTTTCACGTTTTTTATTGGATGTTTAGTCAACGTTGCATCAAAATTTTGCCTGTTGCAGACGACATCTTTTCCTATACAACATCTGAAAACTACAGACGCTGGCTGTCAACCATATACATGTAGCATGCCGGCAGAACGTACTGCGCCTGCGCAAAACCTGGATTTTCGCTGGATTTTTGGTCAACGTTGCATCAGAATTTTGCCTGTTGCAGACCATATCTTTTTCTACACGACATTTGAAAACTACAGACAAGATGTCACCCTTATATACGCAAATTCGACCTTATATGAGACGTTCTGCCGAAGTGCTATGCACAATACATTACGGGTTTCGCGCAGGCGCAGTACGTTCTGCCGACGTGCTTCTACATGTATGCTCTAATAAAACCTTATAATTATACGAGACGTTCTGCCAAAGTGCTATACACAATACATTATGGGTTTCGCACAGGTGCAGTATGTTCTGACGACGTGCTATCATTTATCGGTGCAGCTTTACACATGTAGCTAGTATGGAGATTATCTCACCTGTGATGAGAGGTCCACTTTGGTTGCCTCTCCCTCATCATGAATGGTGACAGATTTGACTCCTCCCAACACCACATTCTTGGCTATCTCCACTCCCAGTCCTCGCATGCCTGAGATCAGTATGTTCGACTGACCCATCCGGCGCATGGCATCGTGCCCCAGGACATACCTGTCAGGAACATACATATGTAGGGCTCAGTATCTTAAGCCCCTGTCATACATAGCCGAATATGGCCTCCCAAACACTGCCGAACTTCCTCCTACCATGGTTAGGAGTAGGTCGGAAGCAAGGCTGGCTATGGTTGCTTGGTGTTGTTGCTAATGTCGGGGTGCGTACTTTACATTTATATCATACCCGGGCGGCGATAAAGTTCGATAACGGTGTTCCCAACGATTATATCCATAGAACGATTCGAACACGTTTTGCCGTAACCGTGTGCGCCACTTTCGAAAATTTTCGCCTTGTCGCTTTATATTTTTTTCTAAAAACAAATCTGAGAACCAACAAATCAAATTCGTGCAGTCTTAACTCTTACAGCAGAAATATGTAAAAGCTATCACTGGAAGGGTACATGTAGGGTTGTCTACTTACAGCTGTCTGGAGTAAAGCCCTTCATCAATTCCTTCTTCATTGGCTCCATTTGCACTGGCCATTTCCACCTGAAACATCCCAACAAAACAAGTATTAACATTTCATTTCATTTTTTATTTATTTTACCAAATGATTACGCTCAGGTCTTTTTGACTGTTTTTCAGGTATCGCTGGGAAATAAAACACATTCAATAAATAGGAAAAGAAAAATATCACACAATATACATTAGAAACGTAAGTCTATAATATAGTCATTTGCCACTCAGTCCATGGGTTAATAGATGCCAGTTCCAGTCACAGTGAGTTTTTGAAAGCTGTTAGAGTTGTGAGCTTCCTTTGTTCCTTTGTAAGTACGTTCCACAGTACACAAGATAGAAATCAGAGATTTCAGACATTTAGGAAGTATTTTGGATTGTCATGTGTCTGACCTTTTGACCTGTCATGCTGCCTGTCAATCTTTCAAGGAATCATAGCATTTTTGCATTATTTATGCAAATTAGGTTAACATTATTTAGCAAAGGTATGAGGTCGTGGAACTCTAGTTCATTCATGCAAAAATCTTACACCTTATCTAACATTGTGAAAAAGAGTGACCTCTGAACATCAGCATTTTGGGGTAATGACTATTGAGTTTAAAATACTAGGCGAGTCATCTGTTACATATGGTTGATGTAGTCATCTGTCCATGTACAGGTCCAGATTAAATCACCATCATCATATAGGGCGCCTTGCCAAATTAATATCCTGGTAATATGCAAAACTGTATCAATAGCTAAATTTTCTGTCATAAAAATGATAAATAGTCTTTTTGAGAGATACATGTAATTCCTTCAACTTCCATGGGTAGAAAAGCATAATTCAGGGGAAAGGTCTGGTGGCCAAGAGAAGAGACAACACAACACCTACATGTATTATCATGAAAGTTCATCTGTGTTGGTAGTTAAATGTTTAAAGTTAAGACTTTTGATCCAACACGAAAAATTCTCTCACCTAGAGCTTTCGACCAGTCACTCTGGCCTAGGTGAGAGAATTTTTCGTGTTGGATCAAAAGTCTTAACTTTAAACACCTACATGTATATGTATCACCATTTGTACATCTAATTGATAGGGCCTATACATTACATTCACTGTAAATGTAATGTATAGGCCATCTTACCTATACACATTACATTAGTAAGAGTTAGGAAGGAAATCACTGGAAATGGGGGAAACAAAAACTGCCAAACTTTCAGTTTTGGATTTGTAAAAAAAATTTGGGACACACAAATGAACGACAAATGAATTGCTTGTTACTAACAATACACTGTACATGGATCCTCAATTTTTGGCTGTGAAAGTGACAGTGGCACCTTATTGACGTTCAATGCATTCTGTGAGTGACTGTGAGTGCTGTTGCTATGGCTCGCATGGTGGGTTATTGTAAAAATCTCTGTTAAGGTTTTCTTAAGGTTGTCCATTCCTACAATATGGTCATTTTGGTGTCTAAACTATATGTAATGCCACTAACGGGTTTAGTGTTTAGTGCCATATGAAAATGACCAATTTTTCGTATAATTTTTCATCGGAAAATCCTTCTTTTCCGTAAAATGTACTAAAATTTGCGAGGTTAAAAAAATTCAATTCTTGAGGGTGTGCAGAATGGAAGTGAAAACCAAAAAGAAACTTGGGTGTGCCAAGAAAACACTGATAAATGTTAATTACTGAAAGTGAAACCAGAGGAGGAAATATCGGGGGAAAAAATGTAATAATTACTAATAATTGGACAGGGTCAAACAGATTTTAAGCCTTTATGTCAATTAATGAATAATCAGAGGCCATCTTTCTGTAGGAAATTTGAAGTATGTTAATTCTGGTGTGTTTTATGCCTGTGTTCTCTGTGGGGGACTGTGGTGTATGGCTAGACAAAGGTTGGACATAATTTGTTTGAGTTACTCACGTCGTTCGGCTGAACAGCGACCGTGTTCTCGGTTGTACAGTTGGCCCCCGTGGTTCCCGAAGTCTTTCGCTTCTTACTCGGCGGTGACAGGCTCCCAGCGGTGGGTTCCAAACCACTAGACATCTACAGTTTCAACAAACCCAGAACGTCTTTCTGATATCGTAGAGTTGAGCTAGACTTGGTGGGGGAGGGGGGCGGATTTGGTACAATGACAAAGCACAGTTGTTGGGCGACTACTGAATACGTATTCTTAGTTTCTGAGACGTCCTACGCTAAGTTGGTCCCACAGAATATAAGGTAGGGAAGATGTTGGTAGATATACAAACGCAATCGCGGCAGTCGGACCTAAAAATAATGAGAAAATGGGCGAATTTTGTTAGCTATGCGGCGCCTCCAGTTGTGGTCCCGGTGCAATGGCGGTCGGACCTCGTGACGACACACACGTGGGTCACTTCTGCTCGGGAGAATTTGCTGAACCACTGACGTACTAAACACAATTCTTACTTTCCTGTCATCGAACACATACAATCATTGCAGTCTATCCAACGAGAATTAAGCTGTGGCTAATCTACAATCCACCTAAACAATATTGCACGCAACCTTTATGGGGAAAAGTGGTCATCTGCACCCCAGGGTGGTCACGGTAGGTTCTGGACTGAATTTTGCCGCCACTACACTGATTCAACCCTACATTCTCCTTACCAGAAAACAGAAGGCGACGAGGAAATTGTCAGTTTTTAGCAAAACATACCCGATTTCTGAAGAATTCTGTTCTTTCTTGTGTGTAGAAGGCCTTAACACACAAGAAGTGAATAAAAGCAAAATTTGCTCACCAGATGAGGTTTTCCGAGACCGGAAATACATCAACGATATTTACATCTGGCGCATGTGTGATCTTGTGTGGCACCAGATGATATGCAGTTTGCACAAAAGTTGTAAGGTGTCGCTATTTTAATACATTGGTTTATTTACCTTCGCCAAGAAGGTTTCTGGTAACATTATGTTCTACGTGTGTGTGCCTGAAGAAGTTGACCGATTTTCGTGATTTTTGGTATGTAACATTATGTTAGATGCTGCTGGACATAACGTGTTTTTATATGCAAATCAGGACTGCCGCTGAGAAAAAAAGTGATGGATATAAAGGTTCACCAGCGGAGCTCGTATGCATGCGTACATAAAAGACCATCGCGATCTTGTCTTCAACTCCCGTGTGTCTAATGTGTGCATACCTAAATAAAAGGGATCAACTTATGTTGCATCGATGCATCTCTTGTTGTGCACCGTTTTCTAGAAGTGACGGATAAAGGTAACCGTGACGGATATAAAGGTTCACCAGCGTTAAGTACTAGTATGCAAATCAGGATAAACAATGAGGAAATTCTATAACGTTAAATCTGCTGCGTTTCATCACTTTCATGATAGGACTATTCAAACATGTGACATACTAGCATGCAGGTGTGTGGGTACATGTAGGTATTGGGAAAGGCAAAGACCGATATTTAGAGCCTACCTCCTGGTAGCTTTCCTTGGTACTGCAGCAGAACTTCCAGCTTTTGTCCTGGACATGCGTGCTATGGATTTGATTTTTGGTGGCAGGCAGCTTTTCGGATCAAAAGAAGTGGTGTAGGTTTTGTCTACCTAGAGTTAGTAGCTTGTTCTGGAACTGCAGGGCGTTTTGGTAACAATCGAAATGAGTCAAGAAAGGAACAACGGCCTTTCATGATTTGAGACTTGTACGTAGCATAGACGTAGACACTGAAAACCGACTGACCACAATACTCCTGTAGGAGGTAAACCTCATTCATGGAGTAATAAATGAAAAGCATAATCGACTTGTCCTGACTGTGCATGTGGCGCAGAAATGTGATTTTATGTCTTTACAAGATCTTTGGCAGTTCAACCAATGATCATCCGTTGGCGGCATCGATCGAGAGAGGTTATCGAACCCATGTGCATCAGTGGTACTATGGCGTTCTTCGCTAGGTTGTGCTTCAGGAACGTCGACTGAAAAGAGGCCCAATAGATAACATGCCAGGGCAAAGGTTACTATTCACGCAGGCGCAGAGATGGCCTTCTGAGTACCCTTTGGCGACAGCATGTTTCTTTTAGATGTTTACTATACTTTTCAATGGGAGCTGGAAATAGTAGGCTGTGCCCGCCAGGGGAGTTGGAGCATTTAGGGTCGCGGAGACGTACTGCGTTCTGCGACCCTCATGACCCCCGTAGTCAAAAGTAGTACGGGTACAAAGTAGTGCGGCACAGTTTCAACAGTGATGTGAAAACTCTGTTGTGAATGGTAGATGAATACGTACGTCAGGTTAGATACTAGAACATCGAGTTGGGTTTCGATGTTTGCTCGGTGGGCGTAAATTTGCGTCTGGATACGATTAAAAACTGCCTAGGACTGTGCTTGGCTGCAGTTCACATAACCTCCGCTACGCGTCATATTGGGTGGGCTATGTACTAGATAAGTATTTATACCACAGGACCGCTACTTCTTATAGATCCTTATACCCGTATTTGCATGGTGTGTGAAGATGATACAGTTCCTTCTAGAGGATGTGGTTGGCCCTGAAAAGGGCCGGGGTTTGTGCGTTTCTGTGGTCTCCAATTTACTGAGCCTTGCTGGTCTTCTTGGGCAGAAGCACGGCGTGGATGTTTGGGAGGACGCCGCCCTGGGCAATGGTGACTCCGGACAGGAGCTTGTTCAACTCCTCGTCGTTGCGGACGGCCAGTTGAAGGTGACGGGGGATGATTCTGGTCTTCTTGTTGTCACGAGCAGCGTTTCCAGCCAGCTCCAGGATCTCGGCCGTCAGGTACTCCAGCACCGCCGCCAGGTAGACCGGTGCGCCGGCACCCACGCGCTCGGCATAGTTTCCCTTGCGCAAGAAGCGATGAACTCGGCCGACCGGGAACTGGAGACCCGCACGGGAAGAACGGCTCTTGGCCTTGGCGCGTGCCTTGCCTCCTTTACCACGTCCAGACATCTTGTAGTAGTCGATTGATTAGCGTCAAACGGCAAAAAGAATGAAAGAATGAAAAGACACCAATCTCTGCCCAACCAATTTATACCCCGCTGCTGGATTGACGGCTTCCGACAGCGAACCAATAGGGAGAGCTTGTTACGGGCCGTGAGAAGTTCTACCACGTCCGCGCCTTGGACTAGACAATCCAACAATTTGCATTCTTCCCCGATATAAAGGCAAAGCCGGCACGGGTGCAGTTATTCTATTCTAAATCGCCAAGAACGCCGTCATGCCGCCAAGTGGAAAAGCCGCCAAGAAAGCTGGCAAAGCCAGGCCCGCCGGAGACAAGAAGCGGGGAAGGAGGAGAAAGAGGAGGGAGACCTTCGGCGTCTACATCTACAAAGTGCTGAAGCAGGTGCACCCCGACACCGGCGTCTCCAGCAAGGCCATGGGCATCATGAACTCCTTCGTCAACGACATTTTCGAGCGCATCGCCGCCGAGGCTTCTCGTCTGGCTCACTACAACAAGCGCTCCACCATCAGCAGCCGCGAGATTCAGACCGCCGTCCGACTCCTGCTACCGGGCGAGCTGGCCAAGCACGCCGTCAGCGAGGGCACCAAAGCCGTCACCAAGTACACCAGCTCCAAGTAAATCGACCGTCACTGCTGGACATAACCCCGGCCTTTTTCAAGGCCACCCACATCCTCACAAAAGAGCTGTAGCAATCGCACGTTTTCTCTCCGACAATGTTCACATGTACACACCACTAACCTGTGACCGCACTACAAAACAATCCTCCAACACGGCAATACAGAAACTATGTCCTGGTTGGACTGCAACGCACAACAACAGAAAGAAAAACAAACCAAGTGTATTCTGACGTAATAAAAGTCTGCACACGTTCTTTCTTATGGAACAAGGAGGCCCTGCCCGTTGCCTTCTGGAACAAATGTCGCCTGTGACGTTCCTTAGAACAATGGATTGGCCGTCGATCGGCGTTCTTTCCAGTCAAATGCACACCTAAACTACACTCGGTCTAGTAAACAGACAAAATGAACATTCTCACAGTCATAGTCAAACTTCTCGGCTGAAACATGGATCCTAGTGTGTGTGTGTGTGTGTGTGTGTGTGTGTGTGTGTTTGTGTGTGTGTTTGTGTGTGTGTGTACGTACGTACTTTGCGTGCTTTGTTCTTCTTGTCATCAGTGATATTATCACCGCTCGCTGATTGTATGTCGGGCGAATTCTTCTCATTGCTTTCAGTTTGTTTTGTTTTGCAGCTCTTGATATTTTCCCGACGATGTTTGTCTTGTCAATTGGAAATCCTCCGCATAGCATTGTCTTGCTTGGGGTGCGGATGGCGTCTTCCTATTGGCCAGTTGTGGTGGTGGCCAGGACTCCGCGCAGGTCCGCAGGGCGGTTATTAATGTGGCTCCGTCAGGTGGAGACCCATTCATTCATTCTTCGTTCCTGATCGAGCAGAGAATCGTATCTATCATGTCTGGACGCGGCAAGGGAGGCAAGGGGCTCGGAAAGGGAGGCGCCAAGCGTCACCGTAAGGTGCTTCGAGACAACATCCAGGGCATCACCAAGCCAGCCATCCGTCGTCTGGCCCGCCGTGGCGGCGTCAAGCGCATCTCGGGCCTCATCTACGAGGAGACCCGAGGCGTTCTCAAGGTCTTCCTGGAGAATGTCATCCGCGATGCGGTCACATACACCGAGCACGCCAAGCGCAAGACGGTCACCGCCATGGACGTTGTCTACGCTCTCAAACGCCAAGGCCGCACCCTGTACGGCTTCGGTGGCTAGAAGATCATCTGACCGACTCATCACCACAAGCAACCCCGGCCCTTTTCAGGGCCAACCAAATATCCAAAAAAGAACTGTATTCTCTCACAACACACCTATACACACACCTGCCTCGAACAATGAGCAAAAATGAAGGATTCAATGTCAACCCCAAGCCGGTCACGCAAGCACACAACAGCGATAGCATTTCTTCGCCTAGTGATATATTTGATGTTAACATACGTGCACCTTTGGTTTCTGAGTAAAGCAAAGTATATTTTCTTTGGCCGACGTTATAGTCGTAGATGATTTTCTTAGTATACTTTGAGTATGTAACTGTAAAGGGAGTGGTGCTGTTCGGCCCGGCGGTTTATATATATATATATCTTGATGCACTTGGGAGCGTGTGCGTGTTGTCTATCATAGTTGCTTATGATCTAGTATATAACGTCGAGTTCTGCTGCTGGTTCACTGGCACGTAGATAAGTTGATGTATCTATGTCAAAAAAAATCCCAGCGCGTCGTAAGCCCTGGTGTTTCTCAATTCATACATTCACTCATAATTTTCTTGGCAGGCTGGATGAGCCGTCGTCATATGTTAGTGTGCTTACTGAAAAGACGTCAGATATCTCAAGATGTAAGGGCCAGTGACCAGCCGCCTCCGTCAGATGAGTAAGACGGACATGCCCTCTTGTACATGAACCGAGCCAGTGTTATTTTCGATGCCTGGGAAGGGAGAAATTCCACCGTGAAGTTAGAAAAGAAACACAAATTTCGCCGCGGCGGACAATAAGACCCAAGCAAGCTACCATGTTTTCGATCACGTCCGCACCATCGCTACTTCACGCCGCCCTGACAAGATGTCGGGTTCATTTGCACGTCTAACGCAGACAAGGCAAGCCGGTATGTCCGCCCCAGCATCGTCCCCCAAGAAGGCTAGCAAGCCCAAGGCGGCGCCCAAGGCCCCCGCGGCTCACCCGCCAACTACCGCCATGATTACGGCGGCTGTGGAAGCACTCAAGGACCGCACCGGTTCTTCCCTGCCGGCCATCAAGAAGTACATCGCCGGCAACTACAAGTTCGACGTGGAGAAGAAGGCCATCTACATCAAGCGCGCCCTGAAAGCCTTGGTGGAGAAGGGTACCCTCCTTCAGGTGAAAGGTACTGGGGCGTCGGGATCCTTCAAAATCAACGTGGCAGCCAAGAAAGCCGCAGAGAAGGCCGCCAAGAAAGCCACCAAGAAGCCGGTCAAGAAACCCGCGGCTAAAAAGGCCACAAAACCCAAGGCCACCAAGCCGAAAAAGCCCAAGGCCAAGAAGGCTACCACCCCCAAGAAGACCAAGAAGCCCGCCACCAAGAAGACCAAGAAATCTCCGGCCAAGAAACCTGCTGCCAAGAAACCAGCCAAGAAGACCCCGGCAAAGAAGACCGTCAAGAAGGCAGCGCCCGCCAAGAAGGCGCCCAAGCCCAAGAAGAAGTGAAGACTTGGCCGTCGAATTTCCTCCAAACCCCGGCCCTTTTCAGGGCCACCCACATCCTTACGAAAGAACTATGTCTGACACCTCCAAGTTACCCATTCTCCACACGAATACGCACTATCCCCTGAAAGAAAAAAAATGATACACGAACTAAGGGACTGTACGATATTTACCGGGGGGGGAGGGCTGGTGCAAAGAGGGTCCGGTAAAAAAAAATTCGATGGCCCTCCCCCCGGCTCAAAAAAAAATTCGATGGCCCTCCCCCCGGTTCAAAATTTTTTTCGATGGCCCTCCCCCCGCCCCAAAAAAATTTTCGGTGGCCCTCCCCCCATTTTTCCATGTCTTTTTCTTACTCTTTAATACTCATACTACAAAAACAAACAAACTTTTTAATAGAAAATGTGGACGGGACAGGCATTTGTCAAGGCGCGTGCGCCCGGCCCAGGCGTCCGGCTAGGGCTAAAGCGCCGCATGAACCAGGCACGAACCTAGGGGGGTTAGGGGGCATGCTCCCCCCGGAAAATTTTGAAATCTTTACCCTCTGAAATGCTATTTCCTGCATTTTAAGGGGTAAATTTTGCTGGTACACCGAGCTAAGTTTATTCCTCTTTTTCGGGCTATATTTCGTCCACGAACGTCTTCCACGTGCTACTGGTATTTACACAACCGGGAAAACAATATTGTCAGGTTGTTTTCAATTTACTTTGGAAGGACATTCAGTGATCTACTAAGAGGCAAATAAATGTTGTGACAGTCCTTGGTTTATTCTCTAAATCAAAATACCTTGTTTAATGCATCCACATCCACGCCGATAAGTTTGAGCGGGGCGCTGGGCGGGATCTTTATCGACGACGCATATACGATTTTAAACAAGCAAAAACAACCACCGTTTATACCACTGGGAAGGGTGCGTTATGCCGCAAAAATTAATTCAATGTCCTCAGAAGAGGCTTGGCTACATTTTTATCGATATCGTTACGAAAGCCGCAACGAAACGCGAGTTACGTCTTTGGGAGTTTGGTTGTATCGTCGACTTTTGGCTTCTTTGCGCCCGGCGCGACAATCAGCTTTCGAAGGGGTTTTTGGGAGATTTGGACGAATCCACTAGAATGATAGGGATGCGTACTATTTTAACGTAACATTCTGCCGATTCCACTGGCCGGCGAATCGCTACGGTCGCCATATTTTTAATATATATTTAATATTAAAAAAATTTCGGTGGCCCTCCCCCGGGCCGATTTATTTTTCGATGGCCCTCCCCTAGGTTCAAAATTTTTTTTCATGGCCCTCCCCCCGGGCCAAAAAATTTTTCAATGGCCCTCCCCCCCAGTGCACCAGCCCTCCCCCCCCCGGTAAATATCGTACAGTCCCTAAGAAGAGAATGAATAAATGACTTAAAGAGGGAAGCCAAAGCGGCGCCCCCCCCCCCCCAACACACGCACACATGCAAAACGCATCTTGGAAGGGAGAACGAACCCACGCACCACATACAGTCACATGCTAACCGACAAATGTAAGTTCGCTGACAGAGGCTATAACTACGGAAGACGTTTCCTTTCTTGGCGACATTGTTTATTAATCTTGAACTTTACAACCGAGTAAAGATAGTCTTGTTACCGCGGTCTATCTATAGCCACCGTGTGGGTACACTTGTGAAGCCAATAGCCGTTCTATGGCGCTCAAGTTCACCCCTGTCACATTTTCCTGCGTGACCGTCCAAAAGTGCCGAGCTTGCTGCAAATATCGGATCCTGGAGCGGCGAAAACTGACCAATCACAAGGTCAGGATTGGGCCAGGGAACCAATCAAGCGGCAGGATGTCGGCCAATTGAAATCTGCGGTCATCTAATTAGCGGGTGTTATAAATTCACTCTCCGCCGAACAGTAGTCTTCCATTGTCTTGCACCTGACCGCAGACGAAGTTCATCCGACATGGCACGTACCAAGCAGACCGCCCGTAAATCCACCGGTGGCAAAGCCCCCAGGAAGCAGCTGGCAACCAAGGCTGCCCGCAAGAGCGCCCCGGCTACTGGCGGCGTCAAGAAGCCTCACCGCTACAGGCCCGGCACCGTGGCCCTGAGAGAGATCCGCCGCTACCAGAAGTCGACGGAGCTGCTCATCCGCAAGCTGCCCTTCCAGCGCCTGGTGCGAGAGATCGCCCAAGACTTCAAGACTGACCTGCGCTTCCAGAGCTCGGCGGTCATGGCTCTGCAGGAAGCCAGCGAGGCCTACCTGGTCGGTCTCTTCGAGGACACCAACCTGTGCGCCATCCACGCCAAGCGTGTCACCATCATGCCCAAGGACATTCAGCTCGCACGCCGCATCCGAGGGGAGCGTGCATAAGGAGGATCCCAACAAGATCGACAACCCCGGCCCTTTTCAGGGCCACCCACATATCCCAGAAAGATCTACATCGTTCACGTTCAAACAAATTCATTCTACTTCCCTTGCCATTGAATCACAAACACACATTTGCACCAGAAGTAAAAGACTGCACTCACAATCTCGTACATACAATCCAATCAAATGACAGGAGAAATACCAGCTATTATGTATACTTTATTTGCAAAATCATGCCCGAAGGCTAATTGCATGTACAGTGCATAAGAAGTACGTAAAGCAAAAGAACAGAGAATATATACAACTACTGTCTAGCCAGCGTAGACAAACACGGCCCTCGGTCTACCATACATGAAATGGATGCACCGGCTTCTGGCCCTGAACACGCATGCACTCCACGTGTCCATCCTCTCCGAGTACACATATAATGTACAGATATGTCAGCTAGCATGAAACGGCACGAGACGTAAGTCAGCGACATAGCGGTCATTTCTTGTGGGATTGGTAACCAGTCTTGCTCATGCACATCATGCGTGCCCTTGCCTGTCAGTTAACATGGAATGGGGTGTACTTTATCACCACTACATGGTCTAAACATGTGCAGCGGGGGGGTGGGGTGTATTTGCATGGTGTGTGAAGATGATACAGTTCCTTCTAGAGGATGTGGTTGGCCCTGAAAAGGGCCGGGGTTTGTGCGTTTCTGTGGTCTCCAATTTACTGAGCCTTGCTGGTCTTCTTGGGCAGAAGCACGGCGTGGATGTTTGGGAGGACGCCGCCCTGGGCAATGGTGACTCCGGACAGGAGCTTGTTCAACTCCTCGTCGTTGCGGACGGCCAGTTGAAGGTGACGGGGGATGATTCTGGTCTTCTTGTTGTCACGAGCAGCGTTTCCAGCCAGCTCCAGGATCTCGGCCGTCAGGTACTCCAGCACCGCCGCCAGGTAGACCGGTGCGCCGGCACCCACGCGCTCGGCATAGTTTCCCTTGCGCAAGAAGCGATGAACTCGGCCGACCGGGAACTGGAGACCCGCACGGGAAGAACGGCTCTTGGCCTTGGCGCGTGCCTTGCCTCCTTTACCACGTCCAGACATCTTGTAGTAGTCGATTGATTAGCGTCAAACGGCAAAAAGAATGAAAGAATGAAAAGACACCAATCTCTGCCCAACCAATTTATACCCCGCTGCTGGATTGACGGCTTCCGACAGCGAACCAATAGGGAGAGCTTGTTACGGGCCGTGAGAAGTTCTACCACGTCCGCGCCTTGGACTAGACAATCCAACAATTTGCATTCTTCCCCGATATAAAGGCAAAGCCGGCACGGGTGCAGTTATTCTATTCTAAATCGCCAAGAACGCCGTCATGCCGCCAAGTGGAAAAGCCGCCAAGAAAGCTGGCAAAGCCAGGCCCGCCGGAGACAAGAAGCGGGGAAGGAGGAGAAAGAGGAGGGAGACCTTCGGCGTCTACATCTACAAAGTGCTGAAGCAGGTGCACCCCGACACCGGCGTCTCCAGCAAGGCCATGGGCATCATGAACTCCTTCGTCAACGACATTTTCGAGCGCATCGCCGCCGAGGCTTCTCGTCTGGCTCACTACAACAAGCGCTCCACCATCAGCAGCCGCGAGATTCAGACCGCCGTCCGACTCCTGCTACCGGGCGAGCTGGCCAAGCACGCCGTCAGCGAGGGCACCAAAGCCGTCACCAAGTACACCAGCTCCAAGTAAATCGACCGTCACTGCTGGACATAACCCCGGCCTTTTTCAAGGCCACCCACATCCTCACAAAAGAGCTGTAGCAATCGCACGTTTTCTCTCCGACAATGTTCACATGTACACACCACTAACCTGTGACCGCACTACAAAACAATCCTCCAACACGGCAATACAGAAACTATGTCCTGGTTGGACTGCAACGCACAACAACAGAAAGAAAAACAAACCAAGTGTATTCTGACGTAATAAAAGTCTGCACACGTTCTTTCTTATGGAACAAGGAGGCCCTGCCCGTTGCCTTCTGGAACAAATGTCGCCTGTGACGTTCCTTAGAACAATGGATTGGCCGTCGATCGGCGTTCTTTCCAGTCAAATGCACACCTAAACTACACTCGGTCTAGTAAACAGACAAAATGAACATTCTCACAGTCATAGTCAAACTTCTCGGCTGAAACATGGATCCTAGTGTGTGTGTGTGTGTGTGTGTGTGTGTGTGTGTGTTTGTGTGTGTGTTTGTGTGTGTGTGTACGTACGTACTTTGCGTGCTTTGTTCTTCTTGTCATCAGTGATATTATCACCGCTCGCTGATTGTATGTCGGGCGAATTCTTCTCATTGCTTTCAGTTTGTTTTGTTTTGCAGCTCTTGATATTTTCCCGACGATGTTTGTCTTGTCAATTGGAAATCCTCCGCATAGCATTGTCTTGCTTGGGGTGCGGATGGCGTCTTCCTATTGGCCAGTTGTGGTGGTGGCCAGGACTCCGCGCAGGTCCGCAGGGCGGTTATTAATGTGGCTCCGTCAGGTGGAGACCCATTCATTCATTCTTCGTTCCTGATCGAGCAGAGAATCGTATCTATCATGTCTGGACGCGGCAAGGGAGGCAAGGGGCTCGGAAAGGGAGGCGCCAAGCGTCACCGTAAGGTGCTTCGAGACAACATCCAGGGCATCACCAAGCCAGCCATCCGTCGTCTGGCCCGCCGTGGCGGCGTCAAGCGCATCTCGGGCCTCATCTACGAGGAGACCCGAGGCGTTCTCAAGGTCTTCCTGGAGAATGTCATCCGCGATGCGGTCACATACACCGAGCACGCCAAGCGCAAGACGGTCACCGCCATGGACGTTGTCTACGCTCTCAAACGCCAAGGCCGCACCCTGTACGGCTTCGGTGGCTAGAAGATCATCTGACCGACTCATCACCACAAGCAACCCCGGCCCTTTTCAGGGCCAACCAAATATCCAAAAAAGAACTGTATTCTCTCACAACACACCTATACACACACCTGCCTCGAACAATGAGCAAAAATGAAGGATTCAATGTCAACCCCAAGCCGGTCACGCAAGCACACAACAGCGATAGCATTTCTTCGCCTAGTGATATATTTGATGTTAACATACGTGCACCTTTGGTTTCTGAGTAAAGCAAAGTATATTTTCTTTGGCCGACGTTATAGTCGTAGATGATTTTCTTAGTATACTTTGAGTATGTAACTGTAAAGGGAGTGGTGCTGTTCGGCCCGGCGGTTTATATATATATATATCTTGATGCACTTGGGAGCGTGTGCGTGTTGTCTATCATAGTTGCTTATGATCTAGTATATAACGTCGAGTTCTGCTGCTGGTTCACTGGCACGTAGATAAGTTGATGTATCTATGTCAAAAAAAATCCCAGCGCGTCGTAAGCCCTGGTGTTTCTCAATTCATACATTCACTCATAATTTTCTTGGCAGGCTGGATGAGCCGTCGTCATATGTTAGTGTGCTTACTGAAAAGACGTCAGATATCTCAAGATGTAAGGGCCAGTGACCAGCCGCCTCCGTCAGATGAGTAAGACGGACATGCCCTCTTGTACATGAACCGAGCCAGTGTTATTTTCGATGCCTGGGAAGGGAGAAATTCCACCGTGAAGTTAGAAAAGAAACACAAATTTCGCCGCGGCGGACAATAAGACCCAAGCAAGCTACCATGTTTTCGATCACGTCCGCACCATCGCTACTTCACGCCGCCCTGACAAGATGTCGGGTTCATTTGCACGTCTAACGCAGACAAGGCAAGCCGGTATGTCCGCCCCAGCATCGTCCCCCAAGAAGGCTAGCAAGCCCAAGGCGGCGCCCAAGGCCCCCCGCGGCTCACCCGCCAACTACCGCCATGATTACGGCGGCTGTGGAAGCACTCAAGGACCGCACCGGTTCTTCCCTGCCGGCCATCAAGAAGTACATCGCCGGCAACTACAAGTTCGACGTGGAGAAGAAGGCCATCTACATCAAGCGCGCCCTGAAAGCCTTGGTGGAGAAGGGTACCCTCCTTCAGGTGAAAGGTACTGGGGCGTCGGGATCCTTCAAAATCAACGTGGCAGCCAAGAAAGCCGCAGAGAAGGCCGCCAAGAAAGCCACCAAGAAGCCGGTCAAGAAACCCGCGGCTAAAAAGGCCACAAAACCCAAGGCCACCAAGCCGAAAAAGCCCAAGGCCAAGAAGGCTACCACCCCCAAGAAGACCAAGAAGCCCGCCACCAAGAAGACCAAGAAATCTCCGGCCAAGAAACCTGCTGCCAAGAAACCAGCCAAGAAGACCCCGGCAAAGAAGACCGTCAAGAAGGCAGCGCCCGCCAAGAAGGCGCCCAAGCCCAAGAAGAAGTGAAGACTTGGCCGTCGAATTTCCTCCAAACCCCGGCCCTTTTCAGGGCCACCCACATCCTTACGAAAGAACTATGTCTGACACCTCCAAGTTACCCATTCTCCACACGAATACGCACTATCCCCTGAAAGAAAAAAAATGATACACGAACTAAGAAGAGAATGAATAAATGACTTAAAGAGGGAAGCCAAAGCGGCGCCCCCCCCCCCCCCAACACACGCACACATGCAAAACGCATCTTGGAAGGGAGAACGAACCCACGCACCACATACAGTCACATGCTAACCGACAAATGTAAGTTCGCTGACAGAGGCTATAACTACGGAAGACGTTTCCTTTCTTGGCGACATTGTTTATTAATCTTGAACTTTACAACCGAGTAAAGATAGTCTTGTTACCGCGGTCTATCTATAGCCACCGTGTGGGTACACTTGTGAAGCCAATAGCCGTTCTATGGCGCTCAAGTTCACCCCTGTCACATTTTCCTGCGTGACCGTCCAAAAGTGCCGAGCTTGCTGCAAATATCGGATCCTGGAGCGGCGAAAACTGACCAATCACAAGGTCAGGATTGGGCCAGGGAACCAATCAAGCGGCAGGATGTCGGCCAATTGAAATCTGCGGTCATCTAATTAGCGGGTGTTATAAATTCACTCTCCGCCGAACAGTAGTCTTCCATTGTCTTGCACCTGACCGCAGACGAAGTTCATCCGACATGGCACGTACCAAGCAGACCGCCCGTAAATCCACCGGTGGCAAAGCCCCCAGGAAGCAGCTGGCAACCAAGGCTGCCCGCAAGAGCGCCCCGGCTACTGGCGGCGTCAAGAAGCCTCACCGCTACAGGCCCGGCACCGTGGCCCTGAGAGAGATCCGCCGCTACCAGAAGTCGACGGAGCTGCTCATCCGCAAGCTGCCCTTCCAGCGCCTGGTGCGAGAGATCGCCCAAGACTTCAAGACTGACCTGCGCTTCCAGAGCTCGGCGGTCATGGCTCTGCAGGAAGCCAGCGAGGCCTACCTGGTCGGTCTCTTCGAGGACACCAACCTGTGCGCCATCCACGCCAAGCGTGTCACCATCATGCCCAAGGACATTCAGCTCGCACGCCGCATCCGAGGGGAGCGTGCATAAGGAGGATCCCAACAAGATCGACAACCCCGGCCCTTTTCAGGGCCACCCACATATCCCAGAAAGATCTACATCGTTCACGTTCAAACAAATTCATTCTACTTCCCTTGCCATTGAATCACAAACACACATTTGCACCAGAAGTAAAAGACTGCACTCACAATCTCGTACATACAATCCAATCAAATGACAGGAGAAATACCAGCTATTATGTATACTTTATTTGCAAAATCATGCCCGAAGGCTAATTGCATGTACAGTGCATAAGAAGTACGTAAAGCAAAAGAACAGAGAATATATACAACTACTGTCTAGCCAGCGTAGACAAACACGGCCCTCGGTCTACCATACATGAAATGGATGCACCGGCTTCTGGCCCTGAACACGCATGCACTCCACGTGTCCATCCTCTCCGAGTACACATATAATGTACAGATATGTCAGCTAGCATGAAACGGCACGAGACGTAAGTCAGCGACATAGCGGTCATTTCTTGTGGGATTGGTAACCAGTCTTGCTCATGCACATCATGCGTGCCCTTGCCTGTCAGTTAACATGGAATGGGGTGTACTTTATCACCACTACATGGTCTAAACATGTGCAGCGGGGGGGTGGGGTGTATTTGCATGGTGTGTGAAGATGATACAGTTCCTTCTAGAGGATGTGGTTGGCCCTGAAAAGGGCCGGGGTTTGTGCGTTTCTGTGGTCTCCAATTTACTGAGCCTTGCTGGTCTTCTTGGGCAGAAGCACGGCGTGGATGTTTGGGAGGACGCCGCCCTGGGCAATGGTGACTCCGGACAGGAGCTTGTTCAACTCCTCGTCGTTGCGGACGGCCAGTTGAAGGTGACGGGGGATGATTCTGGTCTTCTTGTTGTCACGAGCAGCGTTTCCAGCCAGCTCCAGGATCTCGGCCGTCAGGTACTCCAGCACCGCCGCCAGGTAGACCGGTGCGCCGGCACCCACGCGCTCGGCATAGTTTCCCTTGCGCAAGAAGCGATGAACTCGGCCGACCGGGAACTGGAGACCCGCACGGGAAGAACGGCTCTTGGCCTTGGCGCGTGCCTTGCCTCCTTTACCACGTCCAGACATCTTGTAGTAGTCGATTGATTAGCGTCAAACGGCAAAAAGAATGAAAGAATGAAAAGACACCAATCTCTGCCCAACCAATTTATACCCCGCTGCTGGATTGACGGCTTCCGACAGCGAACCAATAGGGAGAGCTTGTTACGGGCCGTGAGAAGTTCTACCACGTCCGCGCCTTGGACTAGACAATCCAACAATTTGCATTCTTCCCCGATATAAAGGCAAAGCCGGCACGGGTGCAGTTATTCTATTCTAAATCGCCAAGAACGCCGTCATGCCGCCAAGTGGAAAAGCCGCCAAGAAAGCTGGCAAAGCCAGGCCCGCCGGAGACAAGAAGCGGGGAAGGAGGAGAAAGAGGAGGGAGACCTTCGGCGTCTACATCTACAAAGTGCTGAAGCAGGTGCACCCCGACACCGGCGTCTCCAGCAAGGCCATGGGCATCATGAACTCCTTCGTCAACGACATTTTCGAGCGCATCGCCGCCGAGGCTTCTCGTCTGGCTCACTACAACAAGCGCTCCACCATCAGCAGCCGCGAGATTCAGACCGCCGTCCGACTCCTGCTACCGGGCGAGCTGGCCAAGCACGCCGTCAGCGAGGGCACCAAAGCCGTCACCAAGTACACCAGCTCCAAGTAAATCGACCGTCACTGCTGGACATAACCCCGGCCTTTTTCAAGGCCACCCACATCCTCACAAAAGAGCTGTAGCAATCGCACGTTTTCTCTCCGACAATGTTCACATGTACACACCACTAACCTGTGACCGCACTACAAAACAATCCTCCAACACGGCAATACAGAAACTATGTCCTGGTTGGACTGCAACGCACAACAACAGAAAGAAAAACAAACCAAGTGTATTCTGACGTAATAAAAGTCTGCACACGTTCTTTCTTATGGAACAAGGAGGCCCTGCCCGTTGCCTTCTGGAACAAATGTCGCCTGTGACGTTCCTTAGAACAATGGATTGGCCGTCGATCGGCGTTCTTTCCAGTCAAATGCACACCTAAACTACACTCGGTCTAGTAAACAGACAAAATGAACATTCTCACAGTCATAGTCAAACTTCTCGGCTGAAACATGGATCCTAGTGTGTGTGTGTGTGTGTGTGTGTGTGTGTGTGTTTGTGTGTGTGTTTGTGTGTGTGTGTACGTACGTACTTTGCGTGCTTTGTTCTTCTTGTCATCAGTGATATTATCACCGCTCGCTGATTGTATGTCGGGCGAATTCTTCTCATTGCTTTCAGTTTGTTTTGTTTTGCAGCTCTTGATATTTTCCCGACGATGTTTGTCTTGTCAATTGGAAATCCTCCGCATAGCATTGTCTTGCTTGGGGTGCGGATGGCGTCTTCCTATTGGCCAGTTGTGGTGGTGGCCAGGACTCCGCGCAGGTCCGCAGGGCGGTTATTAATGTGGCTCCGTCAGGTGGAGACCCATTCATTCATTCTTCGTTCCTGATCGAGCAGAGAATCGTATCTATCATGTCTGGACGCGGCAAGGGAGGCAAGGGGCTCGGAAAGGGAGGCGCCAAGCGTCACCGTAAGGTGCTTCGAGACAACATCCAGGGCATCACCAAGCCAGCCATCCGTCGTCTGGCCCGCCGTGGCGGCGTCAAGCGCATCTCGGGCCTCATCTACGAGGAGACCCGAGGCGTTCTCAAGGTCTTCCTGGAGAATGTCATCCGCGATGCGGTCACATACACCGAGCACGCCAAGCGCAAGACGGTCACCGCCATGGACGTTGTCTACGCTCTCAAACGCCAAGGCCGCACCCTGTACGGCTTCGGTGGCTAGAAGATCATCTGACCGACTCATCACCACAAGCAACCCCGGCCCTTTTCAGGGCCAACCAAATATCCAAAAAGAACTGTATTCTCTCACAACACACCTATACACACACCTGCCTCGAACAATGAGCAAAAATGAAGGATTCAATGTCAACCCCAAGCCGGTCACGCAAGCACACAACAGCGATAGCATTTCTTCGCCTAGTGATATATTTGATGTTAACATACGTGCACCTTTGGTTTCTGAGTAAAGCAAAGTATATTTTCTTTGGCCGACGTTATAGTCGTAGATGATTTTCTTAGTATACTTTGAGTATGTAACTGTAAAGGGAGTGGTGCTGTTCGGCCCGGCGGTTTATATATATATATATCTTGATGCACTTGGGAGCGTGTGCGTGTTGTCTATCATAGTTGCTTATGATCTAGTATATAACGTCGAGTTCTGCTGCTGGTTCACTGGCACGTAGATAAGTTGATGTATCTATGTCAAAAAAAATCCCAGCGCGTCGTAAGCCCTGGTGTTTCTCAATTCATACATTCACTCATAATTTTCTTGGCAGGCTGGATGAGCCGTCGTCATATGTTAGTGTGCTTACTGAAAAGACGTCAGATATCTCAAGATGTAAGGGCCAGTGACCAGCCGCCTCCGTCAGATGAGTAAGACGGACATGCCCTCTTGTACATGAACCGAGCCAGTGTTATTTTCGATGCCTGGGAAGGGAGAAATTCCACCGTGAAGTTAGAAAAGAAACACAAATTTCGCCGCGGCGGACAATAAGACCCAAGCAAGCTACCATGTTTTCGATCACGTCCGCACCATCGCTACTTCACGCCGCCCTGACAAGATGTCGGGTTCATTTGCACGTCTAACGCAGACAAGGCAAGCCGGTATGTCCGCCCCAGCATCGTCCCCCAAGAAGGCTAGCAAGCCCAAGGCGGCGCCCAAGGCCCCCGCGGCTCACCCGCCAACTACCGCCATGATTACGGCGGCTGTGGAAGCACTCAAGGACCGCACCGGTTCTTCCCTGCCGGCCATCAAGAAGTACATCGCCGGCAACTACAAGTTCGACGTGGAGAAGAAGGCCATCTACATCAAGCGCGCCCTGAAAGCCTTGGTGGAGAAGGGTACCCTCCTTCAGGTGAAAGGTACTGGGGCGTCGGGATCCTTCAAAATCAACGTGGCAGCCAAGAAAGCCGCAGAGAAGGCCGCCAAGAAAGCCACCAAGAAGCCGGTCAAGAAACCCGCGGCTAAAAAGGCCACAAAACCCAAGGCCACCAAGCCGAAAAAGCCCAAGGCCAAGAAGGCTACCACCCCCAAGAAGACCAAGAAGCCCGCCACCAAGAAGACCAAGAAATCTCCGGCCAAGAAACCTGCTGCCAAGAAACCAGCCAAGAAGACCCCGGCAAAGAAGACCGTCAAGAAGGCAGCGCCCGCCAAGAAGGCGCCCAAGCCCAAGAAGAAGTGAAGACTTGGCCGTCGAATTTCCTCCAAACCCCGGCCCTTTTCAGGGCCACCCACATCCTTACGAAAGAACTATGTCTGACACCTCCAAGTTACCCATTCTCCACACGAATACGCACTATCCCCTGAAAGAAAAAAAATGATACACGAACTAAGGGACTGTACGATATTTACCGGGGGGGAGGGCTGGTGCAAAGAGGGTCCGGTAAAAAAAAATTCGATGGCCCTCCCCCCGGCTCAAAAAAAAAATTCGATGGCCCTCCCCCCGGTTCAAAATTTTTTCGATGGCCCTCCCCCCGCCCCAAAAAAATTTTCGGTGGCCCTCCCCCCATTTTTCCATGTCTTTTCTTACTCTTTAATACTCATACTACAAAAACAAACAAACTTTTTAATAGAAAATGTGGACGGGACAGGCATTTGTCAAGGCGCGTGCGCCCGGCCCAGGCGTCCGGCTAGGGCTAAAGCGCCGCATGAACCAGGCACGAACCTAGGGGGGTTAGGGGGCATGCTCCCCCCGGAAAATTTTGAAATCTTTACCCTCTGAAATGCTATTTCCTGCATTTTAAGGGGTAAATTTTGCTGGTACACCGAGCTAAGTTTATTCCTCTTTTTCGGGCTATATTTCGTCCACGAACGTCTTCCACGTGCTACTGGTATTTACACAACCGGGAAAACAATATTGTCAGGTTGTTTTCAATTTACTTTGGAAGGACATTCAGTGATCTACTAAGAGGCAAATAAATGTTGTGACAGTCCTTGGTTTATTCTCTAAATCAAAATACCTTGTTTAATGCATCCACATCCACGCCGATAAGTTTGAGCGGGGCGCTGGGCGGGATCTTTATCGACGACGCATATACGATTTTAAACAAGCAAAAACAACCACCGTTTATACCACTGGGAAGGGTGCGTTATGCCGCAAAAATTAATTCAATGTCCTCAGAAGAGGCTTGGCTACATTTTTATCGATATCGTTACGAAAGCCGCAACGAAACGCGAGTTACGTCTTTGGGAGTTTGGTTGTATCGTCGACTTTTGGCTTCTTTGCGCCCGGCGCGACAATCAGCTTTCGAAGGGGTTTTGGGAGATTTGGACGAATCCACTAGAATGATAGGGATGCGTACTATTTTAACGTAACATTCTGCCGATTCCACTGGCCGGCGAATCGCTACGGTCGCCATATTTTTAATATATATTTAATATTAAAAAAATTTCGGTGGCCCTCCCCCGGGCCGATTTATTTTTCGATGGCCCTCCCCTAGGTTCAAAATTTTTTTTCATGGCCCTCCCCCCGGGCCAAAAAATTTTTCAATGGCCCTCCCCCCCAGTGCACCAGCCCTCCCCCCCCCGGTAAATATCGTACAGTCCCTAAGAAGAGAATGAATAAATGACTTAAAGAGGGAAGCCAAAGCGGCGCCCCCCCCCCCCAACACACGCACACATGCAACTACTGTCTAGCCAGCGTAGACAAACACGACCCCCTCGGTCTACCAATACATGAAATGGATGCACCGGCTTCTGGCCCTGAACACGCATGCACTCCACGTGTCCATCCTCTCCGAGTACACATATAATGTACAGATATGTCAGCTAGCATGAAACGGCACGAGACGTAAGTCAGCGACATAGCGGTCATTTCACATTGCCAACCGGTCTTGCTCATGCATTGCGTGCCCTTGCCTGTCAGTTTAGGGGACTGTACGAATTTACCGGATGCCCTTGGTGCCAATGGTGAGGGTTCCGGTAAAAAAAAATTCGATTGGCCCTCCCCCTGCTTCAAAAAAAAATTTCGATGGGCCCTCCCCCGGTTCAAAAATTTTTTTCGATGGCTCCCCCTCCCCAGAAAAATTTTCGGTGGCCCTCCCCCCATTTTTCATGGGGTCTTTTTTCTTACTCTTTAAATACTCATACTACAAAAACAAACACTTTTTAATGTGGGGGACAGCATTTTGTCAGACGTGCGCCCGGCCAGGCGTCCGGCTAGGGCTAAAGCGCCGCCTGAACGAACCTAGGCAATGGTTAGGGGGCAAGGGTCCCCCCGGAAAATTTTGAAATCTTTACCCTCGAAATGCCCTATTTCTGCATACAGCATTCCTCTTTTTCATTTCTCACGAGAACGTCTTGCTACTGCGTATTTACCATGGGGAAAAACAATATTGCGGCTTTTGTTCAATTTACTTTTGGAAGGACATTCCAGTGATCTTACTAAGAGGCAAATATTAATTTTTTTACAGGTTTATGTCAAATCAAAATCCCTTGTGTAATGGCATCCACATTCATCCACGCCGATCCGTGTAGAGGGGCGCTTGGGCGGGCAGAAGATCGACAACCCTATACGTTTAACCAAGCGGTCACCGGTTTAAACCATCTACAGGTGCGTTCAGGGCAAAAATTATTCTTGTCCTTGAGGCTTTTTGGCCCTACCCATCATTTTTATCAGAATGGAAGTTACGAAAGCCGGCGATTAAATCTTTGGGAGGTTGTGATGTTGAGACACCCGCGTCTTTTGGCTTGTTTGAAGCACGGTGTGCGACAATCAGCGATTTTCCGAAGGGGTTTTTGGGCATGTTTTTTGTACGAATTCAAATGATAGGGGATTACAACTATTTTAACGTAACATCTGCCGAATTACTCAAATGGACTCACTACGGGCCTGTTTTTAATATATATTGAGAGATTAAAATCCTCTTGTGGCACCTCACCGGGCGATTTATTTTTCAGATGGCACCCCCTCAGGACAAAGGTCAGCCCGTTCAAAAATTTTCAATGTACCCGCCCCCCCAGTGCTGGCAGCCCTCCCCCACTGTAAAAAATGGCGTGCCTGTCAGTTTAACATGGAATGGGGTGTACTTTATCACCACTACATGGTCTAAACATGTGTTGCAGCGGGGGGGTGGGGGTATTTGATGGTGTGTGAAGATGATACAGTTCCTTCTAGGAGATGTGGTTGGCCCTGAAAAGGGCCGGGGTTTTGTGCGTTTCTGTGGTCTCCAATTTACTGAGCCTTGCTGGTCTTCTTGGGCAGAAGCACGGCGTGGATGTTTTGGGAGGACGCCGCCCTGGGCAATGGTGACTCCGGACAGGAGCTTGTTCAACTCCTCGTCGTTGCGGACGGCCAGTTGAAGGTGACGGGGGATGATTCTGGTCTTCTTGTTGTCACGAGCAGCGTTTCCAGCCAGCTCCAGATCTCGGCCGTCAGGTACTCCAGCACCGCCGCCAGGTAGACCGGTGCGCCGGCACCCACGCGCTCGGCATAGTTTCCTTTGCGCAAGAAGCGATGAACTCGGCCGACCGGGAACTGGAGACCCGCACGGGAAGAACGGCTCTTGGCCTTGGCGCGTGCCTTGCCTCCTTTACCACGTCCAGACATCTTGTAGTAGTCGATTGATTAGCGTCAAACGGCAAAAAGAATGAAAGAATGAAAAGACACCAATCTCTGCCCAACCAATTTATACCCCGCTGCTGGATTGACGGCTTCCGACAGCGAACCAATAGGGAGAGCTTGTTACGGGCCGTGAGAAGTTCTACCACGTCCGCGCCTTGGACTAGACAATCCAACAATTTGCATTCTTCCCCGATATAAAGGCAAAGCCGGCACGGGTGCAGTTATTCTATTCTAAATCGCCAAGAACGCCGTCATGCCGCCAAGTGGAAAAGCCGCCAAGAAAGCTGGCAAAAGCCAGGCCCGCCGGAGACAAGAAGCAATTCTAAGGAGGAGAGAAAGAGGAGGGAGACCTTCGGCGTCTACATCTACAAAGTGCTGAAGCAGGTGCACCCCGACACCGGCGTCTCCAGCAAGGCCATGGGCATCATGAACTCCTTCGTCAACGACATTTTCGAGCGCATCGCCGCCGAGGCTTCTCGTCTGGCTCACTACAACAAGCGCTCCACCATCAGCAGCCGCGAGATTCAGACCGCCGTCCGACTCCTGCTACCGGGCGAGCTGGCCAAGCACGCCGTCAGCGAGGGCACCAAAGCCGTCACCAAGTACACCCAGCTCCAAGTAAATCGACCGCCACTGCTGGACATAACCCCGGCCTTTTTCAAGGCCACCCACATCCTCACAAAAGAGCTGTAGCAATCGCACGTTTTCTCTCCGACAATGTTCACATGTACACACCACTAACCTGTGACCGCACTACCTGCCTCGAACAATGAGCAAAAATGAAGGATTCAATGTCAACCCCAAGCCGGTCACGCAAGCACACAACAGCGATAGCATTTCTTCGCCTAGTGATTATTTGATGTTAACATACGTGCACCTTTGGTTTCTGAGTAAAGCAAAGTATATTTCTTGGCCGACGTTATAGTCGTAGATGATTTTCTTAGTATACTTTGAGTATGTAACTGTAAAGGGAGTGGTGCTGTTCGGCCCGGCGGTTTATATATAATATATCTTGATGCACTTGGGAGCGTGTTGTGCGTGTTGTCTATCATAGTTTGCTTATGATCTATATATAACGTCGAGTTCTGCTGCTGGTTCACTGGCACGTAGTAAGTTGATGTATCTATGTCAAAAAAATCCCAGCGCGTCGTAAGCCTGGTGTTCTCAATTCATACATTCACTCATATTTTCTTGGCAGGCTGGATTGAGCCGTCGTCATATGTTAGTGTGCTTACTGAAAAGACGTCAGATATCTCAAGATGTAAGGGCCAGTGACCAGCCGCTCCGTCAATGAGTAAGACGGACATGCCCTCTTGTACATAACCGAGCCAGTGTTATTTCGATGCCTGGGAAGGGAGAAATTCCACCGTGAAGTTAGAAAAGAAACACAAATTTCGCCGCGGCGGACAATAAGACCAAGCAAGCTACCATGTTTTCGATCACGTCCGCACCATCGCTACTTCACGCCGCCCTGAAAGATGTCGGGTTCATTGACAGTCTAACGCAGACAAGGCAAGCCGGATGGTCCGCCCCCGCATCGTCCCCCAAGAAGGCTAGCAAGCCCAAGGCGGCGCCCAAGGCCCCCGCGGCTCACCCGCCAACACCGCCATGATTACGGCGGCTGTGGAAGCACTCAAGGACCGCACCGGTTCTTCCTGCCGGCCATCAAGAAGTACATCGCCGGCAACTACAAGTTCGACGTGGAGAAAGAGGCCATCTACATCAAGCGCGCCCTGAAAGCCTTGTGGAGAAGGGTACCCTCCTTCAGGTGAAAGTACTGGGTCGGGATCCTTCAAAATCAACGTGGCAGCCAAGAAAGCCGCAGAGAGAAGGCCGCAAGAAAGCCACCAAGAAGCCGGTCAAGAAACCCGCGGCTAAAAAGGCCACAAAACCCAAGGCCACCAAGCCGAAAAAGCCCAAGGCCAAGAAGGCTACCACCCCCAAGAAGACCAAGAGAACCCGCCACCAAGAAGACCAAGAAATCTCCGGCCAAGAAACCTGCTGCCAAGAAACCAGCCAAGAAGACCCCGGCAAAGAAGACCGTCAAGAAGGCAGCGCCCGCAAGAAGGCGCCAAGCCAGAAAGAAGAAGTGAAGACTTGCCGTCGAATTTCCTCCAAACCCCGGCCCTTTTCAGGGCCACCCACATCCTTACGAAAGAACTATGTCTGACACATCCAAGTTTACCCATTCTCCACACGAATACGCACTATCCCCTGAAGAAAAAAAATGATACACGAACTAGAAGGAATGAATAAATGACTTAAAGAGGGAGCCAAGCGGCGCCCCCCCCCCCCCAAACAACGCACACAGGCAAAACGCATCTTGGAAGGGAGAACGAACCCACGCACACATACAGTCACATGCCTAACCGACAAAATGTAAGTTCGCTGACAGAGGCTATAATACGGAAGACGTCCTTTTTGGCGACATTGTTTATTAATCTTGAAACTGAACTTTACAACCGAGTAAAGATAGTCTGTTACGCGGTCTATCTAGCGCCACCGTGTGGGTACACTTGTGAAGCCATAGCCGTTCTATGCGCTCAAGTTCACCCCTGTCACATTTTCCGCGTGTGACCGTCCAAAAGTGCCGAGTTGCTGCAAATTCGGATCCTGGAGCGGCGAAAATGACCAATCAACAGTTCAGGATTGGCCAGGGAACAATCAAGCGGCCGGATGTCGGCCAATGAAATTCTGCGGTCATCTAATTGCGGGTGTTATATAAATTCACTTCTCCGCCGAACAGTAGTTTCCATTGGCTTGCACCTGACCGCAAGACGAAGTTCATCCGACATGGACGTACCATAGAAGACCCCGCCCGTTAAATCCACCGGTGGCAAGCCCCAGGAAGCAGCTGGCAACCAGGCTGCCCGCAAGAGCGCCCCGGTACTGGCGGCGTCAAGAACCTCACCGCTACAGGCACGGCCACCGTGGCCCTGGAGAGATCCGCCGCTACCAGAAAGTCGACGGAGCTGCTTCATCCGCAGCGCCCTTCCAGCGCCTGGTGCGAGAGATCGCCCAAGACTTCAAGACTGACCTGCGCTTCCAGAGCTCGGCGGTCATGGCTCGCAGGAAGGCAGCGAGGCCTACCTGGTCGGTCTCTTCGAGGACACCAACTGTGCGCCGCCACGCCAAGCGGGTCACCATCATGCCCCAAGGACATTCAGCTCGAACGCCGCATCCGAGGGGAGCGTGCATAAGGAGGATCCCAACAAGATCGACAACCCGGCCCTTTTCAGGCCACCCACATATCCCAGAAGATCTACTCGTTCACGTTCAAACAAATTCATTCTACTTCCCTTGCCATTGAAATCACAAACACACATTTGCACCAGAAGTAAAAGACTGCCCTCACAATCTCGTACATACATCCAATCAAATGACAGGAGAACAGGAGAAATACCAGTATATGTATACTTATTTGCAAAATCATGCCCGAAGGCTAATTGCTGTACAGTGCTAAGAAGTACGAAAGCAAAAAAAGAACAGAGAAGAATATATACAAATACTGTTAGCCAGCGTAGAAAACACGGCCCTCGGTCTACCAGACATGAAATGGATGCACCGGATCTGGCCCTGAAACACGCATGCACTCCACGTGTCCTCTCTCCGAGTACACATATAATGTAAAGATATGTCAGCTAGCATGAACCGGCACGAGACGTAAGTCAGCGACATAGCGGTCATTTCTTGTGGGATTGGTAACCAGTTTGCTCATGCACACTCATGCGTGCCCTTGCCTGTCAGTAGGGACTGTACGATATTACCGGGGGGGGAGGGCTGGTGCAAAGAAGGGTCCGGTTAAAAAAAAATTCGATGGCCCTCCCCCCCGGCTCAAAAAAAATTCGATGGCCCTCCCCCCGGTTCAAAATTTTTTTCGATGGCCCTCCCCCCGCCCCAAAAAAATTTTCGGTGGCCCTCCCCCCATTTTTCCATGTCTTTTTCTTACTCTTTAATACTCATACTACAAAAACAAACAAACTTTTAATAGAAAATGTGGACGGGACAGGCATTTGTCAAGGCGCGTGCGCCCGGCCCAGGGCGTCCGGCTAGGGCTAAAGCGCCGCATGAACCAGGCACGAACCTAGGGGGGTTAGGGGGCATTGCTCCCCCCGGAAAATTTTGAAATCTTTACCCTCTGAAATGCTATTTCCTGCATTTTAAGGGGTAAATTTTGCTGGTACACCGAGCTAAGTTTATTCCTCTTTTTCGGGCTATATTTCGTCCACGAACGTCTTCCACGTGCTACTGGTATTTACACAACCGGAAAACAATATTGTCAGGTTGTTTTCAATTTACTTTGGAAGGACATTCAGTGATCTACTAAGAGGCAAATAAATGTTGTGACAGTCCTTGGTTTATTCTCTAAATCAAAATACCTTGTTTAATGCATCCACATCCACGCCGATAAGTTTGAGCGGGGCGCTGGGCGGGATCTTTATCGACCGACGCATATACGATTTAAACAAGCAAAAACAACCACCGTTTATACCACTGGGAAGGGTGCGTTATGCCGCAAAAATTAATTCAATGTCCTCAGAAGAGGCTTGGCTACATTTTTATCGATATCGTTACGAAAGCCGCAACGAAACGCGAGTTACGTCTTTGGGAGTTTGGTTGTATCGTCGACTTTTGGCTTCTTTGCGCCCGGCGCGACAATCAGCTTTCGAAGGGGTTTTTGGGAGATTTGGACGAATCCACTAGAATGATAGGGATGCGTACTATTTTAACGTAACATTCTGCCGATTCCACTGGCCGGCGAATCGCTACGGTCGCCATATTTTTAATATATATTTAATATTAAAAAATTTCGGTGGCCCTCCCCCGGGCCGATTTATTTTTCGATGGCCCTCCCCTAGGTTCAAAATTTTTTTTCATGGCCCTCCCCCCGGGCCAAAAAATTTTTTCAATGGCCCTCCCCCCCAGTGCACCAGCCCTCCCCCCCCCCGGTAAATATCGTACAGTCCCTTAACATGGAATGGGGTGTACTTTATCACCACTACATGGTCTAAACATGTGCAGCGGGGGGGTGGGGTGTATTTGCATGGTGTGTGAAGATGATACAGTTCCTTCTAGAGGATGTGGTTGGCCCTGAAAAGGGCCGGGGTTTGTGCGTTTCTGTGGTCTCCAATTTACTGAGCCTTGCTGGTCTTCTTGGGCAGAAGCACGGCGTGGATGTTTGGGAGGACGCCGCCCTGGGCAATGGTGACTCCGGGACAGGAGCTTGTTCAACTCCTCGTCGTTGCGGACGGCCAGTTGAAGGTGACGGGGGATGATTCTGGTCTTCTTGTTGTCACGAGCAGCGTTTCCAGCCAGCTCCAGGATCTCGGCCGTCAGGTACTCCAGCACCGCCGCCAGGTAGACCGGTGCGCCGGCACCCACGCGCTCGGCATAGTTTCCCTTGCGCAAGAAGCGATGAACTCGGCCCGACCGGGAACTGGAGACCCGCACGGGAAGAACGGCTCTTGGCCTTGGCGCGTGCCTTGCCTCCTTTACCACGTCCAGACATCTTGTAGTAGTCGATTGATTAGCGTCAAACGGCAAAAGAATGAAGAATGAAAAGACACCAATCTCTGCCCAACCAATTATACCCCGCTGCTGGATTGACGGCTTCGACAGCGAACCAATAGGGAGAGCTTGTTACGGGCCGTGAGAAGTTCTACCACGTCCGCGCCTTGGACTAGACAATCCAAACAATTTGCATTCTTCCCCGATATAAAGGCAAAGCCGGCACGGGTGCAGTTATTCTATTCTAAATCGCCAAGAACGCCGTCATGCCGCCAAGTGGAAAAGCCGCCAAGAAAGCTGGCAAAGCCAGGCCCGCCGGAGACAAGAAGCGGGGAAGGAGGAGAAAGAGGGAGGGAGACCTTCGGCGTCTACATCTACAAAGTGCCTGAAGCAGGTGCACCCCGACACGGCGTCTCCAGCAAGGCCATGGGCATCATGAACTCCTTCGTCAACGACATTTTCGAGCGCATCGCCGCCGAGGCTTCTCGTCTGGCTCACTACAACAAGCGCTCCACCATCAGCAGCCGCGAGATTCAGACCGCCGTCCGACTCCTGCTACCGGGCGAGCTGGCCCAAGCACGCCGTCAGCGAGGGCACCAAAGCCGTCACCAAGTACACCAGCTCCAAGTAAATCGACCGTCACTGCTGGACATAACCCCGGCCTTTTTCAAGGCCACCCACATCCTCACAAAAGAGCTGTAGCAATCGCACGTTTTCTCTCCGACAATGTTCACATGTACACCACCACTAACCTGTGACCGCACTACAAAACAATCCTCCAACACGGCAATACAGAAACTATGTCCTGGTTGGACTGCAACGCACAACAACAGAAAGAAAAACAAACCAAGTGTATTCTGACGTAATAAAAGTCTGCACACGTTCTTTCTTATGGAACAAGGAGGCCCTGCCCGTTGCCTTCTGGAACAAATGTCGCCTGTGACGTTCCTTAGAACAATGGATTGGCCGTCGATCGGCGTTCTTTCCAGTCAAATGCACACCTAAACTACACTCGGTCTAGTAAACAGACAAAATGAACATTCTCACAGTCATAGTCAAACTTCTCGGCTGAAACATGGATCCTAGTGTGTGTGTGTGTGTGTGTGTGTGTGTGTGTGTGTGTGTGTTTGTGTGTGTGTGTACGTACGTACTTTGCGTGCTTTGTTCTTCTTGTCATCAGTGATATTATCACCGCTCGCTGATTGTATGTCGGGCGAATTCTTCTCATTGCTTTCAGTTGTTTTGTTTTGCAGCTCTTGATATTTTCCCGACGATGTTTGTCTTGTCAATTGGAAATCCTCCGCATAGCATTGTCTTGCTTGGGGTGCGGATGGCGTCTTCCTATTGGCAGTTGTGGTGGTGGCCAGGACTCCGCGCAGGTCCGCAGGGCGGTTATTAATGTGGCTCCGTCAGGTGGAGACCCATTCATTCATTCTTCGTTCCTGATCGAGCAGAGAATCGTATCTATCATGTCTGGACGCGGCAAGGGAGGCAAGGGGCTCGGAAAGGGAGGCGCCAAGCGTCACCGTAAGGTGCTTCGAGACAACATCCAGGGCATCACCAAGCCAGCCATCCGTCGTCTGGCCCGCCGTGGCGGCGTCAAGCGCATCTCGGGCCTCATCTACGAGGAGACCCGAGGCGTTCTCAAGGTCTTCCTGGAGAATGTCATCCGCGATGCGGTCACATACACCGAGCACGCCAAGCGCAAGACGGTCACCGCCATGGACGTTGTCTACGCTCTCAAACGCCAAGGCCGCACCCTGTACGGCTTCGGTGGCTAGAAGATCATCTGACCGACTCATCACCACAAGCAACCCCGGCCCTTTTCAGGGCCAACCAAATATCCAAAAAAGAACTGTATTCTCTCACAACACACCTATACACACACCTGCCTCGAACAATGAGCAAAAATGAAGGATTCAATGTCAACCCCAAGCCGGTCACGCAAGCACACAACAGCGATAGCATTTCTTCGCCTAGTGATATATTTGATGTTAACATACGTGCACCTTTGGTTTCTGAGTAAAGCAAAGTATATTTTCTTTGGCCGACGTTATAGTCGTAGATGATTTTCTTAGTATACTTTGAGTATGTAACTGTAAGGGAGTGGTTGCTGTTCGGCCCGGCGGTTTATATATATATATATCTTGATGCACTTGGGAGCGTGTGCGTGTTGTCTATCATAGTTGCTTATGATCTAGTATATAACGTCGAGTTCTGCTGCTGGTTCACTGGCACGTAGATAAGTTGATGTATCTATGTCAAAAAAAATCCCAGCGCGGTCGTAAGCCCTGGTGTTTCTCAATCATACATTCACTCATAATTTTCTTGGCAGGCTGGATGAGCCGTCGTCATATGTTAGTGTGCTTACTGAAAAGACGTCAGATATCTCAAGATGTAAGGGCCAGTGACCAGCCGCCTCCGTCAGATGAGTAAGACGGACATGCCCTCTTGTACATGAACCGAGCCAGTGTTATTTTCGATGCCTGGGAAGGGAGAAATTCCACCGTGAAGTTAGAAAAGAAACACAAATTTCGCCGCGGCGGACAATAAGACCCAAGCAAGCTACCATGTTTTCGATCACGTCCGCACCATCGCTACTTCACGCCGCCCTGACAAGATGTCGGGTTCATTTGCACGTCTAACGCAGACAAGGCAAGCCGGTATGTCCGCCCCAGCATCGTCCCCCAAGAAGGCTAGCAAGCCCAAGGCGGCGCCCAAGGCCCCCGCGGCTCACCCGCCAACTACCGCCATGATTACGGCGGCTGTGGAAGCACTCAAGGACCGCACCGGTTCTTCCCTGCCGGCCATCAAGAAGTACATCGCCGGCAACTACAAGTTCGACGTGGAGAAGAAGGCCATCTACATCAAGCGCGCCCTGAAAGCCTTGGTGGAGAAGGGTACCCTCCTTCAGGTGAAAGGTACTGGGGCGTCGGGATCCTTCAAAATCAACGTGGCAGCCAAGAAAGCCGCAGAGAAGGCCGCCAAGAAAGCCACCAAGAAGCCGGTCAAGAAACCCGCGGCTAAAAAGGCCACAAAACCCAAGGCCACCAAGCCGAAAAAGCCCAAGGCCAAGAAGGCTACCACCCCCAAGAAGACCAAGAAGCCCGCCACCAAGAAGACCAAGAAATCTCCGGCCAAGAAACCTGCTGCCAAGAAACCAGCCAAGAAGACCCCGGCAAAGAAGACCGTCAAGAAGGCAGCGCCCGCCAAGAAGGCGCCCAAGCCCAAGAAGAAGTGAAGACTTGGCCGTCGAATTTCCTCCAAACCCCGGCCCTTTTCAGGGCCACCCACATCCTTACGAAAGAACTATGTCTGACACCTCCAAGTTACCCATTCTCCACACGAATACGCACTATCCCCTGAAAGAAAAAAAATGATACACGAACTAAGAAGAGAATGAATAAATGACTTAAAGAGGGAAGCCAAAGCGGCGCCCCCCCCCCCCAACACACGCACACATGCAAAACGCATCTTGGAAGGGAGAACGAACCCACGCACCACATACAGTCACATGCTAACCGACAAATGTAAGTTCGCTGACAGAGGCTATAACTACGGAAGACGTTTCCTTTCTTGGCGACATTGTTTATTAATCTTGAACTTTACAACCGAGTAAAGATAGTCTTGTTACCGCGGTCTATCTATAGCCACCGTGTGGGTACACTTGTGAAGCCAATAGCCGTTCTATGGCGCTCAAGTTCACCCCTGTCACATTTTCCTGCGTGACCGTCCAAAAGTGCCGAGCTTGCTGCAAATATCGGATCCTGGAGCGGCGAAAACTGACCAATCACAAGGTCAGGATTGGGCCAGGGAACCAATCAAGCGGCAGGATGTCGGCCAATTGAAATCTGCGGTCATCTAATTAGCGGGTGTTATAAATTCACTCTCCGCCGAACAGTAGTCTTCCATTGTCTTGCACCTGACCGCAGACGAAGTTCATCCGACATGGCACGTACCAAGCAGACCGCCCGTAAATCCACCGGTGGCAAAGCCCCCAGGAAGCAGCTGGCAACCAAGGCTGCCCGCAAGAGCGCCCCGGCTACTGGCGGCGTCAAGAAGCCTCACCGCTACAGGCCCGGCACCGTGGCCCTGAGAGAGATCCGCCGCTACCAGAAGTCGACGGAGCTGCTCATCCGCAAGCTGCCCTTCCAGCGCCTGGTGCGAGAGATCGCCCAAGACTTCAAGACTGACCTGCGCTTCCAGAGCTCGGCGGTCATGGCTCTGCAGGAAGCCAGCGAGGCCTACCTGGTCGGTCTCTTCGAGGACACCAACCTGTGCGCCATCCACGCCAAGCGTGTCACCATCATGCCCAAGGACATTCAGCTCGCACGCCGCATCCGAGGGGAGCGTGCATAAGGAGGATCCCAACAAGATCGACAACCCCGGCCCTTTTCAGGGCCACCCACATATCCCAGAAAGATCTACATCGTTCACGTTCAAACAAATTCATTCTACTTCCCTTGCCATTGAATCACAAACACACATTTGCACCAGAAGTAAAAGACTGCACTCACAATCTCGTACATACAATCCAATCAAATGACAGGAGAAATACCAGCTATTATGTATACTTTATTTGCAAAATCATGCCCGAAGGCTAATTGCATGTACAGTGCATAAGAAGTACGTAAAGCAAAAGAACAGAGAATATATACAACTACTGTCTAGCCAGCGTAGACAAACACGGCCCTCGGTCTACCATACATGAAATGGATGCACCGGCTTCTGGCCCTGAACACGCATGCACTCCACGTGTCCATCCTCTCCGAGTACACATATAATGTACAGATATGTCAGCTAGCATGAAACGGCACGAGACGTAAGTCAGCGACATAGCGGTCATTTCTTGTGGGATTGGTAACCAGTCTTGCTCATGCACATCATGCGTGCCCTTGCCTGTCAGTTAACATGGAATGGGGTGTACTTTATCACCACTACATGGTCTAAACATGTGCAGCGGGGGGGTGGGGTGTATTTGCATGGTGTGTGAAGATGATACAGTTCCTTCTAGAGGATGTGGTTGGCCCTGAAAAGGGCCGGGGTTTGTGCGTTTCTGTGGTCTCCAATTTACTGAGCCTTGCTGGTCTTCTTGGGCAGAAGCACGGCGTGGATGTTTGGGAGGACGCCGCCCTGGGCAATGGTGACTCCGGACAGGAGCTTGTTCAACTCCTCGTCGTTGCGGACGGCCAGTTGAAGGTGACGGGGGATGATTCTGGTCTTCTTGTTGTCACGAGCAGCGTTTCCAGCCAGCTCCAGGATCTCGGCCGTCAGGTACTCCAGCACCGCCGCCAGGTAGACCGGTGCGCCGGCACCCACGCGCTCGGCATAGTTTCCCTTGCGCAAGAAGCGATGAACTCGGCCGACCGGGAACTGGAGACCCGCACGGGAAGAACGGCTCTTGGCCTTGGCGCGTGCCTTGCCTCCTTTACCACGTCCAGACATCTTGTAGTAGTCGATTGATTAGCGTCAAACGGCAAAAAGAATGAAAGAATGAAAAGACACCAATCTCTGCCCAACCAATTTATACCCCGCTGCTGGATTGACGGCTTCCGACAGCGAACCAATAGGGAGAGCTTGTTACGGGCCGTGAGAAGTTCTACCACGTCCGCGCCTTGGACTAGACAATCCAACAATTTGCATTCTTCCCCGATATAAAGGCAAAGCCGGCACGGGTGCAGTTATTCTATTCTAAATCGCCAAGAACGCCGTCATGCCGCCAAGTGGAAAAGCCGCCAAGAAAGCTGGCAAAGCCAGGCCCGCCGGAGACAAGAAGCGGGGAAGGAGGAGAAAGAGGAGGGAGACCTTCGGCGTCTACATCTACAAAGTGCTGAAGCAGGTGCACCCCGACACCGGCGTCTCCAGCAAGGCCATGGGCATCATGAACTCCTTCGTCAACGACATTTTCGAGCGCATCGCCGCCGAGGCTTCTCGTCTGGCTCACTACAACAAGCGCTCCACCATCAGCAGCCGCGAGATTCAGACCGCCGTCCGACTCCTGCTACCGGGCGAGCTGGCCAAGCACGCCGTCAGCGAGGGCACCAAAGCCGTCACCAAGTACACCAGCTCCAAGTAAATCGACCGTCACTGCTGGACATAACCCCGGCCTTTTTCAAGGCCACCCACATCCTCACAAAAGAGCTGTAGCAATCGCACGTTTTCTCTCCGACAATGTTCACATGTACACACCACTAACCTGTGACCGCACTACAAAACAATCCTCCAACACGGCAATACAGAAACTATGTCCTGGTTGGACTGCAACGCACAACAACAGAAAGAAAAACAAACCAAGTGTATTCTGACGTAATAAAAGTCTGCACACGTTCTTTCTTATGGAACAAGGAGGCCCTGCCCGTTGCCTTCTGGAACAAATGTCGCCTGTGACGTTCCTTAGAACAATGGATTGGCCGTCGATCGGCGTTCTTTCCAGTCAAATGCACACCTAAACTACACTCGGTCTAGTAAACAGACAAAATGAACATTCTCACAGTCATAGTCAAACTTCTCGGCTGAAACATGGATCCTAGTGTGTGTGTGTGTGTGTGTGTGTGTGTGTGTGTGTGTGTGTGTGTGTTTGTGTGTGTGTGTACGTACGTACTTTGCGTGCTTTGTTCTTCTTGTCATCAGTGATATTATCACCGCTCGCTGATTGTATGTCGGGCGAATTCTTCTCATTGCTTTCAGTTTGTTTTGTTTTGCAGCTCTTGATATTTTCCCGACGATGTTTGTCTTGTCAATTGGAAATCCTCCGCATAGCATTGTCTTGCTTGGGGTGCGGATGGCGTCTTCCTATTGGCCAGTTGTGGTGGTGGCCAGGACTCCGCGCAGGTCCGCAGGGCGGTTATTAATGTGGCTCCGTCAGGTGGAGACCCATTCATTCATTCTTCGTTCCTGATCGAGCAGAGAATCGTATCTATCATGTCTGGACGCGGCAAGGGAGGCAAGGGGCTCGGAAAGGGAGGCGCCAAGCGTCACCGTAAGGTGCTTCGAGACAACATCCAGGGCATCACCAAGCCAGCCATCCGTCGTCTGGCCCGCCGTGGCGGCGTCAAGCGCATCTCGGGCCTCATCTACGAGGAGACCCGAGGCGTTCTCAAGGTCTTCCTGGAGAATGTCATCCGCGATGCGGTCACATACACCGAGCACGCCAAGCGCAAGACGGTCACCGCCATGGACGTTGTCTACGCTCTCAAACGCCAAGGCCGCACCCTGTACGGCTTCGGTGGCTAGAAGATCATCTGACCGACTCATCACCACAAGCAACCCCGGCCCTTTTCAGGGCCAACCAAATATCCAAAAAAGAACTGTATTCTCTCACAACACACCTATACACACACCTGCCTCGAACAATGAGCAAAATGAAGGATTCAATGTCAACCCCAAGCCGGTCACGCAAGCACACAACAGCGATAGCATTTCTTCGCCTAGTGATATATTTGATGTTAACATACGTGCACCTTTGGTTTCTGAGTAAAGCAAAGTATATTTTCTTTGGCCGACGTTATAGTCGTAGATGATTTTCTTAGTATACTTTGAGTATGTAACTGTAAAGGGAGTGGTGCTGTTCGGCCCGGCGGTTTATATATATATATATCTTGATGCACTTGGGAGCGTGTGCGTGTTGTCTATCATAGTTGCTTATGATCTAGTATATAACGTCGAGTTCTGCTGCTGGTTCACTGGCACGTAGATAAGTTGATGTATCTATGTCAAAAAAAATCCCAGCGCGTCGTAAGCCCTGGTGTTTCTCAATTCATACATTCACTCATAATTTTCTTGGCAGGCTGGATGAGCCGTCGTCATATGTTAGTGTGCTTACTGAAAAGACGTCAGATATCTCAAGATGTAAGGGCCAGTGACCAGCCGCCTCCGTCAGATGAGTAAGACGGACATGCCCTCTTGTACATGAACCGAGCCAGTGTTATTTTCGATGCCTGGGAAGGGAGAAATTCCACCGTGAAGTTAGAAAAGAAACACAAATTTCGCCGCGGCGGACAATAAGACCCAAGCAAGCTACCATGTTTTCGATCACGTCCGCACCATCGCTACTTCACGCCGCCCTGACAAGATGTCGGGTTCATTTGCACGTCTAACGCAGACAAGGCAAGCCGGTATGTCCGCCCCAGCATCGTCCCCCAAGAAGGCTAGCAAGCCCAAGGCGGCGCCCAAGGCCCCCGCGGCTCACCCGCCAACTACCGCCATGATTACGGCGGCTGTGGAAGCACTCAAGGACCGCACCGGTTCTTCCCTGCCGGCCATCAAGAAGTACATCGCCGGCAACTACAAGTTCGACGTGGAGAAGAAGGCCATCTACATCAAGCGCGCCCTGAAAGCCTTGGTGGAGAAGGGTACCCTCCTTCAGGTGAAAGGTACTGGGGCGTCGGGATCCTTCAAAATCAACGTGGCAGCCAAGAAAGCCGCAGAGAAGGCCGCCAAGAAAGCCACCAAGAAGCCGGTCAAGAAACCCGCGGCTAAAAAGGCCACAAAACCCAAGGCCACCAAGCCGAAAAAGCCCAAGGCCAAGAAGGCTACCACCCCCAAGAAGACCAAGAAGCCCGCCACCAAGAAGACCAAGAAATCTCCGGCCAAGAAACCTGCTGCCAAGAAACCAGCCAAGAAGACCCCGGCAAAGAAGACCGTCAAGAAGGCAGCGCCCGCCAAGAAGGCGCCCAAGCCCAAGAAGAAGTGAAGACTTGGCCGTCGAATTTCCTCCAAACCCCGGCCCTTTTCAGGGCCACCCACATCCTTACGAAAGAACTATGTCTGACACCTCCAAGTTACCCATTCTCCACACGAATACGCACTATCCCCTGAAAGAAAAAAAATGATACACGAACTAAGAAGAGAATGAATAAATGACTTAAAGAGGGAAGCCAAAGCGGCGCCCCCCCCCCCCCCAACACACGCACACATGCAAAACGCATCTTGGAAGGGAGAACGAACCCACGCACCACATACAGTCACATGCTAACCGACAAATGTAAGTTCGCTGACAGAGGCTATAACTACGGAAGACGTTTCCTTTCTTGGCGACATTGTTTATTAATCTTGAACTTTACAACCGAGTAAAGATAGTCTTGTTACCGCGGTCTATCTATAGCCACCGTGTGGGTACACTTGTGAAGCCAATAGCCGTTCTATGGCGCTCAAGTTCACCCCTGTCACATTTTCCTGCGTGACCGTCCAAAAGTGCCGAGCTTGCTGCAAATATCGGATCCTGGAGCGGCGAAAACTGACCAATCACAAGGTCAGGATTGGGCCAGGGAACCAATCAAGCGGCAGGATGTCGGCCAATTGAAATCTGCGGTCATCTAATTAGCGGGTGTTATAAATTCACTCTCCGCCGAACAGTAGTCTTCCATTGTCTTGCACCTGACCGCAGACGAAGTTCATCCGACATGGCACGTACCAAGCAGACCGCCCGTAAATCCACCGGTGGCAAAGCCCCCAGGAAGCAGCTGGCAACCAAGGCTGCCCGCAAGAGCGCCCCGGCTACTGGCGGCGTCAAGAAGCCTCACCGCTACAGGCCCGGCACCGTGGCCCTGAGAGAGATCCGCCGCTACCAGAAGTCGACGGAGCTGCTCATCCGCAAGCTGCCCTTCCAGCGCCTGGTGCGAGAGATCGCCCAAGACTTCAAGACTGACCTGCGCTTCCAGAGCTCGGCGGTCATGGCTCTGCAGGAAGCCAGCGAGGCCTACCTGGTCGGTCTCTTCGAGGACACCAACCTGTGCGCCATCCACGCCAAGCGTGTCACCATCATGCCCAAGGACATTCAGCTCGCACGCCGCATCCGAGGGGAGCGTGCATAAGGAGGATCCCAACAAGATCGACAACCCCGGCCCTTTTCAGGGCCACCCACATATCCCAGAAAGATCTACATCGTTCACGTTCAAACAAATTCATTCTACTTCCCTTGCCATTGAATCACAAACACACATTTGCACCAGAAGTAAAAGACTGCACTCACAATCTCGTACATACAATCCAATCAAATGACAGGAGAAATACCAGCTATTATGTATACTTTATTTGCAAAATCATGCCCGAAGGCTAATTGCATGTACAGTGCATAAGAAGTACGTAAAGCAAAAGAACAGAGAATATATACAACTACTGTCTAGCCAGCGTAGACAAACACGGCCCTCGGTCTACCATACATGAAATGGATGCACCGGCTTCTGGCCCTGAACACGCATGCACTCCACGTGTCCATCCTCTCCGAGTACACATATAATGTACAGATATGTCAGCTAGCATGAAACGGCACGAGACGTAAGTCAGCGACATAGCGGTCATTTCTTGTGGGATTGGTAACCAGTCTTGCTCATGCACATCATGCGTGCCCTTGCCTGTCAGTTAACATGGAATGGGGTGTACTTTATCACCACTACATGGTCTAAACATGTGCAGCGGGGGGGTGGGGTGTATTTGCATGGTGTGTGAAGATGATACAGTTCCTTCTAGAGGATGTGGTTGGCCCTGAAAAGGGCCGGGGTTTGTGCGTTTCTGTGGTCTCCAATTTACTGAGCCTTGCTGGTCTTCTTGGGCAGAAGCACGGCGTGGATGTTTGGGAGGACGCCGCCCTGGGCAATGGTGACTCCGGACAGGAGCTTGTTCAACTCCTCGTCGTTGCGGACGGCCAGTTGAAGGTGACGGGGGATGATTCTGGTCTTCTTGTTGTCACGAGCAGCGTTTCCAGCCAGCTCCAGGATCTCGGCCGTCAGGTACTCCAGCACCGCCGCCAGGTAGACCGGTGCGCCGGCACCCACGCGCTCGGCATAGTTTCCCTTGCGCAAGAAGCGATGAACTCGGCCGACCGGGAACTGGAGACCCGCACGGGAAGAACGGCTCTTGGCCTTGGCGCGTGCCTTGCCTCCTTTACCACGTCCAGACATCTTGTAGTAGTCGATTGATTAGCGTCAAACGGCAAAAAGAATGAAAGAATGAAAAGACACCAATCTCTGCCCAACCAATTTATACCCCGCTGCTGGATTGACGGCTTCCGACAGCGAACCAATAGGGAGAGCTTGTTACGGGCCGTGAGAAGTTCTACCACGTCCGCGCCTTGGACTAGACAATCCAACAATTTGCATTCTTCCCCGATATAAAGGCAAAGCCGGCACGGGTGCAGTTATTCTATTCTAAATCGCCAAGAACGCCGTCATGCCGCCAAGTGGAAAAGCCGCCAAGAAAGCTGGCAAAGCCAGGCCCGCCGGAGACAAGAAGCGGGGAAGGAGGAGAAAGAGGAGGGAGACCTTCGGCGTCTACATCTACAAAGTGCTGAAGCAGGTGCACCCCGACACCGGCGTCTCCAGCAAGGCCATGGGCATCATGAACTCCTTCGTCAACGACATTTTCGAGCGCATCGCCGCCGAGGCTTCTCGTCTGGCTCACTACAACAAGCGCTCCACCATCAGCAGCCGCGAGATTCAGACCGCCGTCCGACTCCTGCTACCGGGCGAGCTGGCCAAGCACGCCGTCAGCGAGGGCACCAAAGCCGTCACCAAGTACACCAGCTCCAAGTAAATCGACCGTCACTGCTGGACATAACCCCGGCCTTTTTCAAGGCCACCCACATCCTCACAAAAGAGCTGTAGCAATCGCACGTTTTCTCTCCGACAATGTTCACATGTACACACCACTAACCTGTGACCGCACTACAAAACAATCCTCCAACACGGCAATACAGAAACTATGTCCTGGTTGGACTGCAACGCACAACAACAGAAAGAAAAACAAACCAAGTGTATTCTGACGTAATAAAAGTCTGCACACGTTCTTTCTTATGGAACAAGGAGGCCCTGCCCGTTGCCTTCTGGAACAAATGTCGCCTGTGACGTTCCTTAGAACAATGGATTGGCCGTCGATCGGCGTTCTTTCCAGTCAAATGCACACCTAAACTACACTCGGTCTAGTAAACAGACAAAATGAACATTCTCACAGTCATAGTCAAACTTCTCGGCTGAAACATGGATCCTAGTGTGTGTGTGTGTGTGTGTGTGTGTGTGTGTGTTGTGTGTGTGTTTGTGTGTGTGTGTACGTACGTACTTTGCGTGCTTTGTTCTTCTTGTCATCAGTGATATTATCACCGCTCGCTGATTGTATGTCGGGCGAATTCTTCTCATTGCTTTCAGTTTGTTTTGTTTTGCAGCTCTTGATATTTTCCCGACGATGTTTGTCTTGTCAATTGGAAATCCTCCGCATAGCATTGTCTTGCTTGGGGTGCGGATGGCGTCTTCCTATTGGCCAGTTGTGGTGGTGGCCAGGACTCCGCGCAGGTCCGCAGGGCGGTTATTAATGTGGCTCCGTCAGGTGGAGACCCATTCATTCATTCTTCGTTCCTGATCGAGCAGAGAATCGTATCTATCATGTCTGGACGCGGCAAGGGAGGCAAGGGGCTCGGAAAGGGAGGCGCCAAGCGTCACCGTAAGGTGCTTCGAGACAACATCCAGGGCATCACCAAGCCAGCCATCCGTCGTCTGGCCCGCCGTGGCGGCGTCAAGCGCATCTCGGGCCTCATCTACGAGGAGACCCGAGGCGTTCTCAAGGTCTTCCTGGAGAATGTCATCCGCGATGCGGTCACATACACCGAGCACGCCAAGCGCAAGACGGTCACCGCCATGGACGTTGTCTACGCTCTCAAACGCCAAGGCCGCACCCTGTACGGCTTCGGTGGCTAGAAGATCATCTGACCGACTCATCACCACAAGCAACCCCGGCCCTTTTCAGGGCCAACCAAATATCCAAAAAAGAACTGTATTCTCTCACAACACACCTATACACACACCTGCCTCGAACAATGAGCAAAAATGAAGGATTCAATGTCAACCCCAAGCCGGTCACGCAAGCACACAACAGCGATAGCATTTCTTCGCCTAGTGATATATTTGATGTTAACATACGTGCACCTTTGGTTTCTGAGTAAAGCAAAGTATATTTTCTTTGGCCGACGTTATAGTCGTAGATGATTTTCTTAGTATACTTTGAGTATGTAACTGTAAAGGGAGTGGTGCTGTTCGGCCCGGCGGTTTATATATATATATATCTTGATGCACTTGGGAGCGTGTGCGTGTTGTCTATCATAGTTGCTTATGATCTAGTATATAACGTCGAGTTCTGCTGCTGGTTCACTGGCACGTAGATAAGTTGATGTATCTATGTCAAAAAAAATCCCAGCGCGTCGTAAGCCCTGGTGTTTCTCAATTCATACATTCACTCATAATTTTCTTGGCAGGCTGGATGAGCCGTCGTCATATGTTAGTGTGCTTACTGAAAAGACGTCAGATATCTCAAGATGTAAGGGCCAGTGACCAGCCGCCTCCGTCAGATGAGTAAGACGGACATGCCCTCTTGTACATGAACCGAGCCAGTGTTATTTTCGATGCCTGGGAAGGGAGAAATTCCACCGTGAAGTTAGAAAAGAAACACAAATTTCGCCGCGGCGGACAATAAGACCCAAGCAAGCTACCATGTTTTCGATCACGTCCGCACCATCGCTACTTCACGCCGCCCTGACAAGATGTCGGGTTCATTTGCACGTCTAACGCAGACAAGGCAAGCCGGTATGTCCGCCCCAGCATCGTCCCCCAAGAAGGCTAGCAAGCCCAAGGCGGCGCCCAAGGCCCCCGCGGCTCACCCGCCAACTACCGCCATGATTACGGCGGCTGTGGAAGCACTCAAGGACCGCACCGGTTCTTCCCTGCCGGCCATCAAGAAGTACATCGCCGGCAACTACAAGTTCGACGTGGAGAAGAAGGCCATCTACATCAAGCGCGCCCTGAAAGCCTTGGTGGAGAAGGGTACCCTCCTTCAGGTGAAAGGTACTGGGGCGTCGGGATCCTTCAAAATCAACGTGGCAGCCAAGAAAGCCGCAGAGAAGGCCGCCAAGAAAGCCACCAAGAAGCCGGTCAAGAAACCCGCGGCTAAAAAGGCCACAAAACCCAAGGCCACCAAGCCGAAAAAGCCCAAGGCCAAGAAGGCTACCACCCCCAAGAAGACCAAGAAGCCCGCCACCAAGAAGACCAAGAAATCTCCGGCCAAGAAACCTGCTGCCAAGAAACCAGCCAAGAAGACCCCGGCAAAGAAGACCGTCAAGAAGGCAGCGCCCGCCAAGAAGGCGCCCAAGCCCAAGAAGAAGTGAAGACTTGGCCGTCGAATTTCCTCCAAACCCCGGCCCTTTTCAGGGCCACCCACATCCTTACGAAAGAACTATGTCTGACACCTCCAAGTTACCCATTCTCCACACGAATACGCACTATCCCCTGAAAGAAAAAAAATGATACACGAACTAAGAAGAGAATGAATAAATGACTTAAAGAGGGAAGCCAAAGCGGCGCCCCCCCCCCCCCCCAACACACGCACACATGCAAAACGCATCTTGGAAGGGAGAACGAACCCACGCACCACATACAGTCACATGCTAACCGACAAATGTAAGTTCGCTGACAGAGGCTATAACTACGGAAGACGTTTCCTTTCTTGGCGACATTGTTTATTAATCTTGAACTTTACAACCGAGTAAAGATAGTCTTGTTACCGCGGTCTATCTATAGCCACCGTGTGGGTACACTTGTGAAGCCAATAGCCGTTCTATGGCGCTCAAGTTCACCCCTGTCACATTTTCCTGCGTGACCGTCCAAAAGTGCCGAGCTTGCTGCAAATATCGGATCCTGGAGCGGCGAAAACTGACCAATCACAAGGTCAGGATTGGGCCAGGGAACCAATCAAGCGGCAGGATGTCGGCCAATTGAAATCTGCGGTCATCTAATTAGCGGGTGTTATAAATTCACTCTCCGCCGAACAGTAGTCTTCCATTGTCTTGCACCTGACCGCAGACGAAGTTCATCCGACATGGCACGTACCAAGCAGACCGCCCGTAAATCCACCGGTGGCAAAGCCCCCAGGAAGCAGCTGGCAACCAAGGCTGCCCGCAAGAGCGCCCCGGCTACTGGCGGCGTCAAGAAGCCTCACCGCTACAGGCCCGGCACCGTGGCCCTGAGAGAGATCCGCCGCTACCAGAAGTCGACGGAGCTGCTCATCCGCAAGCTGCCCTTCCAGCGCCTGGTGCGAGAGATCGCCCAAGACTTCAAGACTGACCTGCGCTTCCAGAGCTCGGCGGTCATGGCTCTGCAGGAAGCCAGCGAGGCCTACCTGGTCGGTCTCTTCGAGGACACCAACCTGTGCGCCATCCACGCCAAGCGTGTCACCATCATGCCCAAGGACATTCAGCTCGCACGCCGCATCCGAGGGGAGCGTGCATAAGGAGGATCCCAACAAGATCGACAACCCCGGCCCTTTTCAGGGCCACCCACATATCCCAGAAAGATCTACATCGTTCACGTTCAAACAAATTCATTCTACTTCCCTTGCCATTGAATCACAAACACACATTTGCACCAGAAGTAAAAGACTGCACTCACAATCTCGTACATACAATCCAATCAAATGACAGGAGAAATACCAGCTATTATGTATACTTTATTTGCAAAATCATGCCCGAAGGCTAATTGCATGTACAGTGCATAAGAAGTACGTAAAGCAAAAGAACAGAGAATATATACAACTACTGTCTAGCCAGCGTAGACAAACACGGCCCTCGGTCTACCATACATGAAATGGATGCACCGGCTTCTGGCCCTGAACACGCATGCACTCCACGTGTCCATCCTCTCCGAGTACACATATAATGTACAGATATGTCAGCTAGCATGAAACGGCACGAGACGTAAGTCAGCGACATAGCGGTCATTTCTTGTGGGATTGGTAACCAGTCTTGCTCATGCACATCATGCGTGCCCTTGCCTGTCAGTTAGGGACTGTACGATATTTACCGGGGGGGGAGGGCTGGTGCAAAGAGGGTCCGGTAAAAAAAAATTCGATGGCCCTCCCCCCGGCTCAAAAAAAAATTCGATGGCCCTCCCCCCGGTTCAAAATTTTTTTCGATGGCCCTCCCCCCGCCCCAAAAAAATTTTCGGTGGCCCTCCCCCCATTTTTCCATGTCTTTTTCTTACTCTTTAATACTCATACTACAAAAACAAACAAACTTTTTAATAGAAAATGTGGACGGGACAGGCATTTGTCAAGGCGCGTGCGCCCGGCCCAGGCGTCCGGCTAGGGCTAAAGCGCCGCATGAACCAGGCACGAACCTAGGGGGGTTAGGGGGCATGCTCCCCCCGGAAAATTTTGAAATCTTTACCCTCTGAAATGCTATTTCCTGCATTTTAAGGGGTAAATTTTGCTGGTACACCGAGCTAAGTTTATTCCTCTTTTTCGGGCTATATTTCGTCCACGAACGTCTTCCACGTGCTACTGGTATTTACACAACCGGGAAAACAATATTGTCAGGTTGTTTTCAATTTACTTTGGAAGGACATTCAGTGATCTACTAAGAGGCAAATAAATGTTGTGACAGTCCTTGGTTTATTCTCTAAATCAAAATACCTTGTTTAATGCATCCACATCCACGCCGATAAGTTTGAGCGGGGCGCTGGGCGGGATCTTTATCGACGACGCATATACGATTTTAAACAAGCAAAAACAACCACCGTTTATACCACTGGGAAGGGTGCGTTATGCCGCAAAAATTAATTCAATGTCCTCAGAAGAGGCTTGGCTACATTTTTATCGATATCGTTACGAAAGCCGCAACGAAACGCGAGTTACGTCTTTGGGAGTTTGGTTGTATCGTCGACTTTTGGCTTCTTTGCGCCCGGCGCGACAATCAGCTTTCGAAGGGGTTTTTGGGAGATTTGGACGAATCCACTAGAATGATAGGGATGCGTACTATTTTAACGTAACATTCTGCCGATTCCACTGGCCGGCGAATCGCTACGGTCGCCATATTTTTAATATATATTTAATATTAAAAAAATTTCGGTGGCCCTCCCCCGGGCCGATTTATTTTTCGATGGCCCTCCCCTAGGTTCAAAATTTTTTTTCATGGCCCTCCCCCCGGGCCAAAAAATTTTTCAATGGCCCTCCCCCCCAGTGCACCAGCCCTCCCCCCCCCGGTAAATATCGTACAGTCCCTTAACATGGAATGGGGTGTACTTTATCACCACTACATGGTCTAAACATGTGCAGCGGGGGGGTGGGGTGTATTTGCATGGTGTGTGAAGATGATACAGTTCCTTCTAGAGGATGTGGTTGGCCCTGAAAAGGGCCGGGGTTTGTGCGTTTCTGTGGTCTCCAATTTACTGAGCCTTGCTGGTCTTCTTGGGCAGAAGCACGGCGTGGATGTTTGGGAGGACGCCGCCCTGGGCAATGGTGACTCCGGACAGGAGCTTGTTCAACTCCTCGTCGTTGCGGACGGCCAGTTGAAGGTGACGGGGGATGATTCTGGTCTTCTTGTTGTCACGAGCAGCGTTTCCAGCCAGCTCCAGGATCTCGGCCGTCAGGTACTCCAGCACCGCCGCCAGGTAGACCGGTGCGCCGGCACCCACGCGCTCGGCATAGTTTCCCTTGCGCAAGAAGCGATGAACTCGGCCGACCGGGAACTGGAGACCCGCACGGGAAGAACGGCTCTTGGCCTTGGCGCGTGCCTTGCCTCCTTTACCACGTCCAGACATCTTGTAGTAGTCGATTGATTAGCGTCAAACGGCAAAAGAATGAAAGAATGAAAAGACACCAATCTCTGCCCAACCAATTTATACCCCGCTGCTGGATTGACGGCTTCCGACAGCGAACCAATAGGGAGAGCTTGTTACGGGCCGTGAGAAGTTCTACCACGTCCGCGCCTTGGACTAGACAATCCAACAATTTGCATTCTTCCCCGATATAAAGGCAAAGCCGGCACGGGTGCAGTTATTCTATTCTAAATCGCCAAGAACGCCGTCATGCCGCCAAGTGGAAAAGCCGCCAAGAAAGCTGGCAAAGCCAGGCCCGCCGGAGACAAGAAGCGGGGAAGGAGGAGAAAGAGGAGGGAGACCTTCGGCGTCTACATCTACAAAGTGCTGAAGCAGGTGCACCCCGACACCGGCGTCTCCAGCAAGGCCATGGGCATCATGAACTCCTTCGTCAACGACATTTTCGAGCGCATCGCCGCCGAGGCTTCTCGTCTGGCTCACTACAACAAGCGCTCCACCATCAGCAGCCGCGAGATTCAGACCGCCGTCCGACTCCTGCTACCGGGCGAGCTGGCCAAGCACGCCGTCAGCGAGGGCACCAAAGCCGTCACCAAGTACACCAGCTCCAAGTAAATCGACCGTCACTGCTGGACATAACCCCGGCCTTTTTCAAGGCCACCCACATCCTCACAAAAGAGCTGTAGCAATCGCACGTTTTCTCTCCGACAATGTTCACATGTACACACCACTAACCTGTGACCGCACTACAAAACAATCCTCCAACACGGCAATACAGAAACTATGTCCTGGTTGGACTGCAACGCACAACAACAGAAAGAAAAACAAACCAAGTGTATTCTGACGTAATAAAAGTCTGCACACGTTCTTTCTTATGGAACAAGGAGGCCCTGCCCGTTGCCTTCTGAACAAATGTCGCCTGTGACGTTCCTTAGAACAATGGATTGGCCGTCGATCGGCGTTCTTTCCAGTCAAATGCACACCTAAACTACACTCGGTCTAGTAAACAGACAAAATGAACATTCTCACAGTCATAGTCAAACTTCTCGGCTGAAACATGGATACCATAGTGTGTGTGTGTGTGTGTGTGTGTGTGTGTGTGTGTTTGTGTGTGTGTTTGTGTGTGTGTGTACGTACGTACTTTTGCGTGCTTTGTTCTTCTTGTCAATCAGTGATATTATCACCGCTCGCCTGATTGTATGTCGGGCGAATTCTTCTCATTGCTTTCAGTTTGTTTTTGTTTTGCAGCTCTTGATATTTTCCCGACGATGTTTGTCTTGTCAATTGGAAATCCTCCGCATAGCATTGTCTTGCTTGGGGTGCGGATGGCGTCTTCCTATTGGCCAGTTGTGGTGGTGGCCAGGACTCCGCGCAGGTCCGCAGGGCGGTTATTAATGTGGCTCCGTCAGGTGGAGACCCATTCATTCATTCTTCGTTCCTGATCGAGCAGAGAATCGTATCTATCATGTCTGGACGCGGCAAGGGAGGCAAGGGGCTCGGAAAGGGAGGCGCCAAGCGTCACCGTAAGGTGCTTCGAGACAACATCCAGGGCATCACCAAGCCAGCCATCCGTCGTCTGGCCCGCCGTGGCGGCGTCAAGCGCATCTCGGGCCTCATCTACGAGGAGACCCGAGGCGTTCTCAAGGTCTTCCTGGAGAATGTCATCCGCGATGCGGTCACATACACCGAGCACGCCAAGCGCAAGACGGTCACCGCCATGGACGTTGTCTACGCTCTCAAACGCCAAGGCCGCACCCTGTACGGCTTCGGTGGCTAGAAGATCATCTGACCGACTCATCACCACAAGCAACCCCGGCCCTTTTCAGGGCCAACCAAATATCCAAAAAAGAACTGTATTCTCTCACAACACACCTATACACACACCTGCCTCGAACAATGAGCAAAAATGAAGGATTCAATGTCAACCCCAAGCCGGTCACGCAAGCACACAACAGCGATAGCATTTCTTCGCCTAGTGATATATTTGATGTTAACATACGTGCACCTTTGGTTTCTGAGTAAAGCAAAGTATATTTTCTTTGGCCGACGTTATAGTCGTAGATGATTTTCTTAGTATACTTTGAGTATGTAACTGTAAAGGGAGTGGTGCTGTTCGGCCCGGCGGTTTATATATATATATATCTTGATGCACTTGGGAGCGTGTGCGTGTTGTCTATCATAGTTGCTTATGATCTAGTATATAACGTCGAGTTCTGCTGCTGGTTCACTGGCACGTAGATAAGTTGATGTATCTATGTCAAAAAAAATCCCAGCGCGTCGTAAGCCCTGGTGTTTCTCAATTCATACATTCACTCATAATTTTCTTGGCAGGCTGGATGAGCCGTCGTCATATGTTAGTGTGCTTACTGAAAAGACGTCAGATATCTCAAGATGTAAGGGCCAGTGACCAGCCGCCTCCGTCAGATGAGTAAGACGGACATGCCCTCTTGTACATGAACCGAGCCAGTGTTATTTTCGATGCCTGGGAAGGGAGAAATTCCACCGTGAAGTTAGAAAAGAAACACAAATTTCGCCGCGGCGGACAATAAGACCCAAGCAAGCTACCATGTTTTCGATCACGTCCGCACCATCGCTACTTCACGCCGCCCTGACAAGATGTCGGGTTCATTTGCACGTCTAACGCAGACAAGGCAAGCCGGTATGTCCGCCCCAGCATCGTCCCCCAAGAAGGCTAGCAAGCCCAAGGCGGCGCCCAAGGCCCCCGCGGCTCACCCGCCAACTACCGCCATGATTACGGCGGCTGTGGAAGCACTCAAGGACCGCACCGGTTCTTCCCTGCCGGCCATCAAGAAGTACATCGCCGGCAACTACAAGTTCGACGTGGAGAAGAAGGCCATCTACATCAAGCGCGCCCTGAAAGCCTTGGTGGAGAAGGGTACCCTCCTTCAGGTGAAAGGTACTGGGGCGTCGGGATCCTTCAAAATCAACGTGGCAGCCAAGAAAGCCGCAGAGAAGGCCGCCAAGAAAGCCACCAAGAAGCCGGTCAAGAAACCCGCGGCTAAAAAGGCCACAAAACCCAAGGCCACCAAGCCGAAAAAGCCCAAGGCCAAGAAGGCTACCACCCCCAAGAAGACCAAGAAGCCCGCCACCAAGAAGACCAAGAAATCTCCGGCCAAGAAACCTGCTGCCAAGAAACCAGCCAAGAAGACCCCGGCAAAGAAGACCGTCAAGAAGGCAGCGCCCGCCAAGAAGGCGCCCAAGCCCAAGAAGAAGTGAAGACTTGGCCGTCGAATTTCCTCCAAACCCCGGCCCTTTTCAGGGCCACCCACATCCTTACGAAAGAACTATGTCTGACACCTCCAAGTTACCCATTCTCCACACGAATACGCACTATCCCCTGAAAGAAAAAAAATGATACACGAACTAAGAAGAGAATGAATAAATGACTTAAAGAGGGAAGCCAAAGCGGCGCCCCCCCCCCCCAACACACGCACACATGCAAAACGCATCTTGGAAGGGAGAACGAACCCACGCACCACATACAGTCACATGCTAACCGACAAATGTAAGTTCGCTGACAGAGGCTATAACTACGGAAGACGTTTCCTTTCTTGGCGACATTGTTTATTAATCTTGAACTTTACAACCGAGTAAAGATAGTCTTGTTACCGCGGTCTATCTATAGCCACCGTGTGGGTACACTTGTGAAGCCAATAGCCGTTCTATGGCGCTCAAGTTCACCCCTGTCACATTTTCCTGCGTGACCGTCCAAAAGTGCCGAGCTTGCTGCAAATATCGGATCCTGGAGCGGCGAAAACTGACCAATCACAAGGTCAGGATTGGGCCAGGGAACCAATCAAGCGGCAGGATGTCGGCCAATTGAAATCTGCGGTCATCTAATTAGCGGGTGTTATAAATTCACTCTCCGCCGAACAGTAGTCTTCCATTGTCTTGCACCTGACCGCAGACGAAGTTCATCCGACATGGCACGTACCAAGCAGACCGCCCGTAAATCCACCGGTGGCAAAGCCCCCAGGAAGCAGCTGGCAACCAAGGCTGCCCGCAAGAGCGCCCCGGCTACTGGCGGCGTCAAGAAGCCTCACCGCTACAGGCCCGGCACCGTGGCCCTGAGAGAGATCCGCCGCTACCAGAAGTCGACGGAGCTGCTCATCCGCAAGCTGCCCTTCCAGCGCCTGGTGCGAGAGATCGCCCAAGACTTCAAGACTGACCTGCGCTTCCAGAGCTCGGCGGTCATGGCTCTGCAGGAAGCCAGCGAGGCCTACCTGGTCGGTCTCTTCGAGGACACCAACCTGTGCGCCATCCACGCCAAGCGTGTCACCATCATGCCCAAGGACATTCAGCTCGCACGCCGCATCCGAGGGGAGCGTGCATAAGGAGGATCCCAACAAGATCGACAACCCCGGCCCTTTTCAGGGCCACCCACATATCCCAGAAAGATCTACATCGTTCACGTTCAAACAAATTCATTCTACTTCCCTTGCCATTGAATCACAAACACACATTTGCACCAGAAGTAAAAGACTGCACTCACAATCTCGTACATACAATCCAATCAAATGACAGGAGAAATACCAGCTATTATGTATACTTTATTTGCAAAATCATGCCCGAAGGCTAATTGCATGTACAGTGCATAAGAAGTACGTAAAGCAAAAGAACAGAGAATATATACAACTACTGTCTAGCCAGCGTAGACAAACACGGCCCTCGGTCTACCATACATGAAATGGATGCACCGGCTTCTGGCCCTGAACACGCATGCACTCCACGTGTCCATCCTCTCCGAGTACACATATAATGTACAGATATGTCAGCTAGCATGAAACGGCACGAGACGTAAGTCAGCGACATAGCGGTCATTTCTTGTGGGATTGGTAACCAGTCTTGCTCATGCACATCATGCGTGCCCTTGCCTGTCAGTTAACATGGAATGGGGTGTACTTTATCACCACTACATGGTCTAAACATGTGCAGCGGGGGGGTGGGGTGTATTTGCATGGTGTGTGAAGATGATACAGTTCCTTCTAGAGGATGTGGTTGGCCCTGAAAAGGGCCGGGGTTTGTGCGTTTCTGTGGTCTCCAATTTACTGAGCCTTGCTGGTCTTCTTGGGCAGAAGCACGGCGTGGATGTTTGGGAGGACGCCGCCCTGGGCAATGGTGACTCCGGACAGGAGCTTGTTCAACTCCTCGTCGTTGCGGACGGCCAGTTGAAGGTGACGGGGGATGATTCTGGTCTTCTTGTTGTCACGAGCAGCGTTTCCAGCCAGCTCCAGGATCTCGGCCGTCAGGTACTCCAGCACCGCCGCCAGGTAGACCGGTGCGCCGGCACCCACGCGCTCGGCATAGTTTCCCTTGCGCAAGAAGCGATGAACTCGGCCGACCGGGAACTGGAGACCCGCACGGGAAGAACGGCTCTTGGCCTTGGCGCGTGCCTTGCCTCCTTTACCACGTCCAGACATCTTGTAGTAGTCGATTGATTAGCGTCAAACGGCAAAAAGAATGAAAGAATGAAAAGACACCAATCTCTGCCCAACCAATTTATACCCCGCTGCTGGATTGACGGCTTCCGACAGCGAACCAATAGGGAGAGCTTGTTACGGGCCGTGAGAAGTTCTACCACGTCCGCGCCTTGGACTAGACAATCCAACAATTTGCATTCTTCCCCGATATAAAGGCAAAGCCGGCACGGGTGCAGTTATTCTATTCTAAATCGCCAAGAACGCCGTCATGCCGCCAAGTGGAAAAGCCGCCAAGAAAGCTGGCAAAGCCAGGCCCGCCGGAGACAAGAAGCGGGGAAGGAGGAGAAAGAGGAGGGAGACCTTCGGCGTCTACATCTACAAAGTGCTGAAGCAGGTGCACCCCGACACCGGCGTCTCCAGCAAGGCCATGGGCATCATGAACTCCTTCGTCAACGACATTTTCGAGCGCATCGCCGCCGAGGCTTCTCGTCTGGCTCACTACAACAAGCGCTCCACCATCAGCAGCCGCGAGATTCAGACCGCCGTCCGACTCCTGCTACCGGGCGAGCTGGCCAAGCACGCCGTCAGCGAGGGCACCAAAGCCGTCACCAAGTACACCAGCTCCAAGTAAATCGACCGTCACTGCTGGACATAACCCCGGCCTTTTTCAAGGCCACCCACATCCTCACAAAAGAGCTGTAGCAATCGCACGTTTTCTCTCCGACAATGTTCACATGTACACACCACTAACCTGTGACCGCACTACAAAACAATCCTCCAACACGGCAATACAGAAACTATGTCCTGGTTGGACTGCAACGCACAACAACAGAAAGAAAAACAAACCAAGTGTATTCTGACGTAATAAAAGTCTGCACACGTTCTTTCTTATGGAACAAGGAGGCCCTGCCCGTTGCCTTCTGGAACAAATGTCGCCTGTGACGTTCCTTAGAACAATGGATTGGCCGTCGATCGGCGTTCTTTCCAGTCAAATGCACACCTAAACTACACTCGGTCTAGTAAACAGACAAAATGAACATTCTCACAGTCATAGTCAAACTTCTCGGCTGAAACATGGATCCTAGTGTGTGTGTGTGTGTGTGTGTGTGTGTGTGTGTGTTTGTGTGTGTGTTTGTGTGTGTGTGTACGTACGTACTTTGCGTGCTTTGTTCTTCTTGTCATCAGTGATATTATCACCGCTCGCTGATTGTATGTCGGGCGAATTCTTCTCATTGCTTTCAGTTTGTTTTGTTTTGCAGCTCTTGATATTTTCCCGACGATGTTTGTCTTGTCAATTGGAAATCCTCCGCATAGCATTGTCTTGCTTGGGGTGCGGATGGCGTCTTCCTATTGGCCAGTTGTGGTGGTGGCCAGGACTCCGCGCAGGTCCGCAGGGCGGTTATTAATGTGGCTCCGTCAGGTGGAGACCCATTCATTCATTCTTCGTTCCTGATCGAGCAGAGAATCGTATCTATCATGTCTGGACGCGGCAAGGGAGGCAAGGGGCTCGGAAAGGGAGGCGCCAAGCGTCACCGTAAGGTGCTTCGAGACAACATCCAGGGCATCACCAAGCCAGCCATCCGTCGTCTGGCCCGCCGTGGCGGCGTCAAGCGCATCTCGGGCCTCATCTACGAGGAGACCCGAGGCGTTCTCAAGGTCTTCCTGGAGAATGTCATCCGCGATGCGGTCACATACACCGAGCACGCCAAGCGCAAGACGGTCACCGCCATGGACGTTGTCTACGCTCTCAAACGCCAAGGCCGCACCCTGTACGGCTTCGGTGGCTAGAAGATCATCTGACCGACTCATCACCACAAGCAACCCCGGCCCTTTTCAGGGCCAACCAAATATCCAAAAAAGAACTGTATTCTCTCACAACACACCTATACACACACCTGCCTCGAACAATGAGCAAAAATGAAGGATTCAATGTCAACCCCAAGCCGGTCACGCAAGCACACAACAGCGATAGCATTTCTTCGCCTAGTGATATATTTGATGTTAACATACGTGCACCTTTGGTTTCTGAGTAAAGCAAAGTATATTTTCTTTGGCCGACGTTATAGTCGTAGATGATTTTCTTAGTATACTTTGAGTATGTAACTGTAAAGGGAGTGGTGCTGTTCGGCCCGGCGGTTTATATATATATATATCTTGATGCACTTGGGAGCGTGTGCGTGTTGTCTATCATAGTTGCTTATGATCTAGTATATAACGTCGAGTTCTGCTGCTGGTTCACTGGCACGTAGATAAGTTGATGTATCTATGTCAAAAAAAATCCCAGCGCGTCGTAAGCCCTGGTGTTTCTCAATTCATACATTCACTCATAATTTTCTTGGCAGGCTGGATGAGCCGTCGTCATATGTTAGTGTGCTTACTGAAAAGACGTCAGATATCTCAAGATGTAAGGGCCAGTGACCAGCCGCCTCCGTCAGATGAGTAAGACGGACATGCCCTCTTGTACATGAACCGAGCCAGTGTTATTTTCGATGCCTGGGAAGGGAGAAATTCCACCGTGAAGTTAGAAAAGAAACACAAATTTCGCCGCGGCGGACAATAAGACCCAAGCAAGCTACCATGTTTTCGATCACGTCCGCACCATCGCTACTTCACGCCGCCCTGACAAGATGTCGGGTTCATTTGCACGTCTAACGCAGACAAGGCAAGCCGGTATGTCCGCCCCAGCATCGTCCCCCAAGAAGGCTAGCAAGCCCAAGGCGGCGCCCAAGGCCCCCGCGGCTCACCCGCCAACTACCGCCATGATTACGGCGGCTGTGGAAGCACTCAAGGACCGCACCGGTTCTTCCCTGCCGGCCATCAAGAAGTACATCGCCGGCAACTACAAGTTCGACGTGGAGAAGAAGGCCATCTACATCAAGCGCGCCCTGAAAGCCTTGGTGGAGAAGGGTACCCTCCTTCAGGTGAAAGGTACTGGGGCGTCGGGATCCTTCAAAATCAACGTGGCAGCCAAGAAAGCCGCAGAGAAGGCCGCCAAGAAAGCCACCAAGAAGCCGGTCAAGAAACCCGCGGCTAAAAAGGCCACAAAACCCAAGGCCACCAAGCCGAAAAAGCCCAAGGCCAAGAAGGCTACCACCCCCAAGAAGACCAAGAAGCCCGCCACCAAGAAGACCAAGAAATCTCCGGCCAAGAAACCTGCTGCCAAGAAACCAGCCAAGAAGACCCCGGCAAAGAAGACCGTCAAGAAGGCAGCGCCCGCCAAGAAGGCGCCCAAGCCCAAGAAGAAGTGAAGACTTGGCCGTCGAATTTCCTCCAAACCCCGGCCCTTTTCAGGGCCACCCACATCCTTACGAAAGAACTATGTCTGACACCTCCAAGTTACCCATTCTCCACACGAATACGCACTATCCCCTGAAAGAAAAAAAATGATACACGAACTAAGGGACTGTACGATATTTACCGGGGGGGGAGGGCTGGTGCAAAGAGGGTCCGGTAAAAAAAAATTCGATGGCCCTCCCCCCGGCTCAAAAAAAAATTCGATGGCCCTCCCCCCGGTTCAAAATTTTTTTCGATGGCCCTCCCCCCGCCCCAAAAAAATTTTCGGTGGCCCTCCCCCCATTTTTCCATGTCTTTTTCTTACTCTTTAATACTCATACTACAAAAACAAACAAACTTTTTAATAGAAAATGTGGACGGGACAGGCATTTGTCAAGGCGCGTGCGCCCGGCCCAGGCGTCCGGCTAGGGCTAAAGCGCCGCATGAACCAGGCACGAACCTAGGGGGGTTAGGGGGCATGCTCCCCCCGGAAAATTTTGAAATCTTTACCCTCTGAAATGCTATTTCCTGCATTTTAAGGGGTAAATTTTGCTGGTACACCGAGCTAAGTTTATTCCTCTTTTTCGGGCTATATTTCGTCCACGAACGTCTTCCACGTGCTACTGGTATTTACACAACCGGGAAAACAATATTGTCAGGTTGTTTTCAATTTACTTTGGAAGGACATTCAGTGATCTACTAAGAGGCAAATAAATGTTGTGACAGTCCTTGGTTTATTCTCTAAATCAAAATACCTTGTTTAATGCATCCACATCCACGCCGATAAGTTTGAGCGGGGCGCTGGGCGGGATCTTTATCGACGACGCATATACGATTTTAAACAAGCAAAAACAACCACCGTTTATACCACTGGGAAGGGTGCGTTATGCCGCAAAAATTAATTCAATGTCCTCAGAAGAGGCTTGGCTACATTTTTATCGATATCGTTACGAAAGCCGCAACGAAACGCGAGTTACGTCTTTGGGAGTTTGGTTGTATCGTCGACTTTTGGCTTCTTTGCGCCCGGCGCGACAATCAGCTTTCGAAGGGGTTTTTGGGAGATTTGGACGAATCCACTAGAATGATAGGGATGCGTACTATTTTAACGTAACATTCTGCCGATTCCACTGGCCGGCGAATCGCTACGGTCGCCATATTTTTAATATATATTTAATATTAAAAAAATTTCGGTGGCCCTCCCCCGGGCCGATTTATTTTTCGATGGCCCTCCCTAGGTTCAAAATTTTTTTCATGGCCCTCCCCCCGGGCCAAAAAATTTTTCAATGGCCCTCCCCCCAGTGCACCAGCCCTCCCCCCCCCGGTAAATATCGTACAGTCCCTAAGAAGAGAATGAATAAATGACTTAAAGAGGGAAGCCAAAGCGGCGCCCCCCCCCCCCAACACACGCACACATGCAAAACGCATCTTGGAAGGGAGAACGAACCCACGCACCACATACAGTCACATGCTAACCGACAAATGTAAGTTCGCTGACAGAGGCTATAACTACGGAAGACGTTTCCTTTCTTGGCGACATTGTTTATTAATCTTGAACTTTACAACCGAGTAAAGATAGTCTTGTTACCGCGGTCTATCTATAGCCACCGTGTGGGTACACTTGTGAAGCCAATAGCCGTTCTATGGCGCTCAAGTTCACCCCTGTCACATTTTCCTGCGTGACCGTCCAAAAGTGCCGAGCTTGCTGCAAATATCGGATCCTGGAGCGGCGAAAACTGACCAATCACAAGGTCAGGATTGGGCCAGGGAACCAATCAAGCGGCAGGATGTCGGCCAATTGAAATCTGCGGTCATCTAATTAGCGGGTGTTATAAATTCACTCTCCGCCGAACAGTAGTCTTCCATTGTCTTGCACCTGACCGCAGACGAAGTTCATCCGACATGGCACGTACCAAGCAGACCGCCCGTAAATCCACCGGTGGCAAAGCCCCCAGGAAGCAGCTGGCAACCAAGGCTGCCCGCAAGAGCGCCCCGGCTACTGGCGGCGTCAAGAAGCCTCACCGCTACAGGCCCGGCACCGTGGCCCTGAGAGAGATCCGCCGCTACCAGAAGTCGACGGAGCTGCTCATCCGCAAGCTGCCCTTCCAGCGCCTGGTGCGAGAGATCGCCCAAGACTTCAAGACTGACCTGCGCTTCCAGAGCTCGGCGGTCATGGCTCTGCAGGAAGCCAGCGAGGCCTACCTGGTCGGTCTCTTCGAGGACACCAACCTGTGCGCCATCCACGCCAAGCGTGTCACCATCATGCCCAAGGACATTCAGCTCGCACGCCGCATCCGAGGGGAGCGTGCATAAGGAGGATCCCAACAAGATCGACAACCCCGGCCCTTTTCAGGGCCACCCACATATCCCAGAAAGATCTACATCGTTCACGTTCAAACAAATTCATTCTACTTCCCTTGCCATTGAATCACAAACACACATTTGCACCAGAAGTAAAAGACTGCACTCACAATCTCGTACATACAATCCAATCAAATGACAGGAGAAATACCAGCTATTATGTATACTTTATTTGCAAAATCATGCCCGAAGGCTAATTGCATGTACAGTGCATAAGAAGTACGTAAAGCAAAAGAACAGAGAATATATACAACTACTGTCTAGCCAGCGTAGACAAACACGGCCCTCGGTCTACCATACATGAAATGGATGCACCGGCTTCTGGCCCTGAACACGCATGCACTCCACGTGTCCATCCTCTCCGAGTACACATATAATGTACAGATATGTCAGCTAGCATGAAACGGCACGAGACGTAAGTCAGCGACATAGCGGTCATTTCTTGTGGGATTGGTAACCAGTCTTGCTCATGCACATCATGCGTGCCCTTGCCTGTCAGTTAACATGGAATGGGGTGTACTTTATCACCACTACATGGTCTAAACATGTGCAGCGGGGGGGTGGGGTGTATTTGCATGGTGTGTGAAGATGATACAGTTCCTTCTAGAGGATGTGGTTGGCCCTGAAAAGGGCCGGGGTTTGTGCGTTTCTGTGGTCTCCAATTTACTGAGCCTTGCTGGTCTTCTTGGGCAGAAGCACGGCGTGGATGTTTGGGAGGACGCCGCCCTGGGCAATGGTGACTCCGGACAGGAGCTTGTTCAACTCCTCGTCGTTGCGGACGGCCAGTTGAAGGTGACGGGGGATGATTCTGGTCTTCTTGTTGTCACGAGCAGCGTTTCCAGCCAGCTCCAGGATCTCGGCCGTCAGGTACTCCAGCACCGCCGCCAGGTAGACCGGTGCGCCGGCACCCACGCGCTCGGCATAGTTTCCCTTGCGCAAGAAGCGATGAACTCGGCCGACCGGGAACTGGAGACCCGCACGGGAAGAACGGCTCTTGGCCTTGGCGCGTGCCTTGCCTCCTTTACCACGTCCAGACATCTTGTAGTAGTCGATTGATTAGCGTCAAACGGCAAAAAGAATGAAAGAATGAAAAGACACCAATCTCTGCCCAACCAATTTATACCCCGCTGCTGGATTGACGGCTTCCGACAGCGAACCAATAGGGAGAGCTTGTTACGGGCCGTGAGAAGTTCTACCACGTCCGCGCCTTGGACTAGACAATCCAACAATTTGCATTCTTCCCCGATATAAAGGCAAAGCCGGCACGGGTGCAGTTATTCTATTCTAAATCGCCAAGAACGCCGTCATGCCGCCAAGTGGAAAAGCCGCCAAGAAAGCTGGCAAAGCCAGGCCCGCCGGAGACAAGAAGCGGGGAAGGAGGAGAAAGAGGAGGGAGACCTTCGGCGTCTACATCTACAAAGTGCTGAAGCAGGTGCACCCCGACACCGGCGTCTCCAGCAAGGCCATGGGCATCATGAACTCCTTCGTCAACGACATTTTCGAGCGCATCGCCGCCGAGGCTTCTCGTCTGGCTCACTACAACAAGCGCTCCACCATCAGCAGCCGCGAGATTCAGACCGCCGTCCGACTCCTGCTACCGGGCGAGCTGGCCAAGCACGCCGTCAGCGAGGGCACCAAAGCCGTCACCAAGTACACCAGCTCCAAGTAAATCGACCGTCACTGCTGGACATAACCCCGGCCTTTTTCAAGGCCACCCACATCCTCACAAAAGAGCTGTAGCAATCGCACGTTTCTCTCCGACAATGTTCACATGTACACACCACTAACCTGTGACCGCACTACAAAACAATCCTCCAACACGGCAATACAGAAACTATGTCCTGGTTGGACTGCAACGCACAACAACAGAAAGAAAAACAAACCAAGTGTATTCTGACGTAATAAAAGTCTGCACACGTTCTTTCTTATGGAACAAGGAGGCCCTGCCCGTTGCCTTCTGGAACAAATGTCGCCTGTGACGTTCCTTAGAACAATGGATTGGCCGTCGATCGGCGTTCTTTCCAGTCAAATGCACACCTAAACTACACTCGGTCTAGTAAACAGACAAAATGAACATTCTCACAGTCATAGTCAAACTTCTCGGCTGAAACATGGATCCTAGTGTGTGTGTGTGTGTGTGTGTGTGTGTGTGTGTGTTTGTGTGTGTGTTTGTGTGTGTGTGTACGTACGTACTTTGCGTGCTTTGTTCTTCTTGTCATCAGTGATATTATCACCGCTCGCTGATTGTATGTCGGGCGAATTCTTCTCATTGCTTTCAGTTTGTTTTGTTTTGCAGCTCTTGATATTTTCCCGACGATGTTTGTCTTGTCAATTGGAAATCCTCCGCATAGCATTGTCTTGCTTGGGGTGCGGATGGCGTCTTCCTATTGGCCAGTTGTGGTGGTGGCCAGGACTCCGCGCAGGTCCGCAGGGCGGTTATTAATGTGGCTCCGTCAGGTGGAGACCCATTCATTCATTCTTCGTTCCTGATCGAGCAGAGAATCGTATCTATCATGTCTGGACGCGGCAAGGGAGGCAAGGGGCTCGGAAAGGGAGGCGCCAAGCGTCACCGTAAGGTGCTTCGAGACAACATCCAGGGCATCACCAAGCCAGCCATCCGTCGTCTGGCCCGCCGTGGCGGCGTCAAGCGCATCTCGGGCCTCATCTACGAGGAGACCCGAGGCGTTCTCAAGGTCTTCCTGGAGAATGTCATCCGCGATGCGGTCACATACACCGAGCACGCCAAGCGCAAGACGGTCACCGCCATGGACGTTGTCTACGCTCTCAAACGCCAAGGCCGCACCCTGTACGGCTTCGGTGGCTAGAAGATCATCTGACCGACTCATCACCACAAGCAACCCCGGCCCTTTTCAGGGCCAACCAAATATCCAAAAAAGAACTGTATTCTCTCACAACACACCTATACACACACCTGCCTCGAACAATGAGCAAAAATGAAGGATTCAATGTCAACCCCAAGCCGGTCACGCAAGCACACAACAGCGATAGCATTTCTTCGCCTAGTGATATATTTGATGTTAACATACGTGCACCTTTGGTTTCTGAGTAAAGCAAAGTATATTTTCTTTGGCCGACGTTATAGTCGTAGATGATTTTCTTAGTATACTTTGAGTATGTAACTGTAAAGGGAGTGGTGCTGTTCGGCCCGGCGGTTTATATATATATATATCTTGATGCACTTGGGAGCGTGTGCGTGTTGTCTATCATAGTTGCTTATGATCTAGTATATAACGTCGAGTTCTGCTGCTGGTTCACTGGCACGTAGATAAGTTGATGTATCTATGTCAAAAAAAAATCCCAGCGCGTCGTAAGCCCTGGTGTTTCTCAATTCATACATTCACTCATAATTTTCTTGGCAGGCTGGATGAGCCGTCGTCATATGTTAGTGTGCTTACTGAAAAGACGTCAGATATCTCAAGATGTAAGGGCCAGTGACCAGCCGCCTCCGTCAGATGAGTAAGACGGACATGCCCTCTTGTACATGAACCGAGCCAGTGTTATTTTCGATGCCTGGGAAGGGAGAAATTCCACCGTGAAGTTAGAAAAGAAACACAAATTTCGCCGCGGCGGACAATAAGACCCAAGCAAGCTACCATGTTTTCGATCACGTCCGCACCATCGCTACTTCACGCCGCCCTGACAAGATGTCGGGTTCATTTGCACGTCTAACGCAGACAAGGCAAGCCGGTATGTCCGCCCCAGCATCGTCCCCCAAGAAGGCTAGCAAGCCCAAGGCGGCGCCCAAGGCCCCCGCGGCTCACCCGCCAACTACCGCCATGATTACGGCGGCTGTGGAAGCACTCAAGGACCGCACCGGTTCTTCCCTGCCGGCCATCAAGAAGTACATCGCCGGCAACTACAAGTTCGACGTGGAGAAGAAGGCCATCTACATCAAGCGCGCCCTGAAAGCCTTGGTGGAGAAGGGTACCCTCCTTCAGGTGAAAGGTACTGGGGCGTCGGGATCCTTCAAAATCAACGTGGCAGCCAAGAAAGCCGCAGAGAAGGCCGCCAAGAAAGCCACCAAGAAGCCGGTCAAGAAACCCGCGGCTAAAAAGGCCACAAAACCCAAGGCCACCAAGCCGAAAAAGCCCAAGGCCAAGAAGGCTACCACCCCCAAGAAGACCAAGAAGCCCGCCACCAAGAAGACCAAGAAATCTCCGGCCAAGAAACCTGCTGCCAAGAAACCAGCCAAGAAGACCCCGGCAAAGAAGACCGTCAAGAAGGCAGCGCCCGCCAAGAAGGCGCCCAAGCCCAAGAAGAAGTGAAGACTTGGCCGTCGAATTTCCTCCAAACCCCGGCCCTTTTCAGGGCCACCCACATCCTTACGAAAGAACTATGTCTGACACCTCCAAGTTACCCATTCTCCACACGAATACGCACTATCCCCTGAAAGAAAAAAAATGATACACGAACTAAGAAGAGAATGAATAAATGACTTAAAGAGGGAAGCCAAAGCGGCGCCCCCCCCCCCCCAACACACGCACACATGCAAAACGCATCTTGGAAGGGAGAACGAACCCACGCACCACATACAGTCACATGCTAACCGACAAATGTAAGTTCGCTGACAGAGGCTATAACTACGGAAGACGTTTCCTTTCTTGGGCGACATTGTTTATTAATCTTGAACTTTACAACCGAGTAAAGATAGTCTTGTTACCGCGGTCTATCTATAGCCACCGTGTGGGTACACTTGTGAAGCCAATAGCCGTTCTATGGCGCTCAAGTTCACCCCTGTCACATTTTCCTGCGTGACCGTCCAAAAGTGCCGAGCTTGCTGCAAATATCGGATCCTGGAGCGGCGAAAACTGACCAATCACAAGGTCAGGATTGGGCCAGGGAACCAATCAAGCGGCAGGATGTCGGCCAATTGAAATCTGCGGTCATCTAATTAGCGGGTGTTATAAATTCACTCTCCGCCGAACAGTAGTCTTCCATTGTCTTGCACCTGACCGCAGACGAAGTTCATCCGACATGGCACGTACCAAGCAGACCGCCCGTAAATCCACCGGTGGCAAAGCCCCCAGGAAGCAGCTGGCAACCAAGGCTGCCCGCAAGAGCGCCCCGGCTACTGGCGGCGTCAAGAAGCCTCACCGCTACAGGCCCGGCACCGTGGCCCTGAGAGAGATCCGCCGCTACCAGAAGTCGACGGAGCTGCTCATCCGCAAGCTGCCCTTCCAGCGCCTGGTGCGAGAGATCGCCCAAGACTTCAAGACTGACCTGCGCTTCCAGAGCTCGGCGGTCATGGCTCTGCAGGAAGCCAGCGAGGCCTACCTGGTCGGTCTCTTCGAGGACACCAACCTGTGCGCCATCCACGCCAAGCGTGTCACCATCATGCCCAAGGACATTCAGCTCGCACGCCGCATCCGAGGGGAGCGTGCATAAGGAGGATCCCAACAAGATCGACAACCCCGGCCCTTTTCAGGGCCACCCACATATCCCAGAAAGATCTACATCGTTCACGTTCAAACAAATTCATTCTACTTCCCTTGCCATTGAATCACAAACACACATTTGCACCAGAAGTAAAAGACTGCACTCACAATCTCGTACATACAATCCAATCAAATGACAGGAGAAATACCAGCTATTATGTATACTTTATTTGCAAAATCATGCCCGAAGGCTAATTGCATGTACAGTGCATAAGAAGTACGTAAAGCAAAGAACAGAGAATATATACAACTACTGTCTAGCCAGCGTAGACAAACACGGCCCTCGGTCTACCATACATGAAATGGATGCACCGGCTTCTGGCCCTGAACACGCATGCACTCCACGTGTCCATCCTCTCCGAGTACACATATAATGTACAGATATGTCAGCTAGCATGAAACGGCACGAGACGTAAGTCAGCGACATAGCGGTCATTTCTTGTGGGATTGGTAACCAGTCTTGCTCATGCACATCATGCGTGCCCTTGCCTGTCAGTTAACATGGAATGGGGTGTACTTTATCACCACTACATGGTCTAAACATGTGCAGCGGGGGGGTGGGGTGTATTTGCATGGTGTGTGAAGATGATACAGTTCCTTCTAGAGGATGTGGTTGGCCCTGAAAAGGGCCGGGGTTTGTGCGTTTCTGTGGTCTCCAATTTACTGAGCCTTGCTGGTCTTCTTGGGCAGAAGCACGGCGTGGATGTTTGGGAGGACGCCGCCCTGGGCAATGGTGACTCCGGACAGGAGCTTGTTCAACTCCTCGTCGTTGCGGACGGCCAGTTGAAGGTGACGGGGGATGATTCTGGTCTTCTTGTTGTCACGAGCAGCGTTTCCAGCCAGCTCCAGGATCTCGGCCGTCAGGTACTCCAGCACCGCCGCCAGGTAGACCGGTGCGCCGGCACCCACGCGCTCGGCATAGTTTCCCTTGCGCAAGAAGCGATGAACTCGGCCGACCGGGAACTGGAGACCCGCACGGAAGAACGGCTCTTGGCCTTGGCGCGTGCCTTGCCTCCTTTACCACGTCCAGACATCTTGTAGTAGTCGATTGATTAGCGTCAAACGGCAAAAGAATGAAAGAATGAAAAGACCACCAATCTCTGCCCAACCAATTTATACCCCGCTGCTGGATTGACGGCTTCCGACAGCGAACCAATAGGGAGAGCTTGTTACGGGCCGTGAGAAGTTCTACCACGTCCGCGCCTTGGACTAGACAATCCAACAATTTGCATTCTTCCCCGATATAAAGGCAAAGCCGGCACGGGTGCAGTTATTCTATTCTAAATCGCCAAGAACGCCGTCATGCCGCCAAGTGGAAAAGCCGCCAAGAAAGCTGGCAAAGCCAGGCCCGCCGGAGACAAGAAGCGGGGAAGGAGGAGAAAGAGGAGGGAGACCTTCGGCGTCTACATCTACAAAGTGCTGAAGCAGGTGCACCCCGACACCGGCGTCTCCAGCAAGGCCATGGGCATCATGAACTCCTTCGTCAACGACATTTTCGAGCGCATCGCCGCCGAGGCTTCTCGTCTGGCTCACTACAACAAGCGCTCCACCATCAGCAGCCGCGAGATTCAGACCGCCGTCCGACTCCTGCTACCGGGCGAGCTGGCCAAGCACGCCGTCAGCGAGGGCACCAAAGCCGTCACCAAGTACACCAGCTCCAAGTAAATCGACCGTCACTGCTGGACATAACCCCGGCCTTTTTCAAGGCCACCCACATCCTCACAAAAGAGCTGTAGCAATCGCACGTTTTCTCTCCGACAATGTTCACATGTACACACCACTAACCTGTGACCGCACTACAAAACAATCCTCCAACACGGCAATACAGAAACTATGTCCTGGTGGACTGCAACGCACAACAACAGAAAGAAAAACAAACCAAGTGTATTCTGACGTAATAAAAGTCTGCACACGTTCTTTCTTATGGAACAAGGAGGCCCTGCCCGTTGCCTTCTGGAACAAATGTCGCCTGTGACGTTCCTTAGAACAATGGATTGGCCGTCGATCGGCGTTCTTTCCAGTCAAATGCACACCTAAACTACACTCGGTCTAGTAAACAGACAAAATGAACATTCTCACAGTCATAGTCAAACTTCTCGGCTGAAACATGGATCCTAGTGTGTGTGGTGTGTGTGTGTGTGTGTGTGTGTGTGTTTGTGTGTGTGTTTGTGTGTGTGTGTACGTACGTACTTTGCGTGCTTTGTTCTTCTTGTCATCAGTGATATTATCACCGCTCGCTGATTGTATGTCGGGCGAATTCTTCTCATTGCTTTCAGTTTGTTTTGTTTTGCAGCTCTTGATATTTTCCCGACGATGTTTGTCTTGTCAATTGGAAATCCTCCGCATAGCATTGTCTTGCTTGGGTGCGGATGGCGTCTTCCTATTGGCCAGTTGTGGTGGTGGCCAGGACTCCGCGCAGGTCCGCAGGGCGGTTATTAATGTGGCTCCGTCAGGTGGAGACCCATTCATTCATTCTTCGTTCCTGATCGAGCAGAGAATCGTATCTATCATGTCTGGACGCGGCAAGGGAGGCAAGGGGCTCGGAAAGGGAGGCGCCAAGCGTCACCGTAAGGTGCTTCGAGACAACATCCAGGGCATCACCAAGCCAGCCATCCGTCGTCTGGCCCGCCGTGGCGGCGTCAAGCGCATCTCGGGCCTCATCTACGAGGAGACCCGAGGCGTTCTCAAGGTCTTCCTGGAGAATGTCATCCGCGATGCGGTCACATACACCGAGCACGCCAAGCGCAAGACGGTCACCGCCATGGACGTTGTCTACGCTCTCAAACGCCAAGGCCGCACCCTGTACGGCTTCGGTGGCTAGAAGATCATCTGACCGACTCATCACCACAAGCAACCCCGGCCCTTTTCAGGGCCAACCAAATATCCAAAAAAGAACTGTATTCTCTCACAACACACCTATACACACACCTGCCTCGAACAATGAGCAAAAATGAAGGATTCAATGTCAACCCCAAGCCGGTCACGCAAGCACACAACAGCGATAGCATTTCTTCGCCTAGTGATATATTTGATGTTAACATACGTGCACCTTTGGTTTCTGAGTAAAGCAAAGTATATTTTCTTTGGCCGACGTTATAGTCGTAGATGATTTTCTTAGTATACTTTGAGTATGTAACTGTAAAGGGAGTGGTGCTGTTCGGCCCGGCGGTTTATTATATATATATCTTGATGCACTTGGGAGCGTGTGCGTGTTGTCTATCATAGTTGCTTATGATCTAGTATATAACGTCGAGTTCTGCTGCTGGTTCACTGGCACGTAGATAAGTTGATGTATCTATGTCAAAAAAAATCCCAGCGCGTCGTAAGCCCTGGTGTTTCTCAATTCATACATTCACTCATAATTTTCTTGGCAGGCTGGATGAGCCGTCGTCATATGTTAGTGTGCTTACTGAAAAGACGTCAGATATCTCAAGATGTAAGGGCCAGTGACCAGCCGCCTCCGTCAGATGAGTAAGACGGACATGCCCTCTTGTACATGAACCGAGCCAGTGTTATTTTCGATGCCTGGGAAGGGAGAAATTCCACCGTGAAGTTAGAAAAGAAACACAAATTTCGCCGCGGCGGACAATAAGACCCAAGCAAGCTACCATGTTTTCGATCACGTCCGCACCATCGCTACTTCACGCCGCCCTGACAAGATGTCGGGTTCATTTGCACGTCTAACGCAGACAAGGCAAGCCGGTATGTCCGCCCCAGCATCGTCCCCCAAGAAGGCTAGCAAGCCCAAGGCGGCGCCCAAGGCCCCCGCGGCTCACCCGCCAACTACCGCCATGATTACGGCGGCTGTGGAAGCACTCAAGGACCGCACCGGTTCTTCCCTGCCGGCCATCAAGAAGTACATCGCCGGCAACTACAAGTTCGACGTGGAGAAGAAGGCCATCTACATCAAGCGCGCCCTGAAAGCCTTGGTGGAGAAGGGTACCCTCCTTCAGGTGAAAGGTACTGGGGCGTCGGGATCCTTCAAAATCAACGTGGCAGCCAAGAAAGCCGCAGAGAAGGCCGCCAAGAAAGCCACCAAGAAGCCGGTCAAGAAACCCGCGGCTAAAAAGGCCACAAAACCCAAGGCCACCAAGCCGAAAAAGCCCAAGGCCAAGAAGGCTACCACCCCCAAGAAGACCAAGAAGCCCGCCACCAAGAAGACCAAGAAATCTCCGGCCAAGAAACCTGCTGCCAAGAAACCAGCCAAGAAGACCCCGGCAAAGAAGACCGTCAAGAAGGCAGCGGCCCGCCAAGAAGGCGCCCAAGCCCAAGAAGAAGTGAAGACTTGGCCGTCGAATTTCCTCCAAACCCCGGCCCTTTTCAGGGCCACCCACATCCTTACGAAAGAACTATGTCTGACACCTCCAAGTTACCCATTCTCCACACGAATACGCACTATCCCCTGAAAGAAAAAAAATGATACACGAACTAAGAAGAGAATGAATAAATGACTTAAAGAGGGAAGCCAAAGCGGCGCCCCCCCCCCCCCAACACACGCACACATGCAAAACGCATCTTGGAAGGGAGAACGAACCCACGCACCACATACAGTCACATGCTAACCGACAAATGTAAGTTCGCTGACAGAGGCTATAACTACGGAAGACGTTTCCTTTCTTGGCGACATTGTTTATTAATCTTGAACTTTACAACCGAGTAAAGATAGTCTTGTTACCGCGGTCTATCTATAGCCACCGTGTGGGTACACTTGTGAAGCCAATAGCCGTTCTATGGCGCTCAAGTTCACCCCTGTCACATTTTCCTGCGTGACCGTCCAAAAGTGCCGAGCTTGCTGCAAATATCGGATCCTGGAGCGGCGAAAACTGACCAATCACAAGGTCAGGATTGGGCCAGGGAACCAATCAAGCGGCAGGATGTCGGCCAATTGAAATCTGCGGTCATCTAATTAGCGGGTGTTATAAATTCACTCTCCGCCGAACAGTAGTCTTCCATTGTCTTGCACCTGACCGCAGACGAAGTTCATCCGACATGGCACGTACCAAGCAGACCGCCCGTAAATCCACCGGTGGCAAAGCCCCCAGGAAGCAGCTGGCAACCAAGGCTGCCCGCAAGAGCGCCCCGGCTACTGGCGGCGTCAAGAAGCCTCACCGCTACAGGCCCGGCACCGTGGCCCTGAGAGAGATCCGCCGCTACCAGAAGTCGACGGAGCTGCTCATCCGCAAGCTGCCCTTCCAGCGCCTGGTGCGAGAGATCGCCCAAGACTTCAAGACTGACCTGCGCTTCCAGAGCTCGGCGGTCATGGCTCTGCAGGAAGCCAGCGAGGCCTACCTGGTCGGTCTCTTCGAGGACACCAACCTGTGCGCCATCCACGCCAAGCGTGTCACCATCATGCCCAAGGACATTCAGCTCGCACGCCGCATCCGAGGGGAGCGTGCATAAGGAGGATCCCAACAAGATCGACAACCCCGGCCCTTTTCAGGGCCACCCACATATCCCAGAAAGATCTACATCGTTCACGTTCAAACAAATTCATTCTACTTCCCTTGCCATTGAATCACAAACACACATTTGCACCAGAAGTAAAAGACTGCACTCACAATCTCGTACATACAATCCAATCAAATGACAGGAGAAATACCAGCTATTATGTATACTTTATTTGCAAAATCATGCCCGAAGGCTAATTGCATGTACAGTGCATAAGAAGTACGTAAAGCAAAAGAACAGAGAATATATACAACTACTGTCTAGCCAGCGTAGACAAACACGGCCCTCGGTCTACCATACATGAAATGGATGCACCGGCTTCTGGCCCTGAACACGCATGCACTCCACGTGTCCATCCTCTCCGAGTACACATATAATGTACAGATATGTCAGCTAGCATGAAACGGCACGAGACGTAAGTCAGCGACATAGCGGTCATTTCTTGTGGGATTGGTAACCAGTCTTGCTCATGCACATCATGCTGTGCCCTTGCCTGTCAGTTAACATGGAATGGGGTGTACTTTATCACCACTACATGGTCTAAACATGTGCAGCGGGGGGGTGGGGTGTATTTGCATGGTGTGTGAAGATGATACAGTTCCTTCTAGAGGATGTGGTTGGCCCTGAAAAGGGCCGGGGTTTGTGCGTTTCTGTGGTCTCCAATTTACTGAGCCTTGCTGGTCTTCTTGGGCAGAAGCACGGCGTGGATGTTTGGGAGGACGCCGCCCTGGGCAATGGTGACTCCGGACAGGAGCTTGTTCAACTCCTCGTCGTTGCGGACGGCCAGTTGAAGGTGACAGGGGGATGATTCTGGTCTTCTTGTTGTCACGAGCAGCGTTTCCAGCCAGCTCCAGGATCTCGGCCGTCAGGTACTCCAGCACCGCCGCCAGGTAGACCGGTGCGCCGGCACCCACGCGCTCGGCATAGTTTCCCTTGCGCAAGAAGCGATGAACTCGGCCGACCGGGAACTGGAGACCCGCACGGGAAGAACGGCTCTTGGCCTTGGCGCGTGCCTTGCCTCCTTTACCACGTCCAGACATCTTGTAGTAGTCGATTGATTAGCGTCCAAACGGCAAAAAGAATGAAAGAATGAAAAGACACCAATCTCTGCCCAACCAATTTATACCCCGCTGCTGGATTGACGGCTTCCGACAGCGAACCAATAGGGAGAGCTTGTTACGGGCCGTGAGAAGTTCTACCACGTCCGCGCCTTGGACTAGACAATCCAACAATTTGCATTCTTCCCCGATATAAAGGCAAAGCCGGCACGGGTGCAGTTATTCTATTCTAAATCGCCAAGAACGCCGTCATGCCGCCAAGTGGAAAAGCCGCCAAGAAAGCTGGCAAAGCCAGGCCCGCCGGAGACAAGAAGCGGGGAAGGAGGAGAAAGAGGAGGGAGACCTTCGGCGTCTACATCTACAAAGTGCTGAAGCAGGTGCACCCCGACACCGGCGTCTCCAGCAAGGCCATGGGCATCATGAACTCCTTCGTCAACGACATTTTCGAGCGCATCGCCGCCGAGGCTTCTCGTCTGGCTCACTACAACAAGCGCTCCACCATCAGCAGCCGCGAGATTCAGACCGCCGTCCGACTCCTGCTTACCGGGCGAGCTGGCCAAGCACGCCGTCAGCGAGGGCACCAAAGCCGTCACCAAGTACAACCAGCTCCAAGTAAATCGACCGTCACTGCTGGACATAACCCCGGCCTTTTTCAAGGCCACCCACATCCTCACAAAAGAGCTGTAGCAATCGCACGTTTTCTCTCCGACAATGTTCACATGTACACACCACTAACCTGTGACCGCACTACAAAACAATCCTCCAACACGGCAATACAGAAACTATGTCCTGGTTGGGCTGCAACGACACAACAACAGAAAGAAAAACAAATCAAGTGTATTCTGACGTAATAAAAGTCTGCACACGTTCTTTCTTATGGAACAAGGAGGCCCTGCCCGTTGCCTTCTGGAACAAATGTCGCCTGTGACGTTCCTTAGAACAATGGATTGGCCGTCGATCGGCGTTCTTTCCAGTCAAATGCACACCTAACTACACTCGGTCTAGTAACAAGACAAAATGAACATTCTCACAGTCATAGTCAAACTTCTCGGCTGAAACATGGATCCTAGTGTGTGTGTGTGTGTGTGTGTGTGTGTGTGTGTTTGTGTGTGTGTTTGTGTGTGTGTGTACGTACGTACTTTGCGTGCTTTGTTCTTCTTGTCATCAGTGATATTATCACCGCTCGCTGATTGTATGTCGGGCGAATTCTTCTCATTGCTTTCAGTTTGTTTTGTTTTGCAGCTCTTGATATTTTCCGACGATGTTTGTCTTGTCAATTGGAAATCCTCCGCATAGCATTGTCTTGCTTGGGGTGCGGATGGCGTCTTCCTATTGGCCAGTTGTGGTGGTGGCCAGGACTCCGCGCAGGTCCGCAGGGCGGTTATTAATGTGGCTCCGTCAGGTGGAGACCCATTCATTCATTCTTCGTTCCTGATCGAGCAGAGAATCGTATCTATCATGTCTGGACGCGGCAAGGGAGGCAAGGGGCTCGGAAAGGGAGGCGCCAAGCGTCACCGTAAGGTGCTTCGAGACAACATCCAGGGCATCACCAAGCCAGCCATCCGTCGTCTGGCCCGCCGTGGCGGCGTCAAGCGCATCTCGGGCCTCATCTACGAGGAGACCCGAGGCGTTCTCAAGGTCTTCCTGGAGAATGTCATCCGCGATGCGGTCACATACACCGAGCACGCCAAGCGCAAGACGGTCACCGCCATGGACGTTGTCTACGCTCTCAAACGCCAAGGCCGCACCCTGTACGGCTTCGGTGGCTAGAAGATCATCTGACCGACTCATCACCACAAGCAACCCCGGCCCTTTTCAGGGCCAACCAAATATCCAAAAAAGAACTGTATTCTCTCACAACACACCTATACACACACCTGCCTCGAACAATGAGCAAAAATGAAGGATTCAATGTCAACCCCAAGCCGGTCACGCAAGCACACAACAGCGATAGCATTTCTTCGCCTAGTGATATATTTGATGTTAACATACGTGCACCTTTGGTTTCTGAGTAAAGCAAAGTATATTTTCTTTGGCCGACGTTATAGTCGTAGATGATTTTCTTAGTATACTTTGAGTATGTAACTGTAAAGGGAGTGGTGCTGTTCGGCCCGGCGGTTTTATATATATATATCTTGATGCACTTGGGAGCGTGTGCGTGTTGTCTATCATAGTTGCTTATGATCTATATAACGTCGAGTTCTGCTGCTGGTTCACTGGCACGTAGATAAGTTGATGTATCTATGTCAAAAAAAATCCCAGCGCGTCGTAAGCCCTGGTGTTTCTCAATTCATACATTCACTCATAATTTTCTTGGCAGGCTGGATGAGCCGTCGTCATATGTTAGTGTGCTTACTGAAAAGACGTCAGATATCTCAAGATGTAAGGGCCAGTGACCAGCCGCCTCCGTCAGATGAGTAAGACGGACATGCCCTCTTGTACATGAACCGAGCCAGTGTTATTTTCGATGCCTGGGAAGGGAGAAATTCCACCGTGAAGTTAGAAAAGAAACACAAATTTCGCCGCGGCGGACAATAAGACCCAAGCAAGCTACCATGTTTTCGATCACGTCCGCACCATCGCTACTTCACGCCGCCCTGACAAGATGTCGGGTTCATTTGCACGTCTAACGCAGACAAGGCAAGCCGGTATGTCCGCCCCAGCATCGTCCCCCAAGAAGGCTAGCAAGCCCAAGGCGGCGCCCAAGGCCCCCGCGGCTCACCCGCCAACTACCGCCATGATTACGGCGGCTGTGGAAGCACTCAAGGACCGCACAGGTTCTTCCTTGCCGGCCATCAAGAAGTACATCGCCGGCAACTACAAGTTCGACGTGGAGAAGAAGGCCATCTACATCAAGCGCGCCCCTGAAAGCCTTGGTGGAGAAGGGTACCCTCCTTCAGGTGAAAGGTACTGGGGCGTCGGGATCCTTCAAAATCAACGTGGCAGCCAAGAAAGCCGCAGAGAAGGCCGCCAAGAAAGCCACCAAGAAGCCGGTCAAGAAACCCGCGGCTAAAAAGGCCACAAAACCCAAGGCCACCAAGCCGAAAAAGCCCAAGGCCAAGAAGGCTACCACCCCCAAGAAGACCAAGAAGCCCGCCACCAAGAACCAAGAAATCTCCGGCCAAGAAACCTGCTGCCAAGAAACCAGCCAAGAAGACCCCGGCAAAGAAGACCGTCAAGAAGGCAGCGCCCCGCTAAGAAGGCGCCCAAGCCCAAGAAGAAGTGAAGACTTGGCCGTCGAATTTCCTCCAAACCCCGGCCTTTTCAGGGCCACCCACATCCTTACGAAAGAACTATGTCTGACACCTCCAAGTTACCCATTCTCCACACGAATACGCACTATCCCCTGAAAGAAAAAAATGATACACGAACTAAGAAGAGAATGAATAAATGAATTAAAGAGGGAAGCCAAAGCGGCGCCCCCCCCCCCCCCACACACACGCACACATGCAAAACGCATCTTGGAAGGGAGAACGAACCCACGCACCACTACAGTCACATGCTAACCGACAAATGTAAGTTCGCTGACAGAGGCTATAACTACGGAAGACGTTTCCTTTCTTGGCGACATTGTTTATTAATCTTGAACTTTACAACCGAGTAAAGATAGTCTTGTTACCGCGGTCTATCTATAGCCACCGTGTGGGTACACTTGTGAAGCCAATAGCCGTTCTATGGCGCTCAAGTTCACCCCTGTCACATTTTCCTGCGTGACCGTCCAAAAGTGCCGAGCTTGCTGCAAATATCGGATCCTGGAGCGGCGAAAACTGACCAATCACAAGGTCAGATTGGGCCAGGGAACCAATCAAGCGGCAGGATGTCGGCCAATTGAAATCTGCGGTCATCTAATTAGCGGGTGTTATAAATTCACTCTCCGCCGAACAGTAGTCTTCCATTGTCTTGCACCTGACCGCAGACGAAGTTCATCCGACATGGCACGTACCAAGCAGACCGCCCGTAAATCCACCGGTGGCAAAGCCCCCAGGAAGCAGCTGGCAACCAAGGCTGCCCGCAAGAGCGCCCCGGCTACTGGCGGCGTCAAGAAGCCTCACCGCTACAGGCCCGGCACCGTGGCCCTGAGAGAGATCCGCCGCTACCAGAAGTCGACGGAGCTGCTCATCCGCAAGCTGCCCTTCCAGCGCCTGGTGCGAGAGATCGCCCAAGACTTCAAGACTGACCTGCGCTTCCAGAGCTCGGCGGTCATGGCTCTGCAGGAAGCCAGCGAGGCCTACCTGGTCGGTCTCTTCGAGGACACCAACCTGTGCGCCATCCACGCCAAGCGTGTCACCATCATGCCCAAGGACATTCAGCTCGCACGCCGCATCCGAGGGGAGCGTGCATAAGGAGGATCCCAACAAGATCGACAACCCCGGCCCTTTTCAGGGCCACCCACATATCCCAGAAAGATCTACATCGTTCACGTTCAAACAAATTCATTCTACTTCCCTTGCCATTGAATCACAAACACACATTTGCACCAGAAGTAAAAGACTGCACTCACAATCTCGTACATACATCCAATCAAATGACAGGAGAAATACCAGCTATTATGTATACTTTATTTGCAAAATCATGCCCGAAGGCTAATTGCATGTACAGTGCATAAGAAGTACGTAAGCAAAAGAACAGAGAATATATACAACTACTGTCTAGCCAGCGTAGACAAACACGGCCTCGGTCTACCATACATGAAATGGATGCACCGGCTTCTGGCCCTGAACACGCATGCACTCCACGTGTCCATCCTCTCCGAGTACACATATAATGTACAGATATGTCAGCTAGCATGAACGGCACGAGACGTAAGTCAGCGACATAGCGGTCATTTCTTGTGGGATTGGTAACCAGTCTTGCTCATGCACATCATGCGTGCCCTTGCCTGTCAGTTAGGGACTGTACGATATTTACGGGGGGGATGGCTGGTGCAGGGAGGGTCCGGTAATTTGCATTGTGTGTGAAAAAACAAAAATTCGATGGCCCTGTGGTTGGCTCAAAAAAAAATTCGATGGCGTTCCCCCCGGTCTCCAATTTTTTTCCTTGCTGGTCTTCCCCCCGACCCAAAAAATTTTGGGAGGCCCTCCCCCCATTTTTCCATGTCTTTTCTTAACTCTTTAATACTCATCCTAAAAAACAAACAAACTTTTTAATAGAAAATGGTGGACGGGAACAGGCATTTTGTTCAAGGCCGCGTGCGCCCGGCCCAGCGTCCGGCTAGGGCCTAAAGCGCGCATGAACCAGGCACGGAACCTAGGGGGGTTTAGGGGGCCTGCTCCCCCCCGGAAAATTTTGAAATCTTTACCCTCTGAAATGCTATTTCCTCCTGCATTTTAAGGGGTAAATTTTGCTGTACAACAACCGAGCTAAGTTTTTCCTCTTTTTCGGGCTATCATTTTTACGTCCACGACGTCTTCACGTGCTACTGGTATTTACACAACCGGGAAACAATATTGTCATTGTTTCAAGTTTACTTTGGAAGGACATTCAGTGATCTACTAAAGGCAAATAAATGTTGTGACAGTCCTTGGTTTATTCTCTAATCACACTACCTGTTTATGCATCCACATCCACGCCGATAAGTTTGAGGCGGGGCGCTGGGCGGATCTTTATCGACGACGCATATAGATTTTAAACAAGCAAAAACACACCGTTTATAACCACTGGGAAGGGTGGCGTTATGCCGCACAATTATTCAATGTCCTCAGAAGAGGCTGGCTACATTTTTATCGATATCGTTACGAAGCGCAAGACGAAACGCGAGTTACTTCCTTTGGGGAGTTTGGTTGTATCGTCGACTTTTGGCTTCTTGCGCCCGCGCACCATCAGCTTTCGAATGGGTTTTTGGGAGCAATGTGGAACGAATCCACTAGAAGATAGGGATGCGTACTATTTTTAACGTAACATTCTGCCGATTCCACTGGCCGGGAATCGCTACGTCCGCCATATTTTTAATATATTTTAATATTAAAAAAATTTCGGTGGCCCTCCCCCGGCCCGATTTATTTTCGATGGCCCTGCCCTAGGTTCAAAATTTTTTTTTTTTTCATGCCCTCCCCCCGGGCCAAAAAATTTTTCAATGGCCCTCCCCCCATGCACACCCTCCCCCCCCGGTAAATATCGTACCGTCCCTTAACATGAATGGGGTGTACTTATCACCACTACATGGTCTAAACATGTGCAGCGGGGGGGTGGGGTGTAGTGCATGGTGTGTGAAGATGATACAGTTCCTTCTAGAGGATGTGGTTGGCCCTGAAAGGGCGGGTTTTTGCGTTTCTGTGGTCTCCCAATTTACTGAGCCTTGCTGGTCTTCTTGGGCAAGCACGGCGTGGATGTTTGGAGGACGCCGCCCTGGGCAATGGTGACTCCGGACAGAGCTTGTTCAACTCCTCGTCGTTGCGGACGGCCAGTTGAAGGTGACGGGGGAGATTCTGGTCTCTTGTTGTCACGAGCGAAAAGCGTTTCCAGCCAGCTCCAGGATCTCGGCCGTCAGGTACTCCAGCACGCCGCCAGGTAGACCGGTGCGCCGGCACCCACGCGCTCGGCATAGTTTCCCTTGCGCAAGAGCGATGAACTCGGCCGACCGGGAACTGGAGACCCGCACGGAGAACGGCTCTTGGCCTTGGCGCGTGCCTTGCCTCCTTTACCACGTCCAGACATCTTGTAGTAGTCGATTGTTAGCGTCAAACGGCAAAAAAGAATGAAAGAATGAAAAGCACCAACTCTGCCCAAACCAATTTTACCCCGCTGCTGGATTGACGGCTTCCGACAGCGAACCAATAGGGAGAGCTTGTTACGGGCCGTGAGAAGTTCTACCACGTCCGCGCCTTGGCTAGAACAATCCAACAATTTGCATTCTTCCCCGATATAAAGGCAAAGCGGCACGGGTGGCAGTTATTCTATTCTAAATCGCCAAGAACGCCGTCATGCCGCAAGTGGAAAAGCCGCCAAGAACTGGCAAAGCCAGGCCCGCCGGAGACAAAAGCGGGGAAGGAGGAGAAAGAGGAGGGAGACCTTCGGCGTCTACTCTACAAACAAAGTGCTGAAGCAGTTGCACCCACCCGACACCGGCGTCTCCAGCAAGGCCATGGGCATCATGAACTCCTTCGTCAACGACATTTTCGAGCGCATCGCCGCCGAGGCTTCTCGTCTGGCTCACTACAACAAGCGCTCCAACCATCAGCACCGCGAGATTCAGACCGCCGTCCGAACTCCTGCTACCGCGAGCTGGCCAAGACGCACGCCGTCAGCGAGGGCACCAAAGCCGTCACCAATACAAACCAGCTCCAAGTAAATCGACCGTCACTGCTGGACCTAAACCCCGCCTTTTTCAAGGCCCACCACATCCTCACAAAAGACTGTAGCAATCGCACGTTTTCTCTCCGACAATGTTTCACATGTACACACCACTAACCTGGTGACCGCCACAAAACATCCTCCAACACGGCAATACCGAACTATGTCCTGGTTGGACTGCAACGCACAACAACAGAAAGAA